>JANAVB010033219.1:4669374-5085761 GCA_029216955.1 Iris pallida | reverse complement strand
GGCCAAAAAAGTTTTTAAAACAGGACATGAACTCGTCCCAAAGACCCAACTTGACAGGTATTTTATGACCTGTATGTTAGGAATTTTAGAAAACTAATTAAAGGCAGTTATAGACAAATATAGGACTTCAACTCTTATTGTGGATTTGGAATCATCGACTACGTCGTGTCGAGAAATCGAATCCCAAATTTACTGAAAACCTGTTTTAAAAACTAAAAATTTCTTCGATACGACGTGCGTTCGCCAATCCGGGCAACGTGGTCGCAAACCGAAGCATCAAAAGGTGCGTATCGGCTTCGTGGACGTGTGGCTTTGAAGAAATTCAAATTGGTCGTGTGCACGACGAATTTGATACGTATCCGTCAAAATTTACTGTATCAGTCTCTGTGCAAATTTTTCATTACTTTGTGCACGTTCGTCAGATCGAGACGAAACTTATGCCAACAAGACCGTTTCATTTTTTTGGTCCTGTATGCCAAGTTTGGTCCGATTCTGAGACAGTTGATCGGATCGCCGTTTTGCGGGCCCCACGATCCGACTCAACGGACGATTTTGTGCACGGTCCGCCGGAATCCAACTTTGAACATACGATTGGGTTCGTATCGAAAAATCGGACCTGTAGACATATAGTTTGACGACTTTAGAGACCATAGACTTTGGCACACTTTTCGGTATAAAGCGGGTCCAACGGCGGACATCGTTTTGAACCGAAATTACCGTTTTGCCCCTGTATCCAGAATTGGACTTAAGGACAGGCAATTCTAGCTAATTTGACTATTCTGAAAGTGTTGGTACTATTTATTTCAGCATCTGGAGACTTCTGCATGTGTTGACTGATTGTGGCTTATTGAGTGATATAGTATTATTGGTTTCACCAGCTAAGGATCTCAGGCAAGTACGCTTTCTGATTGCTTTCGATTCATAGTAGTCTTTTTATTTCATGCTTATACATATGTCTTGATTCTTGTTGACACGCTCGTCACACGGAGTAGTCGGGAGGGAAAATATCTTAGTAGACATGTGGACTACCAAGAACTATCTCCCGTGTCTTTCATGGAGAATAACAGCTGCACACGACACGTACAGGGTGCCGGATTTACCCCCTAGCAGTTCACATGTCGAAACTGATATTTTACATCATATAGATAGTTGTATTTTATTTGCATTCCTTGTCTTCTTCACCACTTGTCGTGTCATCTGTTACTTTTAGTTTTCATCTCTCATATGTTATTTTCATGTCTTGTTAATTCTATTGTATTTTTGCATTGCCGTCGATTTGTGTTCTTATTCCATTCCTGACTGGAAACCATTATTTTTCAGGTTAGCTGTGGCTCCACTTAGCTTTGGGGAGATACGGGTGTACTTACAGACAGAAACCTAGAAATAGATAGCAGTGGTATTAATTTCATTAAATGTGTAAAAATATTGTATTTTCTTTCCAATATAAATCTTGTAAATGTTGTAATAAATTTAGAAATGTGAATGAGCAATAAAGTTTATTTTGAGCAATTATTTATTGCGGGTTTGACAGCGTTCTACCGCCGACTCTGCGGCCTAGGCTAGCTTGGACACGTCTCGTATCCGAAAAAACGGGTGCGGGTCGTGACAAGGCGAGATGATCCTCGCAATACGCTCGCCAGTCTACTGGCAGCAAGTTTTGTAAATACCTTATTAATGAAGTTGCATAGGCTAAGAGGCCTGTAATCCCCAAACGTCGTCGGGTTGTCATTTTTAGGTATCAGTATAAGATGGGTGCTCGTGATCGCTCTAGGGAGGGTCAGACCCTGGAAAAAAGCCAAACTCGCCTCAAATATGTCTTGCACAATAATATCCCAACAACAATGATAGAAGTGACCGGATAGACCATTCGGACCCGCAGCACTATTTCTATCCATGGCGAGGATCGTGCATTTGACTTCCTCCAGGGTCGGGTCGACGCAAAGCATAGTGTTGTCTTCTTCCGAAATCAGTCGAGGGGTAGAGGAGAGTAGGTCACCTGTCCCCGATGGTCTTTCCCACTGAAGAAGCTTTTCAAAAAAGCCATAGCATCCTCTTGAATCTCCTTTTGGTTGGTGTAGCACTGACCATCTTTGAGGACGTGGATGATTTGAAGCTTCTGTCTCTTACTTCTGACACAGCCGTGGAAGAATTTAGTGTTCCTATCGCCGTCTAAATCCTACTTAATACGGGCTTTCTATCGCCAGTAGGATTCTTCCCTAGCCAAGCATTGCTTGAGCTTCGCTCTAGCCTCAAATATGGCAGCCCTACTCAGCCCGTCATTACCAGCATTAGCTTCGGCCCGGAGCACCGCATCCTCAGCATCCTTGACGACAAGAAAAATGTTGTCGAAAGTAGCTTTGCTCCATCTTCCAAGAGCAGTCCTCACTTTTTTAATTCTGATGGCAATCCTCGTAAGGGGGTTGATGTCGAATGCATCATTCTAGGCTTCTTTCACCACAGTATTGAAGTCATTGTGTTGGGTCCAGAAATTAAGAAATATGAAGGGTTTGATGATAGGAGGGGCGACCTTATCCACAGTAAGAAGAAGGGGGCAGTGATCGGATTCCAGGTTATTGAGATGCTCCACAGAGGATCGATAAACGACATCCTTCCAGTGTTGGTCCCCTAGAATTCTGTCCAGGCGCAATCTCTGGTTCCTGTCACCATCTTGTTTATTTGTCCAAGTAAATTGGATCCCCTGTAATAGAGTTCTTCCAAGTTGGCCTGGAATATGAAGTTGGAGAATTCCTCCATGGATCTGCAGACTGGCGGCAGTCTACCGGTCTTCTCCTCCACCCCTCTAATAGCATTGAAGTCGCCCCCACACAGCCAAGGGCAATCTTCTCTATAGCTACGGATATGTAAAAGTCTCTCCCAAAGCAGTCGTCTTTGCTGTATACTGCTGCCACCATGAACAATTAATTAGCATTTTGTTATCCATACCTGTTTCCTCCATCGTGACCGTGAGCGCCTGGTCGTGGTCGTCTATCAGGCTGATCTTGATGTTGTCCTTGGCAAGGAGCCAGATGTCCTTGCAGCCGGTAACACCATTGGGAAGTTTGAGCTTCATTTTGTAGGTGGTAATTCTGTCCGCTGCCATCATAGGTTCGATAATGGCCAACATAGTCACTTTGTGAATTTTGCAAAAGGCCGTCACGCGAGTAAGAGTGCGTTTGTTAGCCATCCCACGAACATTCCATACGAGTAGTTTATTCATCGAGAGGAGGATTGAGGTGGAGGATGGGCAGTGGACGCAAAGAGAGGACTCCTTGCCCGGTTGGTGTCGAAGCATCTCTGTTAGCCTTATTCTTGCTTGCATTTTTCTTCTTCTTCCTACTCTTAGTAACCTGAATAGGTTCTTCTCCCTTATCCGCTTCCTTCTGTGACTCTGAATTTTTTGCTTCACTGTCCTCCTCCTCCCCCCAGTGCTTGTACAAAGAGGGAGGCATAGAGGCACGGGTATCCTTGTTGGTATTGCCTAGGTTGTGTTTCTCACCTTTCTTCACAGTATTAGATGTGTCAGTCCCTATTTTTTCTTCTATTGGTGAGAGGGGCTTATGTTTGCAATTCTCCTTACGGCTCTCTTCTATGTCTTCATGTCCCTGTAATTCAGTGATGGGTGCTTTGTCTATGTTCTTCCCCCCTTCTTTAGCGCTGTTGATAGGTTGGACCTGGATTTCTCCATCTTCAAGCCCTGTCCCTTATTCTTCCTTATTCATTTCATGGCCACTAGTCCCAAGTGAAGTCCTTTCCTTTAGTACCCCGTCCCTACATCGTGCCTCGTTCTCCGTCTACGGGGTGCGTGAGAAAGGAACAATGTCGCTATCGACTCGGTCGGGACCGATAGGTCGGGATCGATCGAATCGATTGAACGGGAACGGTTGAATTAAGATCCATTCCATGTTATGGAATGGATTCTTCAAAACCAAGTCCCATATTCAGCGGGTAGTGCCTCGAGGATTGACTCTGCGGCTGAGTCGGGAGAGACCTCCCGTTGCTCTGTTTTTCATGTCGCTTACGTTGGTTTTGGCTTTGGTTTTCTGAATGCATTTTCATGAACATTTTCGATGGTTTTCATGACTTACATTTCGAACTCGCATTTTCTATCGAACTTCTTGCCTAATAAAGTGTTCTAATCGGTTGCTTGTGCGATTTCAGGTAATCGCGTAGGTGACGTCTAGCGCGGCCAACCAGTCTCTCGCCTCAAGCAAAAACTCAAGGTGAGTGGCTGACCTCCTTCATCTCGAACCTCTATTTTAAAATGAGAACTCGGGTAATGATATCAAATTTGAATGATTTGCTTGAAGAATACAAGTCCTATGTGCTAGAAGAGAAAAAGATGAGTTGTGTAGAAAGGAGATAGAATTATTTTAGGCCTGCAAAATAACCAAGTAAATGAATCGATTACATAACAAGCCCCAACGGTACCCTAAAATATACCTTGTTAACCTACCACGGTCATGGACAACTTGTCGACAAGGACGATGGTTTCTTCGAGCAGCAACCCGGGGCCACGGGACCGACTCGGCCTAGGAAGAAACAGGTTATAGCCGAGCTGGATAATAGACAATCGGTAATACGGGGACTTGCATCGGAGCTCGCTACTTGAGTTGTAAGGGTCCCGTTTACCAGGCTATGTCCAGGATGGCTAGTTAATACCAGTGACCTCCACATCAAACACTTGATATAAATTGTTATCAACTAACATGGAAGGTGATGGTAAGTTTTATGTCGTACGGCACGCTCTGCCGAGGGAAATTCTGGTGTAACTTGCTTGATTTATGTTTCGTCAAAATGCTTTGTATAAAAATGTCTAGGATGGCTAGAAAGATCACTAAAAGCAAGTCATATGATTTTATCTAAATTCTTGAACCAAATGAGAGCCTGAAAATTAATTAGTCACTCGCCAGTACATGTTGATTGTACTGATCCTCGCTCTCTCTACAGGTACGATAAATCGGGAGGAGCGTGCCGCGTGAAGGGAGGCAACGCTCGTATGTTTTGAAGCTTCGTCCGTGCGGTCGAAGCTTGGATCCAATCTCTTTTGAAGACTCCGCTGTTGAAGGCCAGAAGACAGATGGAGCGACTTCCCTCCATCCCAGGTGGTTTAGTAATGCTGGTTGTAATCAAGGGATGAAAATGTATGAAATGGCTATCTCATCGACGTTCATTTTGTAATAGAGTCAGTTTGTAAAAAGCCCGTACGGTGCCCTTGTATCGAGTCTGTAAAATGATGTTCATTATCAATAAAGCTTAAGTTTCCTTCTTTATAATGTGTGTTTAATTTTACTCTGCGCATTCTCTTGTTGTTGTGTTTCGAATAACCTTATGACTATGCCTTGTGCGAGCGCAATTTAGGTTCGTACGGCATCACGCTCGGGGGACGACTATCGATTCTACGAAATCGGGACGTGACATAATGGTATCAAAGCACGGCTTTACGTCCTTGGCCTCTAGTGTCGAGTTTCCAGTCTCAAAAACCGTTGGTCTCGTGTCGATGAGATATGTCGTTCCATACGAGTGAATCCGTAATAAGTTTTGTGACTAATGTATTTTGCCTTCAAAATCCCAGAAGGTGCGGCGGTGAACCTAGAGGCGAACAAAGAAAGTGCTTCGAGTGGCTCGAGTAGCTTGAGGCCCGGACCCTCTAACAACGCCATGGAAAGGATATTACGTATGCTAGAAGTGCAACAACAACAAGCTCAGGAGAATCAACGCCTGAATGAGCAACATCGACGGCAGACGGAGGCACGCCAGACTCAGTTCGAGGTCCGATTCGATGCACAATTCAAGTTACAGCAGAAGCATCTTGATACTCTTCAGCAGATTATTCAGACAGTTGTGGCCAACAACAACAACTCCGCGACAACCCATGCCGTAATCGAGCCTGCGGCCAAATAAAGTGAAGTCGAACCGGAGGTACCCGAGCCTACACCTGCAAGTACCGAGAAGTTCCAACTTCGACGTGTCAAAATTCACAAAAAACTGTCGCACTTCCTTCAACGGCACAGAAGATCCCTCCGTGGCGATCGACTGGTTGGAGGAGTTGGAAGATAAATTCGAGCTTCTGGGTGTCGAAGAGTCCAAAAAAGTCGCATGCGCTCAACTTCTACTCTGATTGCACGCGCAAGACTGGTGGGCCGTGCAAAAGCGAGCGATCAGATGCGACAATGAGACAGCTACAATTTCTTGAGCCACCTTCCGGGAGGCGTTCGAGATCGAGTACCTCCCTGAAGCCGTTCGACAAGAGAAGGAAAACGAATTTATGCAGCTAAGGCAAGGGAATATGACGGTGCGGCAGTATGCAGCAGAGTTCAACAAGTTAGCCAAATTTGCTGGAGAAGCCCTGCCCTCCCTAGCGAGTCATGCTCGACGGTTCGAAGTGGGTCTACGACCATCTATTTACGCCCATATGTCTGTTCCACAATACAAAACGATGGGGGAGTCTCTCAACCACGCCCTCCGCCTTGAACGCCAATACCCTCCAGGTGCTGCCGGCGCTGTGCATGCAAACAATCACAAACGTCCTAGCCACGCAGAAGGAAACAATATGACCAACCGTCCAAACAATGGACAACAAGACGGATATCAAGGGTATGATCCACGGCCTTACTGCAACCGATGTCACCATGTCGGTCACACTATCGACGACTGCCAGATACCAGAGGGTGGATACTGGAACTGTGGCAAGAGGGGCCACGTTTGTGCTGATTGTCCAGCCAGCACTACAAGAAATGTAGGTTTCCGTGACAATTAATTTGTGACAAGTGTCAAACTTGTCACTGAAGGGATATTTTGGTGACAAATAATTTTTGTTGTCACTCATAATTTGATTCTGTGACAATAGTTTTTTTCCGTCACACAGTTGAATCATTTAGTGGCCATGTTTTTATTGGTCGTCACTTAATGTTGTCACTGAAATAAAATTTAAATTTTAGACTTATGTATACTTGTCACTTAAGAGTTTTTTATAGTTACAAGAAAATATTATTGTCACATAAAAGTATTAGCCACAAGATTAAAATTTTATTCTTGCCACTTAAAAGTTTATTTTAGTTACCAAATAATTGTTTATAACACAAAAGTATTAGTTACAAAGAAAATTTTTATTTCTTGTAACGAAAACAAAAAATAATTTTAAAAAGTTAAATGGACAAAATTTTATTTCCCATAAATATTTTCATTTTGTCGCTCTTTTCCAAAATTTGGCGCTGCAGTCCCAATAACCCCCGTCCTCCTCTCTCACTTTTCCCATTTTTTCTGAACTCTATCTTCTGCCCTACCCTTTTTCTTTGCCATTTTTTGTTGACACACTCTCTTTGGGGCGGCAAGGGGCTGTCGTCACCAGGGTGTCTTCGATCTCGAAGGTTGGGACTTTTATAAGTTCATCATCGTGAGCGAATCTTCACCAAAACTCTTTTAGTCCGTTGTCGATTTTTGGCCGACATTGATCTTTCCTGTGCTCTGTCAATTCTACGGGATCAGATCGAGATTCTCCAAATCACAGTAAGCTCCGGATCACAGTACGTTCACATTTGTTTCTTTTCTGATTTGGACTCGATTTTTTTCCTCTTCTGTTAATTTGAACTTGTTTTTCTTTCTAATCAATCTATTGAAATAAATTGAACTCTGAACTATTTTTCACTTACTACATGTTTGTTGATATGTCTCAGAGGAGGTTCTTGAGTTCGAATCTGTCAAAATTATGGTTGGGGATTTGAGGATCAGTGTTTTTGCATTGTGAATCGGTAAGATCCCAGAAATTTTTATATTTTTTGTTCTTGATTGTTGATCTAGTTTGATAAGGCAAACTGTGTGTTAAAAAATTGATCATTGACTGAGGGTAATCCTGATGACAATTTCTGCTCGTGTCTGTAAGCGACACTCGGATACGTAGTCTTTGTGTCTCAGTTCACCTTTTGGTTGTAGCATAAAAGATTGATGTTGTTCATAACAGTAACTGAGCGTGTAGGCATCATTCATATAGTGATGTTGTTATTTAGTGATATTAACATCTCCTACATTTGTTCTTGCGATTATTATTTGAAGTCCAGTTCTAGGAATTTCTTGGCACTGTATAATTGTCTAAATCAACTATATGCTAATTAGTTGTGAAAGACATGAACAACCTAGATTGCTAATTTATTTTTGATGGTAGAGAATCACATAACAAGCATGATTTTTACTGTCTCATGACTCGAATCCGATAGAGGTATACAAGTGTGATTTGGAACAATAATTTTCTTTGGTAGTATAATCACATAACCATTTCTTTTTCCATGTAAATAGGGTGGTTGGAACACTGTTGGATGCCATACCAACTACAGTTTATTTTGATGATGAATTTCCCATGAAAATGTGGGAATATGGCTATTTTATAACGTGTTTTCATGGCTATATGTTGTAACGTGTTGTCAATTCAGATTAACTTCCTGAGTTCCTTCTTGCCTGAAATGCTTTGCTCTGGTGAAGAAAGGAAGAGGCTTAACAGCAAAAGAGAATAAATAACTATTTGTTGTTGTCATGGTTGAATGGCTTCTGAGAAGAGTCATTCCTGTAATCTTGTGGTCTAATTTGACTATAGCCTTTTGGTATTGCAAGAACTACCGTTGATAAAGCAAAGTACCTCTTAATTTTGCTATGTTATATCACTAAAGTAGTCTTTACATGAAGGAGAGATGTTGAATTATTTCTAGCAATCATACAAAATATCCTTAAAAGGAGATTTATTGTAATATCTGCAATTCACTACTGGGCAGTATCATTGCTAGTTTTTTTGTTATTTTGGGTACTTGGAATTCTGACTTGTTTATCTTTTGGAAGTATCAAACACACTTATAATGCTGTGGCCTAGTTAGGTGTTACTAGTTAATATTTATGTTGGTTGCTCTTAGGAATAAAAGATCAATTTATCCTTATGAAGCAAAATTTTAAAGTCGTAGAGCTCTACTTAAACCTTCTCCTTCTATTTTATATTTTTTGACCCAGTAATGGCAGTATCAGCAAGATTTTAGATTTTTAGGTCTCCTATGTTTAGGGTTGAGAATATCATAGCTTGGTATATGTGAACCCTCCATGCTGCTCCTATAAAGTAACCTCAACCTCACTCTTGTTCCGATGTCTGCAGTCCTACCCAGAGACCTGCTAATTGATATCCATGAGCTTTAGGTTTCTCTAGATTCGTGTTGTTCTAGATATTCTTCTAGTATTAATCCATCTATTCTTACCTTTGGAACTTTGGTTTCAGTGTACAAACAAGGTGGCTTTCACTCCGGTCGGTACAGCAGCAGTTTTTGCCATGTTGCCTTTCAGGTTGTTGCTCTTCTTAGTTCTCCTCGAGGCATACACCAGGCGGATGCCACTGAGGAAACATAGCAGCATTTTCAAACTAGTACTGACTACAACAATTTGGGACTAAATTAGGTATTGACTACAAAGATATGATGCATCTTGCCTTTGTCTTATATTGAAATCGAATTTAAAGTTCTGAAACAGAGCTATATGTTGTTGGTTGTTGGTTCATGTGTTATTTTGTAGTAAGGACAACTGACATATCCTATTTTCAGCTTCAGGCAATCAAAAAACCTGTGGGCCATTCAGATATTTGTTTATATCTTATTTCTTTAGCACTTTTCAGGTTTGCACATGGTCGACTGAGAGGCAAACTTGGTTATACAGATAAGGACATAGTTTCTAATGATTTTATTGGTGACTAAAGGTAAATAGTCTTATTGAGGTTATTCTTCCTTTCCGACCATTTGCTATAGGTGGTAGCAATGGAGCTCAACCCATAATTTTTTTTCCATCCCCAACTTGAACTTATATGGGTTTTGATGCTTAAAATAAATATATACACAGAAATTCTAAGGCGTTATTTGAATTTAGTTTATGCCACTGTGATAATTTTGCTATAGGTGGTAGCAATGGAACTGCATGTTTACATTCTTAGGCATTATTTGAATTTAGTTACATATAATTTTTTGAAGACATACTGCTTGTAACTGTGATAATTTTTCTTCAAAAATGTTGTAATTGCTTGAAACACTGCTAGCTAACGAATTATAAGGATAGAGGCATTGCAAGGTATGGGAGAAAGAATTATGAATTTGGAGAAAGAAGCTTCTATGCTTGAATCTTCAGGAGAGGTGATATTTTGATTTGGTGGATGTCAAATTTCTACTTTTAATCGAATTCTAAAGAAGTTCAGTATTTTCTATGTACAGGCTGAACTTGCTGAATACCATAAGTTGGGACTTAATTTGGCTCAACTTGAAAAGAAGATCATGTCTGAGATAACCAGACCTTAAAGAGTTTTGTATTATCTGGTACCTGGTAGGCTGGTACGTAACCTATGTATGATCCTATTTTTGCGTTTCTTAGTATTTCATTGGTTATTATATGAATCATTTGCTTGTTTTCTAATGAACTCCCAGACTAGCAACATCTGACAAGGCGCTTGTACTTTTTCATTGTTTTAGCACATAACATATATGATAAATCTCAGTGAGGATTTCCTAGTATATTATTGTAATTGTTCATTTGGGGAACAAAGGACTATCAGTTTACTTTTTCGGCTTAATGACATAGTTTTCATACTTTGACATGCTAATCTGCTGAGGTTTTGCTTCTAGGCCTGTTGACATAGCATTTCATTCTAGCATTGTATTTCTGCAGATATCCTTCTATGTATCAAGGATCTATTATTCTAAAGAAGAGGTGAAGAAAGCCTAGAAATAGGAGAATTTGGAGTTGGTGCTCTATGCGTCGACTACCCGTCAGTAACCACTTCCCTATATGAAAATGAGTTTAGTGAGGCTGGGAGGGTATGTGTTGTGCATTATTTTTGGTGCTATCTTTCTTTTTCTGTGCACGATACATATTTCTTGGCATTTTCTAACTAGATTGGCCCAACTCTTTGAGCACCTTATTACCAGTATGTAAGCGCATAATCTTGATTATTGTTCTTGACATTGAAAATATTTTCGCTTACACTTCTTCATCTATTGAAATAGCCAAGCCATTCATTCAAACTGAGATTTCTTTTTTGATCATTTATTGTTGAGCCACATTAGGCCATGAGTCCTGCTCTTCTTGATCATTTGTTGTTGAAGCCATAATTTCTTTTCATATTGATGATCCTCCATGCAGGTTAAAGTACGTGATGGTGGAACGGATTGGGGTTGGGGGGTGGTTGTAAATGTTGTAAAGAAGCCCGGGACAGCATTGGCTTCTGGAGTGACTCCTTCCCGTGGTACCAATTACATTGTTGATACTTTGCTACATTGTTCTCCTGGCTTAAACGAAAATGGTTCTCGAGCAAAGCCATGCCCACCTCGTCCTGGAGAAAAGGGCAAAATGCATATGGTGAGTTGCAGTTCATTGGAAGAACAATTTTTATCAGGCTCAGTTCATACTAATATTCAGCATGACCGATATAGTATGATGATGGAGTTCAAGTATTCGATACCTTGGTTAGATTGAGTAATATATTTTACTGCTGATGCGAGCATGCAGGTTCCAGTACCATTGCCTTTGATATCTGGTATAAGCAGCATCAGGATTGCAGTTCCATCTGATTTTAGACCTGCAGAAGCAAGACAAACTGTACTACTGGCAGTGCAGGAACTGGGAAAACGCTATCCTTTAGGGCTGCCAAAGCTAAATCCAGTTAAGGTACATGCAGGAATTAAATTTCTCTTTTAAGATTGAAGAGTTTGTCTCAGTAATTTTCTAAATGTTTTCAATTGATCTTACATTTTGTTTGTAAAAACTGGTTTTAGACATCTGTGGTTTCAGAACGGTGTTTGGAACCATGTTAGGCAGAATAATGTTTAGGTGTTTTCACCATGCTCTGCAAAGGGGTACAGGGTGCAAAATCTGCGTTCGTAGAAGGCTTACATTATTCGATCGTAGTAAATCTAAGTGAAAGAATTATTGATAGTATATATATATATATATATATATATATATATATAGTCACTCTACTGGTTCTCCTGATTCCCGAACCTGGATTCCCCTTCCCATACCGACAGTCTCAGCCATCGGACAGCCTCACCTTTACTGCTGCTGGGTTAATGTTAAACAAGATCTGTTTTACAATATTTGTCTATTCAATTTTTTCACTTACCGTGTGAGTCCTGCTCTTCTTGATCATTTCTTTTTTGATCATTTATTGTTGAGCCACATTAGGCCATGAGTCCTGCTCTTCTTGATCATTTGTTGTTGAAGCCATAATTTCTTTTCATATTGATGATCCTCCATGCAGGTTAAAGTACGTGATGGTGGAACGGATTGGGGTTGGGGGGTGGTTGTAAATGTTGTAAAGAAGCCCGGGACAGCATTGGCTTCTGGAGTGACTCCTTCCCGTGGTACCAATTACATTGTTGATACTTTGCTACATTGTTCTCCTGGCTTAAACGAAAATGGTTCTCGAGCAAAGCCATGCCCACCTCGTCCTGGAGAAAAGGGCAAAATGCATATGGTGAGTTGCAGTTCATTGGAAGAACAATTTTTATCAGGCTCAGTTCATACTAATATTCAGCATGACCGATATAGTATGATGATGGAGTTCAAGTATTCGATACCTTGGTTAGATTGAGTAATATATTTTACTGCTGATGCGAGCATGCAGGTTCCAGTACCATTGCCTTTGATATCTGGTATAAGCAGCATCAGGATTGCAGTTCCATCTGATTTTAGACCTGCAGAAGCAAGACAAACTGTACTACTGGCAGTGCAGGAACTGGGAAAACGCTATCCTTTAGGGCTGCCAAAGCTAAATCCAGTTAAGGTACATGCAGGAATTAAATTTCTCTTTTAAGATTGAAGAGTTTGTCTCAGTAATTTTCTAAATGTTTTCAATTGATCTTACATTTTGTTTGTAAAAACTGGTTTTAGACATCTGTGGTTTCAGAACGGTGTTTGGAACCATGTTAGGCAGAATAATGTTTAGGTGTTTTCACCATGCTCTGCAAAGGGGTACAGGGTGCAAAATCTGCGTTCGTAGAAGGCTTACATTATTCGATCGTAGTAAATCTAAGTGAAAGAATTATTGATAGTATATATATATATATATATATATATATATATATATATATATATATATATATATATATATATATATATATAGTCACTCTACTGGTTCTCCTGATTCCCGAACCTGGATTCCCCTTCCCATACCGACAGTCTCAGCCATCGGACAGCCTCACCTTTACTGCTGCTGGGTTAATGTTAAACAAGATCTGTTTTACAATATTTGTCTATTCAATTTTTTCACTTACCGTGTGAGTGCCTCTTCTATTTAGCTTTATTGATGTGTTTGTTTTCAGTTTTTGAAATTTTGTGCAAAGCCTAGTTTTATGTTCTACTTCCTATATTTGAAGATGCATGACACAAAACGCTGAAGTGACTTTTCCTAGTTACGTCATAGTGGTGATTGTTTTTTAGTTGACTTTCTATCTAAATGAGGGGCTATTTGGAGCAACAGTAGGAATTACCCAGTATTGGAGAATACATCTATCTTATACTGCTCTTCTTGCTAGCTTTATTCTCTTAATAATATAACTGGTGTTTTGCGCTCACACACTCACATGCACATATAACTTCGTTTATGGATATTTCCTCAATTTTTTAGTTTGTTTTCATGTATGTGTTTTGTCTTTTCAGTTTAGTGCATTGCAAAAGTGATGACTTTAGTACCCTGTCAAAGAATGTCATGTAGCCACATTAGTTTGAGCCATCATCTTTGGTCCTGAAATATCAGATGAAATGAGATGTCTATCTTATAGCCTCCAAGAGTATGATAGTTACCTAACAATTTGGTAATATTTGTGAGAAGAAACATATCATATTAACTGACACTTATATGAGGTGCATATATGTGAATAACTCGAAATCTTAAAGATGTATAAGAAAATAAGCACAATAGATGCGTAGATATGGTATTTCGATATAACATAAGATTCTAAGTTTACTGTACCCTTTACTTCTTTTGAGATTACTATATCAATCTGAAGAAATGAACGTTCATCATTTCATGCTACTTGAGTTAAATAGTCTACACAATGGTGTAAACTTGAGTTCATATAACCTTCGAGAAGGAAAATGTCACATGTAAATGCATTTAATACCAATAATTTGGTTGTATGACAAAGTGCTTAGGAGGGTCCCACTGGTGGGTTCTTTAACAGTTTAAACCGCAAGGAAAAAGTAGTCATATTGAAGATCTTATTCTAAGGAAAAAATAGTATGAAGATGACGGTTTGCATAGTTAGCTGATTAGGAATAGGGCATTACTGATAGACAAAATCAGTGAGGCATGTTCGTAAAGGGTATGCAAATTTAGAGGCCTTGTTTTATATATGAATTAGTGGTCCAAATGTTCTGCGTATTTTGATTACACAAGTTTGAGGCTCAATATTTGGAACTAGCTGTTCCATAGAAAGCAGTTATAAATAAAGTGGATTTTGCAGTACTGGCATTTCATTGGGTAGAAAGGAACACACATTTTTTTATTTATGCTCTTATCTCTTACATTGCTTTGGCGTGAGGTTGGAGTAACTACATTTTATGTTTTAAGTTGCAACTTGCAATAGTAACTTGATGTACCCCCCTATTACTAATGCGAGTGGAAGCTTTTTTTCCTCCTTTAAATAATTCTGTATTTAGTAGTTATACTACCTTATCATCACAGGAGACGCTAGTCATGGATTCATGGGAAGTCAATGGGGGCTTTTTGACGCTCTCTTTCTATTTTCTTAATAATGGTCATTTAGATGAATCCTGGGTTGGAAAAAGTCTAGGTATTGCCTGCTATGGATGAAGTATTTTACATTTGTTAAGTTACATTTATTCTTCCAGCAAACCCTTGTTTTTCTCATTTAGGACTTTTTCTGAAAGTTATTTGAGCTTTAGCAGGCTTCTGCGGGACTTCCCTTTTAGTAAAGCGGGGAACATGGGGTTATGCTACTCTTATAATTCGTTAGATGGCAAAATAAAAGCCATTAGTTTTTGGGGTGTGTGATAAAGATTTTGGAATGATATTTTTGTGTAAAGAATCTTAGGATGGATATCGGGGTGATAGCCGGTCACAAGATTTCATTATTTTATGGAGCTGTCATGCTCCATTGCAAAAATGTTGTAATTGCTTGAAACACTGCTAGCTAGTAATTTCGTTTTCCAAACCTTTTTTCCTTGCATCAGCAACAAAATTTGGTAGCTGCTCACCTGGCTACACTCCTACAAGCATGAAGCAGACTCTCAACTTCGATAAAATTTCTCTCTCTATATTAGATCAATTCACAGATTCCAGTAGTTGCATTTTTTAAAATGGAGGATTCATATTGCTAAGATTTTCCAGTCCCACTCTTTTCATTAACAAAGAGTGAATTATATACACTATCATACTTATGTCTGCTCATTTAATGTATACAGTAATGCTATCTAGCGTACTTTTACAGTTCTAGTGAGAAAGCAAGACCATCTATCCCTCATTTGGATATTGGTTCTGCTGTAAACTTTTTACAATACATTCCCATACCTCAGTTGAAGACCTGTGGTGTTACAATACATTATTCCTGTGCTATCCGGTACTCTGTGAAACCAAATTATGTTCCACATCATGAGTCGGACTAGTATTTTAATCGAGATTTAATTACCAAATTTGTCTTTTCCTTCTTTTTTCTTCCTAAATGTCTGGACTGTTATTGAATAAAATACTCATTTTCTTTCACAATTTACTCTAGGAATGAAGTTCTGGGACAAAATTGTAGATTTTTAAGTGGACCTGCTACCGATGGTGAGGTCTTACTCCAGGTAGGCATGTGATGATGCTAAAACTTATCTGGCGTGCACTGCAAGATCATATTGCTATTTTGTGTATTTTCTTTATAGATAAAAGAGAGCATTCGAGGAGAACAACCTTGCACAGTGTGCATCTTAAATTACAGGTGCAATTTCACAACTTAATGAAGTTTAGTAGATATAATTCATAAAATAGTTCTTAGCACTTGTTACAAAGTGGTGTTCTAGATATTTCTTTTTGTTTCAAATTTTAGGATAGATGGAAGATCATTTTGGAATCGTCTTCATATATCACCAGTACGAAATGCGACTGGCAAGGTATTTATTCTCGACCTCTAGCAATTATAAGCTATTCCTTATGCTCTAGTTAACTACTTTGTTGCTTCTTTTAAACATTTCATAGACATTGCGGTACTCTATTCTCATTGCTTCTATTGTAGAAATTCTTAACAATTTTTTTCTTATACATATATGCTTACGTAATATTCTAAACAACACATTTATTAATTTATACAGGTCATTAAAGATTGATCATCACCAAGACAGGAGCTGCATATGCAATTGATCATCAATTTATATTTATAAATTACTCTAGGTTTTATGTACCAGCTACTTTGGATACTCTTTATTTTATAAGTACCAATATTACTTCTCTTCATGTTATATGTACTGAATTTTGTGGAGCAATATAATTACTTTTTGAGAATTGCTATAATTACTTTTCATGTTGTTGTCATCTATAATTACTTTAGAGTTAGTCGCCTATATAAAGGCTTTTTAGAATTTGTGAAGGTTAGATTTGGTTTACATTGGAAAGTCGATGGGGGTGTTCTTGGAAGATGAGAACAATCATGTATACCCTCTTCTATAAGAATTGTGTGATATGACATTGTGTTCTTGTGTTTTTAATGTATAATGACAATGACAAAAAAAAATACTCGTAACAATTGATTTTCCATCAAACATATAAAGTGTACACTATGGTGACAATAACAAATGTGTTACTGCAAGTGTTTACAATGATGACATGTACTTGTCACTAAACATATACGTTTATTGTGACAACAATAAAAGTGTTACTAAAGTTGTTTTGTGATAGCAAATGTCGTCACGAAAATAATTTTTATTTTTGTCAAAAAAAATATTTATTTATTTTTAGTTACAATAAAAAGCTATTTTGTGACAATATCGTGCGCCACTTATAATATTTTTAGTGACGAATTTTGTTGTCACGAAAAGTTTAATATCACTGACAACGTATTCTTGTCACAGTAGAGAACTTTCTGTGACAACGACTTTTGGTCGTCACCTATACTTTTAGCTACGGAGGAATAGGCTACGAAAATAAGTCGTCACTGTACTCGTCACAGAAGATGTGTTGTGACGACTTTCATAATTTCTGTGACAACTTTACATATCACAGAAACCATATTTTCTTGTAGTGCAGAAGGCCGAACCCAACGGCACCCCAACAGCACCGTCCAATGGCGCCCCAACTGCACCGTCCAGGGAATCAAATCCCAGTGCCTCGAGCCCATCAACCCACACCGCAAAATGGCCAAGACCGTGGCCCCAATGCCCAGGGCCGCGTCTACGCCATGACTCGAGATGAAGTGCTTGCATCAGATACGGTCGTGACAGTTATACTAAATTTCAATAATGTGCCTGCTCATATACTATTTGATTCAGGCGCTTCACATAGTTTTATATCGGCGGACTTTGCCGTCGAGCACAAATTTCCTGTAATATCATTAGATCTCGACCTTAACGTAAGTACACCTTCGGGCACACCAATACTCACAAACTTAGCCTGCGTCGACGGGATTATCTGTATCGGCGGTCAAAAGATCGGTCTTGACGTGATAGTTCTAGACATGAAGGACTTTGACATCATTCTGTGAATGGATTGGCTCGGGCCGTGCAACACAACTATAGACTGAGCCGGAAAGACGGTCACCTTTCGCATACCAGGAGTGCCTGAATTCTGCTTTTCGTCTGGTGAGGCGTCGTCGACCTGCATGCTGATCTTGGAAATTTCTGCTCGAAGGATGATGCATTCTGGGTGCGAAGGCTATTTGGCGTCCGTCCGAGACATGCGACAGGATGGTGCAAACGCAGGTCAGACCGACGTTGTGGCAGAATTCCCCGATGTGTTCCCGGACGAGCTACCCGGCATGCCCTCCGACCGAGAAATCGAGTTCAGCATCGATACATTTCCCGATACCCGACCGATTTCCAAGGCCCCATACAGAATGGCCTCCGCCGAGCTGAAGGAACTCAAGGTCCAGTTACAAGAGTTACTCGACGGAGGATTTATTCGACCTAGTGTTTCACCGTGGGGAGCGCCCGTGTTGTTCGTGAAGAAAAGGATGGGACCATGCGTCTGTATGTCGATTACCGAGAGCTGAACAAGGCCACCATCCGGAACAAGTACCCATTGCCCCGCATAGACGACTTATTCGATCAGCTACAAGGTGCCTTAGTATTTTCGAAGATTGATCTCCGCTCGGGCTATCATCAACTCAAGATCAAGTCAGACGACGTGCAAAAGTCAGCCTTTCGCACTCGGTACGGCCACTACGAGTTCCTGGTGATGCCATTCGGCCTGACGAACGCCCCTGCCGCCTTCATGGATCTGATGAATCGGGTATTTCGACCCTTTCTTGATAAATTTGTGGTAGTCTTTATTGACGATATTCTCGTCTACTCGAAGGATAGGGCGCAGCAGCAGAACATCTACGGACCGTGCTCCAGACACTTCGAAAGAATGAGTTGTATGCAAAGCAGAGTAAGTACGAATTTTGGCTAAGCAGCGTATCCTTTCTTGGTCACATCATTTCGTCCGAAGGCATTGCAGTCGATCCGAAGACAGTGGAAGCTGTTGCTGATTGGAAGCGGTATGCGTCTGCTAGTGAGATTCGAAGCTTTCTTGGTTTGGCGGGATACTATCGATGTTTCGTGAAAGACTTCGCGAATATTGCATCGCCATTGACTCGCCTCACTCAAAAGAAAGTCGTGTATGAGTGGTCGAATGACTGTGAAGCTTCCTTCCAGGAGCTAAAACAGCGACTAATTTTGGCACCTATACTCGCACTTCCAAATGGGCCAGAGCGTTTTCAGATATTCAACGATGCATCAGGCCAGGGCTTGAGATGTGTGCTCATGCAGCGAAACAAGGTGATATCCTTCACCTCCAGAGAGTTGAAGCCACACGAGAAGAACTATCCTACGTACGACTTGGAGTTAGCGGCGATTGTGTTCGCATTGAAATTGTGACGTCACTATCTATATGGCATGGCGTGCATGATCTATACCGACCACAAGAGCCTCAAGTATCTCTTCACCCAGAAGGAATTGAACTTGTAACAGAGGCGCTGGCTCGAACTGATCAAAGACTATGACTTGACGATCGACTACACTCCGGGCAAGGAAAATATTGTGGCGGACGCGCTGAGTCGAAAATATCTTGCCTCGCTATCCATCAACCGCAGACTACTACAAGATCTAGAAGAAATGGGTATCGACCTCCGGGTTCGATTCAGGGATGTACGGTTGGCGCAGCTGCAGTTAGAGCCGAGTTTGCTGGAAAAGATCATGATCGCTCAGAAGGATGATCCGTACCTGAAGAAAATACGCGAGCGAATTTCAACAGGTAATGCGACCGACTTTGCGGAAGATAAGACCGACATGCTGAGATTGAATGGCCGACTATGTGTTCCGAATGATTCAGAACTACGAAAGGAGATAATATCGGAGGCACATTATGCGAAATATACCTTGCATCCAGGCAGTACCAAGATACGACCTTCTGGTGGCACGGGATAAAGAAAGATGTGGTGCTCTTCGTGTCACAATACATGGCCTGTCAGCAGGTGAAAGCTGAGCATCAGCGACCGGGCGGGAAGATGCAGAACCTTGCTATTCCAGAGTGGAAATGGGATCACGTCACTATGGACTTTATTGTTGGCCTGCCGAAGACACCACGGGGGAACGACGCCATCTGGGTCATCGTCGATCGATTAACCAAGTCAACGCACTTTATTGCCATCAAAGTTACTTGGAGCGTTGATCGCCTGGCGCAGATTTATCTTGACGAGATAGTACGGCTGCACGGAGTTCCAGTATCCATCATCTCTGATCGAGATTCACGGTTCATGTCGCAATTCTGGAGTAGCCTTCAGTCGGCGCTGGGTACCAAGTTGCATTTCAGCTCAGCTTACCATCCTCAGACCGACGGCCAAACGGAGCGCGTTAATCAGATTCTCGAAGACATGCTACGACTCTGCGCAATTGACTTCAAATCAAGCTGGGACGTCCACCTACCGTTGGCAGAATTTGCATACAACAATAGCTACCAGTCCAGCATCCAAATGGTACCGTATGAAGCTTTGTACGGCCAGAAGTGCAGATCGCCCATTTGCTGGGATGAAGTCGGGAAACGGCAGATACTCGGCCTGGAGCTGGTGGAACAGACTGTGGAAAGGTCAAGCTAATTCGAAAAAGACTGAATATTGTACAGAGTCAGCAAAAGAGCTACGCCAACTCCCATCGAAGACCGCTTGAGTTCCAAGTGGGCGATCACGTGTTCCTGAAGGTGTCGCCCATGGGAGGAGTTACTCGGTTCGGCGCGAAGGAAAAGCTGAGTCCGAGATTCGTTGGGCCGTTCGAAATACTCGAACTGGTCGCCCCAGTGACCTATAAAATTACCCTACCGCCGGCGCTCGAAGGTGTGCACAATGTCTTCTACGTCTCTCAGCTGCGGAAGTACGTGCACGACCCTAGCCACGTGGTGGATTTTGGCCAGCTGGAGCTAAAGTCCGACTTGTCCTACGTTGAAGAGCCAGTTCAAATCTTAGAACGCAAGGATAAGCTGCTGCGAAGTCGAGTGATCCCTCTTGTTCGCGTACTCTGGAGGAACCATGCGGCGGAAGAGTCGACATGGGAACTCGAGTCAGAGATGAAGAAAAAGTTTCCTTCATTATTTTCATAGAGGTAGGTTCTGTTCTTAAGTTTCGAGGATGAAACTTTTTCTTTGTTGGTTATGGTTTAGTGTCCCGTCCCTATATCGTGCCCCGTTCTCCGTCCACGGGGTGTGCAAGAAAGGAACATTGTCGCTATCGACTCGGTCGGGACCGATAGGTCAGGATCGATCGAATCGATCGAACGGGAACGGTTGAATTAAGATCCATTCCACGTTATGGAATAGCTTCTTCGGAACCAAGTCCCATATTCAGCGGGTAGCGCATCGAGGATTGACTCTGCGACTGAGTCGGGAGAGACCTCCCGTTGCTCTGTTTTTCATGCCGCTTGCGTTAGTTTTGGCTTTGGTTTTTTGAATGCATTTTCGTGAATATTTTCGATGGTTTTCATGGCTTACATTTCAAACTCGCATTTTCTATCGAACTTCTTGCCTAATACAGTGTTCTAATCGGTTGCTTGTGCGATTTCAGGTAATCGCGTAGGCGACGTCTAGCGCGGCCAACCAGTCTCTCGCCTCAAGCAAAAACTCAAGGTGAGTGGCTGACCTCCTTCGTCTCGACCCTCTATTTTAAAATGAGAACTCGGGTAATGATATCGAATTTGAATGATTTGCTTGAAGAATACAAGTCCTATGTACTAGAAGAGAAAAGGATGAGTTGTGTAGAAAGGACATAGAATTATTTTAGGCCTGTAAAACAACCAAGTAAATGAATCGATTACATAACAAGCCCCAACGGTACCCTAAAATATACATTGTTAACCTACCACGGTCATGGACAACTTGTCTACAAGGGCGATGGTTTCTTCGAGCGACAACCCAGGGCCACGGGACAGACTCGGCCTAGGAAGAAACAGGTTATAGCCGAGCTGGATAATAGGCAATCAGTAATACGGGGACTTGCATCGGAGCTCGCTACTTGCGTTGCAAGGGTCCCGTTTACCAGGCTATGTCCAGGATGGCTAGTTAATGCCAGTGACCTCCACATCAAACACTTGATATAAATGGTTATCAACTAACAGGGAAGGTGATGGTAAGTTTTATGTCGCACGGCACGCTCTGCCGAGAAAAATTCTGGTGTAACATGCTTGGTTTATGTTTCGTCAAAATACTTTGTATGAAAATGTCTAGGATGGCTAGAAAGATCACTAAAACAAGTCATATGATTTTATCTAAATTTTTGAACCAAATGAGAGCTGGAAATTAATTAGTCACTCGCCAGTACATGTTGATTGTACTGATCCTCGCTCTCTCTACAGGTACGATAAATCGGGAGGTGCGTGCCACGTAAAGGGAGGCAACGCTCGTGTGTTTTGAAGCTTCGTCCATGCGGTCGAAGCTTGGATCCAATCTCTTTTGAAGACTCCGCTGTTGAAGGCCAGAAGACAGATGGAGCGACTTTCCTCCATCCCAGGTGGTTTAGTAATGCTGGTTGTAATCAAGGGATGAAATGGCTATCTCATCGACGTTCATTTTGTAATGGAGTCAGTTTGTAAAAAGTCCGCACGGCACCCTTGTATCGAGTCTGTAAAATGATGTTCATTATCAATAAAGCTTAAGTTTTCTTCTTTATAATGTGTGTTCAATTTTACTCTGCGCATTCTATTGTTGTTGTGTTTCGGATAACCGTGTGACTATGCCTTGTGCGAGCGCAATTTAGGTTCGTACGGCATCACGCCCGGGGGATGACTATCGATTCTACGGAATCGGGACGTGACATTTCCTCTTGAGCACAATCTGTGTCAGGTTCCTCTTTAATCATCATAAGCTTTTTGCCCTTCCCTTTTCCTGCTCTCTCTTCTTTTCCTCCGTTTTCTTTTCCTCCGTCTGAGCCTCTCTTATTTTGCTTTCCTGTCTGGTCCGACCGTCGATCACCCCTTAGGTCATCTGTGTCAGGGCCATTCCCTGCAGGCCCTAGAGTAGTGGCGCTCCCGTCCCCTCCATTCCCTTTTCCTGGCTTGGTGGTGGACTTAGAATTCTTACATCCTTCTGCAATGTGACCCCTATGCTTGCAGTTGCTACAGTATTTTGGTGGGTTCTCGTAGAATATAGGTTGCCACAAGCTCCTATCACGTGGGAAGTGAATGCGCACTTTGTGCAACAGAGTAGAACTCACATCTACCTCTACCAAAATTCTAGCACAATTCGGTCTAGAACCCATGGAAGTGGCTTTGTCTAACGCCAGAGGAAGACCAGTACACTCCACAATGTTAAAGAGAACCTCTTTAGCAAATAGGTGGGGGGGAGGTCTGGGATAGTGACCCAAACCGGCGCCAGGGGGGTTTCGACGAATGGGGAGAATTTCGGCGTCCATTTGAATAGACGTATAGGACATTTGCAGACCATCCAAAGATCTCTCGACCGGATCCTAAGGAAATCGATCTCCAAGCTGGGCTTGATCAGGAAGTGTCTCGCGTCCAGCGAGCCGATGGAAATATCGCCTTTGAATCCCATAGCAGCCACGGTGGAGCGGAGCTGGGCAATAGGAATTCGAGCTTGAGAGAATTTGCCAATGAGAGCATATTTGAGAGGGGCTATCAAGGCAGCTTCGTCCTGCAAATCAAAGGAGATCGCCGGAAATCCATGAAATGTGTTCAAACTTTTGTGCGGGATAGGAGGAGGAATCGGGGGTGGAGAGCCCGCAGCTCGCACAAGCGCCGCCGCGTAGGAGGTGGGCGGAGGCTCCGGGGTCCGCATGGCGAGAGGCACCAGGGACGCCAGCCCGGCAGGCCCCGACCGCTACGGGGTTGGGGGGGGCGGATCAAAAGGGATAGAGATTTTGGGGCGCCTAGCACGGGAGCTAGGGTTCCCGAGAAGTTTATATATATATATATATATATATATATATATATATATATATATATATATATATATATATATATATATATATTAGTTTCAAATCTTTTGTAAACTTTATTTTTTAGTTTTTTTCTTTCCTTTTTCAGTGGGATCAGTTGATCCCAATTGATCTTTACTGTATATACAAGCGAACCTGTTCCAAGAGACCTCCGTTAACATTTCCAATTTTTAGTGTGTTAAGTAGGGTTAAATTAGAGAGAGTAGAGTGAGGGGGACTATAGTAAATAAATAGAACCTTGTTTGGATTGGAGGAAGAGTTAAGTGATGGGTATTTAATAACTCTTGCTTTGATTGGATATTTTGAGTGAGAGAAAGATTAATAAAAATATGATAATTACCAAATTAACCTTATTACACATGTCATAAAATTAAATTTGATTAAAATTTTAATTAGAATTTGTCACAATATATTCACAAATTAGGGAGGTACGGAGCAACACGTTGAAAAAAATAAAAAAAATAAAATTTTATGACATTTTATAAAACAAATTAGGGGTATTTGTGACTTTTTTTAAACAAAACTCGTCAAATTAGGGGTTTTAAAAATGGATAAAAGAGGGTTAAATAAACCCCCAATTAATCCTCTATAACCCTCCCTCCCAGTGGCGTAGCCACATGGAGCCGAGGGGGTGCGGCTACGCTCCTTCAAATTTTGAGTTTTTGTTTATATTATTTTTTTGTGAAGATTATATATATAATTTTATTATGGGCATAGAAAAACTATTATGATTTTACAACAACATTGTAATGTCATATCGGTAAAATAATATATTTAGGAAACAACAGAACCTCAACTAATCATAGCAGTATACTTTCAAAAATATGTCTATGCATACGGAAGCTTCTAAATATGTTGGTTTTTTTTAAGATTTACTTTAGTAGAACATAGAACAAAAAGGAAATTAGTAGAGTAATATATACATCACTAAAAAATAAATTCATAAGATATATTTTTATATTGACAACACTAAACAATTTATCCCCATCTTTTATATATATAATATATTTTTTATCACACCTATATATATATATATATATATATATATATATATATATATATATATATATATATATGCCAATGGCCTTGTAGCCTACCGGTTAGGGCCTTTGGCACCCGGGGCATTGGACGGAGTTCGAGCCCCCACGGGGGCGGCTTGGTGGTTCGCCCACGGCCCCCGGGCCAGGCGGTGGCTGGGTGTCTTCGACACGGCCGCTTGGTTTAAAAAGAATATATATATATATATATATATATATATATATATATATATATATATATATATATATATATATATATATATATATATAATGTGAATGCCTCCTAACTCACTTACAAATAAAAATATGTCATTAGGAATGGCAATTTTTTCGAAATTGTCCAATGGAGACCTATATTTTTTCGGGAACGCGTTTGGTGTTTTAAAATGGGGACATGGACGGGGATGTGCGAGTACACATTACGCACGTCGAACCGGGCAGGGCGGCGGCGGCGATACGCACATGTGGCGCACATGATTAGTCCACAACAACTCACAAGTGAGTAAGTGATAGAAACTACTATAAAGACGAATATGAGAACTCCTAGTCAAAGTGGGACTAAAAGGAGAACATGATCTTTTTCAATAAGAAGAATATAACAAATATATGATATTTTTGAAACTATAAATGTATTTATTATAATAAAAAAATTAATAGTAATTGTCGCGCCCTCTAGACGAAAATTCTGGCTACTGCTCCCTCCTAAACCTCCACCCTCGAACAAAGTAAGTTTTATTTTTCCCTCACTTAACTTTTTCTCACTTAAATTTCTTAAACCCTGAAAACAATGTTTTCTAATAGCAATCATTAAATCTATTTTTTTTGAAAATGTCCCAAGAAATTTGGTAGTTAAAAAGCATTCAGAGATTCTTAGTAGTAGGGGTGAGTATTCGGTTTATTCGGTTCCAACCGAACCGAATAACCGAAAACCGAATTTGACCGAAACTGAATAAGCAAAACCGAAACCGAACCGAATTGGTCAATAACCGAACCGAACCGAACCGAATTAAATCGGTTCAATTTTCGGTTTATTCGGTTTATTTGTTAATATATATATATATATATATATATATATATATATATATATATATATATATATATATATATTCAATAAAATCAAGTTTTTCCCAAAAATAAAATAAAATAAAATAAATAAATATATATATATATATATATATATATATATATATATATATATATATATATATATATATATATATATATATTTTATTTTATTTTATTTTTGGGAAAAACTTGATTTTATTGAATATATATATATATATATATATATATATATATATATATATATATATATATATATATATATATATAAACTAAATTTTCTTATTCGGTTTTCGGTTTTGGACCGAAACCGAAACCCAAAACCGAAATCGAAACCGAATAAGAAAATTTAGTATTTTCAAAACCGAAACCAAACCGATTTTTTTTAAAACCGAACCGAACCTCTTATTCAGTTCAGTTCGGTTCGATTTTCGGTTCAAAACGGAATAATGCTCACCCTACTTAGTAGGGATAATATCCCTTTATCATATCCTCCTCCTACTCCTACCTCAGCTAGTGACCCTTCGCTCACTCTCGGCAGTTCTTTTGGGCGAGATGGCTCGCTTGGAGCATCGACAGTCTGACGAGATGCGTCTTTTGTTCGGGGAGGTTTAGACGACCCGTCAATCCTGCGCTTCTGGGCTACCTTGGATGTGTGTTCTCGGTAGATGTTTAGGTCTCATGATTAGCACATTTTAGTCTGGTGGTTCTGTTTGTGTGTCACTCTTAATGTGTCCCACATCACTCTATGTGTCACTTTTTTTTTTTTTCATCCAGAGGATGAATTTCATCTTAATTGTACGTTAAAAAAAAAAAAAAATTGTAGAAGAGGTAACAGAATGTCGGTAGAGTTGGCTATATTCATATATATATATACGCCAACTCATTTTACGTCTTCAGTAATATTTGCAATTGTCCTGGCACACAAGAGGACCATTCTTGTTAGCACATCATGCATGCTAGCACACAAGAGGACATGTTAGCACACACAAGAGGACCATCCATGTTAGGGACCATTCATGTTAGCATTGATTAGAACGCAACTCAATTAATCTTTTATCCCCTCTTCTATAATTGTTTTTTTAACTTCTCCTCTACACACAATTAAGATAAAATTCATCCATCGGGATGAAAAAATCTGTATGGCTTATGCTCTACGACGTATTGTTATTTAGACTCTATGTTTTGTTCATGGCTCTTGTTTCGGCGAAATGCATAAGGATCTCGTAGGATCTACTCCTGGATTGTTTTATATACATACTTATTTCGTGTCATATTCTGATCATTTGCTTATATACAACTGCTTAGTTATGTCTATATGACTATTAAGGTATTTGCTAACCAATTATGCTATTTGGCTCCCAAAATATTTGGATGATGCCATCTTCCATTATGTGGCATCTGACATGGCACCTGACATAACAGCTGACATGGCAAATTTTAACCCAAAATATTAATTATCCAAAAAATTAATGTTAATGTTAATGTTAATATTAATATTAATATTAATATTAATGCTAATGTTAATGTTAATGTTAATGTTAATATTAATTTTAATGTTATGATTAATTTTAATATTAATATTAATGTTAATTTTAATGTTAATTTTAATGTTAAGGTTAATCTTAATGTTAATTATCATGTTAATTTAATATTAATTTTAATTTTAATATTAATTTTAATATTAATTTTAATGTTAAATTTTGTCATGTCGGCAACCATGTCATATGCCACATAATGAGAGATGACATCACCCAAACATTTTGGAAGCCAAATAGCATTTTTAATTTGCTAATTCTTGTATTTCAAAACTGTTACATTTGGAGGGGTAAATCCTTGCGGGTTTCATTTTATCTAATTGACAAAGGGAAGAAATATCGAGAGGGAGCTCACTAGGGCTGCAAACGAGCCAAATTTTTGTAAGCTTGAGCTTGGCTTGACTAGAATTAATTGAGCTCGAGCTCGAGCTTGAACTCAAGCTTGATAAGTTTTTTATTTATTTTAGAGCTCGAGCTTGGCTTGGTTTGAGCTCGAGCTTGACTTATAAGCAAGCTTGATTCAAGCGTGATAAGTAAACTTGATTCAAGCTTGATAAACAAGCTTGATTCAAGCGTGATAAGTAAACTTGATTCAAGTTTGATAAACAAACTCGATAAGCTCAAAATCAAGCTCACTCAACTTTATTTCAAGCTCATTAAGCTTGATTTCAAGCTAAACAAGCTCGATTTAAAGCTAGTTAGTTTTCAATTCAAGTACATGTAATATTAACAATTTATTTATAAAAATTTAATTTTAAAAATTATAATATTAATTATTAAGGACATATATATAATGCACACAAAAATATTGTTATACAAACATATATAAAAGTAGAATTCAACAAAGAATAAACGAGCTCCTAAACGAGCTTCTAAACAAGCCAGCTCGCGAGCTCAAACGAGCCGAGTACTTCTATACTTCGGCTTGGCTCGTTTATTAAATGAGCTCCAAAAATGAAGCTTGAGTTCAACTTGTCTACTCGCATACTATTTTTGTTAGTTACCAAAACGGACGAAAATGTTGACACACCATTCACATTATATAAAAATATTTTTATATCGTTTTGTTTATATGTATTATGCAAACGTTTTGTGCCTACTACTTATTAAGTGTGCTTCCGGTCAAACAAGAAAACATATGCAACCACAGAAGTTCTTGTAAATCTTTCTTATGTAATCTTTGTTATCCAGTTGTCCTTGAGGAGTCCCTAGTAAATGATGTACCACATGATTATGGCAGACTGAAAGAAAATCCAAAATTTCCAAAACTAACATTTCAGTGTTTTCCACATTGGGGGTATACCGACCGATATACCGTTCCAATATACCAGTCGGTATACTGTTGATATCAAATACCATTCAGTAGATAATTCTCTTTCTTTCTACACTGAAACAGAATAGTGACTCGTATACTGGAGAACATACTATTTACTAAACAGTATATTGTTTTACATATACTTTTCCATAATTCTGCTCTGTTGTTTCAACTTATACATAAATCCTTCTGCAGTATTATGTCCAACTAGACTATGTTGTATTAAATGAACAACAGTTATAAATATAGTCGTTACTGTAGTCGAGTACTAAGACCATCTCCAATGGGGGTTTCTATCTTCCCTATTTCTATCGAAGAAATCTATTTTAGAAAAAATTTCTCTCAATGGTAATTTCTATCACCATTTCTATCCTAGGTGGCAATAATGTAGGATGGAAACTTCTAAGAGAATTTCTACATGTAGAAACTCTCATAGAAATTCTCGACAATTATTATTGGTTCCCACACCATTAAATTTGTTCTTTTACTATGTGACACATAGGATAGAAATGGAGAACTATTGGAGAGCATTTTTGTATGTTTACAATTTTTATGTAGAAACTCTTCCAACTAGGATAGAAATCTCCTTAAAGTACAATGCCAAGTAGGACAAGAAGTCAATTTTAGAAATCACCATTGGAGATGGTCTAACAATATACTGTCAGTAATAGTCACTCATTTTTGTTTACATTCCACTAAGAACATGACACATGTCAATTCAGCCAACACAAAACCAGTTTGGGAGTGGTTTTGTTCACCCACCAAAGTAATTTTTATTTTTAATTTAACACGTGTCATGTTCTTAGTGGAGAGTGAACAAATACCATAATTTTAAATGGACTCAATAATCACATATATTTTATAGCTTACTTGCCTTTTATAAATTTATCAGAAAATTACAAGAAAAGCATTAAACTTTAATAATATTGTACAAAAGGCATTAAGTTTGGGCAAATTATATTTCGAGCATCGAAACGACATTTGAATTGTCGTTTGATAACGTCACGGGCATTATCCAGGATTTTAGAAGATTACAAGTGGATTAAAAAAATGGTGGAAAGGATTAGGGGGGCGACGTCATTTGAAATGTCGTTTGCTGACGTCATCTGACGTCAGCATCCGACCTTTCTTTTGCCGTTTGGTTATTTGGATATTTTATTTTTCTTTTCTTTCATTTGTTGTTTATGTTTTGGATTTAGAGTCTTTTACACACTCTCTTATGCAATTAATTATTACAAGCTAATAGATTTTCCTCTTTCATTTGAATTAGCTTGGAAAAATTTATGCCGTCAAGCTAATAGATTTTCTGACGAGTATGTTTTGGATTTAGAGTCTTTCATTATTACAAGCTAATAGATTTTCTGACGTCAGTTTCAGCCGACGTCAGCACCCAAAAATAAAATAAATAAATAAATAAAAAAACCCACACGGCGAGAGAAAAAAAAAATCAATCATACGGCAATTGGATTGACGGAAGCTGACGTCTTCTGACGTCAGCAAACGGCTATTGCTTTGCCGTCGTTTTGTTAATCCTTTCCCAACTTTTTAATCTATTCTGGTTTAACAGTTAAGCGAAGCTGACAGAGGGTGACGTCCTCAAACGGCAATTCAAATGTCGTTTCGATGCTCAGAATACAATTTGTCCAAATTTGATGCCTTTTGTACAATTTTATTAAAATTTAATGCTTTTCTTGTAATTTTCTGTAAATTTATTAACTCTCTTCATTTATGACCATCCTTTTGAGCATTAAACTTCCAACCACCAATACTCAAACCTTCTACTCTCAAGCTTTTAATTGCCAACCGCTATTATGATAGTATAAACAATAGTTGTAAACTTGAGATCTTTTAAGGTCATATTTGGTTCGCGGAATCAAGAACTCGAAAAAAAAAAAAAAAGTCTTCCAATTCCAGTGTTTGAATTTTATGGAGTTATCTCTGTGAATCTCTTCTGTGAGCCTAACTTTCTTAATCTACATAGGTTAAGAAAACCTAATTTAGGGTTTACAAAAATTCTAAATTAGTTTAGCAATAATTTTGGCAGTCCAGATTAGATCACACGGTCAAAATACATGCTGATTGGGGCCCACGCTTGAACCAAATATCGACAAGCGATATATCGCGGTGTACCGCTAGACCTTTAAAAAAAAAGATTTGGAACGAAATCCTCAAATTTGGATATATAGGTCCAGGTGCAACTTGGGCTGGACAGCCCGGTCCCCGGCTCGGGCTCGAGCCCGGCCCGGTCAAACCCGGTCTAAGCCGGCCCGAGCATGGTCAACAACACGTACCTGTCCGACCTAGTAAGCGACCGGTCGTTGCACCTCCGAACCCGAAAGTCCGGACCAGCCTGGCCCGTTTGACCGCGGGAACGGGCCGGTCCAACCCGTAGAACCGGACCGGCCCGGTTCGGCCGGTTTTGTAAATGAAAAAAAAAAGTTTTTTAACCGTTTGGAGACCAAAATGACTATTTTACCCCTATTTTACTTGTTATTTTAGTCCGTTGGAAGGGTATTTTGGTTAGTTTGCTGAAAATTGCCAAAAATATCCTTATAATAACTTTTTTTTGGGTAAAATAGGTTATTTTGCACCAATTTTTTTTTATAAATCGGCCATAAATCTTCAAACTTAATCACAACAATAATTTATTTCCGCTTACAATTTTTACAAGCAACGTAGGGTAAAGAGACGATTTATATCATGGATAATTATCAACTACCACAACAACACAAGATTAGCAACAACAAGATCAGTAACCGCAACCCGCGTCGCAACCTAAACACGCACCACAAGAAGAGCTTGAATCAGATCTAAAATTTGGCATCATTTTAGCGGAGTTTACAATGAGCTGAAAATGGCGGTACCGAAAAAAGATACTCCACTAAAGTTTTTGTTGTATGTTTGCATTGTAGGAAACGATTAAAATGAGACCATAGCCATGGTACAGGAAAGCTACGCAGACATTTAAAATCATGTATCAACATCTAGTATCTTGTATGAGTCATTAATTGCAATTTATGTACTAGTAATCTTGTATTAGTCATTAATTTTTAAATTATGCAAATCTTGTATTAGTCATTCAATTATCTTGACATTAGTCATTAATTTTTACTTTCGAATTTATTTTGGAAAAAATATTTGTAATGTGGTACATTAACTTTTACTTTCTAATTTCTAATTTTTTAAAAGCTAAATGGTAGGGTTTTTATTTTTATTTATTTTTTTTTTTTTTGCTTTCTCCCAAAAAAATTGAGCTGCCCGGTCCAACGCTTAACCTGCCCGGCCCAGACCCGGTTCATCCCGGCCCGCCCATAACCGAACCACGGGTCCGAACTGGGCTCGGTTTTTCTCCCACCGAGTCGACCCGGCCTGTCCCGCTGCTCTACCCGGACTGAGCCCGGCCCGGCCCAGGTTCGATCAAAACTGGTCGACACTGGGCCTGGGCCGGCCCAGCCCAGGTGACACCTTGATATATAGGTGGTATAGTACGGTGTACCGTCGGTACTGTTTTGCCTCTGCCTTAGTCCCGTTTCAGCCACTTGATATGAATTAATAGCTTTAGCTTAATTTACGCATATTATTACAACTTTAACATATTCATGTTCCATTTAGATATAATCATGTTACAAAACTACTCTTCGTAGAGCCCCGCACCGCTGACTAATCGGGTATTTCTCACTTTGCTCTTCTTCTTTTTTGTAAAAGAAGACTTGTTATGCCTTGTGCGCCGAATGATGGACATAATAGTGTTCCTTACTTTTACGAGTGAAAAAGGCTTCAACTCCACTAGACCTGTCAATTTGGCTAGAACAGCCCAACCCGACATAAGTTCAACCAGGAAAAAAAATGGCCAATGTGTTAGTCCGGTTCGATTAATCATGAGCTTGGCCTGATCCGACCCATTATATCAGAACGTGTTGGGATTTATATATCAATCCACAAGAGAGGAACATCTCGTCCCGTTCCGAAGTCTAGACCCATCCCAGTTTATGGTTACGGCCGTTAAGTCCGGTCGGTGGTATGGGTCTGGCACGGATAGCCAGTGAAGGCCCAAGCTAAAGCTTATTACACTTGTCAATTATTTAAGCCCAATTTGTATTAATATTAAAGAACGTGCAATAATACTAAGGGTGTATTTGATTGCAAGGTGGAAAATACGTGAAAAGAAATTAATTCCATGGAATTATTTTTCTAGGAAAAAAAAATTCCATGGAATTTTAAAATTTTCCATGGAAAATTTAATTTGGTTGTTTGATTGTCATTATTTTCCACAAAAAATAGTTATTTTTCGTGGAATTAATATTAATTACACGAAAAATAGTTATTTTAAAAATTTTCATGAAAAACTTAATTTGGTTGTTTAATATTAATTCCATGGAATTAATATTAAAGTTAAAAAGTAGCTTGATCGATAGCGGCCAAGGATTGTGGGTTCAAGTCATGCTTGGAAAATTCGTTGAAGATTTTTTTTCTTCTTCTTAAAATTGCCATATAAACTTGGGCACATGTAGGCCCACTCAGTCTTTGGTCCACGCACACCATGGCCTAGTCCGAAGTTCGACGTTCCTTAGGTCGGATGAGTTCTGCTCAGCCCACGGAAGGCATGTCCCGGCCCAGAAAAAGCCCACCATAGCTTGGACCATATGTGGCCTTTGGGCTGAGGTTTTCCACCATTCTGTTCGGTCCGTCCCATCCGGCAATACTGCATGGGTCAGTCCCAACATGTTTGGCCCATCCAAATTTCGAGTCAAACCATCCCAACATGGCCCACTTCATGGTGTTAATTGGGCCGGACTGGACCGACTTGGACCCGGTTTTGACCGGCCTGGGCCGGGTCGGGCTCAGCCCGATTTGGGAGACGGGCAGGTGCGGGCCAGCCCGGGTCAGCGAACCCCAAATCTAGCCCAAACCCACGGCCCGGATTACAGCGGGCTGGGCTGAACCGGGCTTGGACCGATTCAGGGTTTGACCGGCTGGTCCGATTTGGGTTTAAAAAAACCAAACTTTTATATATTTTCAAAAAAAAAAAACTTTAAAAATGAAAAAAATTAAATTAAAAATTTTTTTTCTAAAAAAAGAATTTTCTAAAATAAAATTTAAGTATTATTTAAAAACGTATAATTTAAAAAAAAAAAACTAAATTAGTATAATAAGACTAAAAAATATAACAAAATTAAAAAAATAAAAATTAGTACAATTTAAATTAGTTTAATTTAAAAATATTTTAATAATATTTATAAAAAATTATAAAAAAATTATGTACAAGTATAATAAATTTTAGAAAATTTGCACAATTAATTTGCTAAATGAAACATGAATTGAATGACTAGTACAATATTTGCATAATTCAAAAATTAATGACTAATACAAGATTACTAGTACATAAACTGCAATTAATGACTCATACAAGATTAATAGATGTCGATACATGATTTTAAAAGTCTGCGTAGCTTCCCTGTACCATAGCTATGGTCCCATTTGAATCGTTTTCTACAATGCAAATATTCAACAAGAACTTTAGTAAACTCCGTTAAAATGTTGCCAAATTTTCGATCCCGATTCAAACTCTTGTTGCAGTGCGTGTTGAGGTTGCAGTGCGGGGGACGGTGCATGTTGTGGTTGCTGATCTTGTGGTAGTTGATCGTTATCCATGATATAAATCGTCTCTTCACACTAGGTTGCATGTAAAAATTGTAAAAGAAATTTTTTGTGTGATTAATTTTGAAGATTTAGTCTTTTTATAGATTTTTTGGCTACAAAATGATATTTTACCTCCAAAAATAATTTATTATAAGTGTCGTAAGGCAAAAGCTCAAACACACGGAGACGAAACTTTCTCGTATATTATCAACCACTCAAGTGTATCTTACAAGCTCTCCCAACCTCTCTTTATATAGGGAGATAGGTTGGGGGTTATGAAGAAATGAAGGGCCAAAGGTCATGTAGGTTACAAGGAGATGAAATGTGAGGAGTCATATGAGTTACAACACTCCCCCTTGGCTCTCCAGAAATTCTGCTTGTAAACATCTCTGAGTTTCTTCGTCTGTCTGTAGCTTGCATCTTCAAATTTGACCATCTACTTGTGCCTCGTCAAAACCTTGTCAAAGAAAATCTAGTGGAAAAAAAAACTTTGGTCGAAGGACAAAAGAGTACACACAGGTCAGTATGATGGGGGTAAACTTAACCATTGCAAAGGTGCCTCGTCAAAACCAAGTCAGGGAAAACCCAGTGGAAAAAACCGCTGATCGAAGGACAAAAGAGTACACAATGGTTTAGAAGTATACACTAGTGTCACGCCCCAGAACCAGAATACTGGAGAGCGGGGGAATGACTCAGCCAGCTACGTATTACGGGTAGATAAATACCGTATAATACGATCAATGTTGTCTAAAAGACAAGGGGGTGCATACTACATGAAAGTCTCGCTATGGTCACTTCACATCTATTGTCTCAATCATTCAAACAAGAAACAGAAATAGAGAATATGTGAGATAAAGCAGTAAGGCGTCCCAAACGCTCAGTCAAAATGTTCTTGATATCTGGCTTTACAAAATACAGCCAGATGATGTAGTAAGTATACACAATTGTTAGCAGCTGCAGTCTGACTTAGTTACAATTATGCAAAAGTAGGTACAAGACAATCCGACTAACATGTCGGTGCCAAACGGCAAAGTATAAAGTAGATAACAAAACGGGCGGGGAAGTAAGAAACCCACTCGAGTCCTCCTGCGATCATCCCTCTAGTGTTGACCATCTTGGAGGTAGAAGTAAGCTGGATCCTCGGGGAATGTCTCTAGATCTGGCCATGCAAAACCAGAGAGGTTAGACCTCTAATAGCAAGTACCACAAGGAAGCACGACATGAGAACTAAAACCAGAAATAAAAGAGTATGATAATAAATCTCTGCTATCTACTAAGACTCACACAACATCACGACACTTCGAACCAACCTCCCAACCAAACAAGGACAGAGGTTGGCCTGTCATGTCCTGACATTCTGATCATCTCAGTTAAGTAACAGAGTAGGTACAGTACACAAACAAATTAATTTAAACGGCCAGGCAACTACTACGGCTTGCTATTGTGAGTCCCAAGTTATCCTAGTTTTATGCAATGAGGATTACTCAGTTCTTACTATGCACAAGCAAGGCTAGTTTACCCAGTCAATCAATTGCGCCAATCATGAATTAGACGAGTTCCAACGGGACGCCCGTCATTAATATATAATATTCAATAGATAATATAACCAGATACCGCTCCCTGCCCGTGTGGCAGATTTGCAGTATCTGTGGGGACCAACCGGCCTGTCGGGCACTACTAGTCCCAAGAGGGCTGCCATGTAAGAACTTGAGAATCCATTCTCTCCATGCAATCATTATTTTATTTAACTTTATAGTCTCTACGTTGAGTGAAGTACCATGCCGTGGATCATGGTCATTCAGAATAAGTACTTTCGTACGGGTACGATATGCACAACTCTACAACGATACCAGTGCGGTCCGGTTGTAGGTCTTACATAGCGTAATGCAACAATCAAAACTAACCACGGAGTAATCATGCCTTGACCATAAAGTACACATGCTTCTTTGGTAAGATAAATAAATAATAAATGAATTGAAGCCTGCATGTGCCTGTATGCCAATATTCGGGATTAGCCAGTCGATTTCAATAGTTCATAATTAATATGAATGTGTCTCATTCATTCAATTTAATAAGACGACTAGCCAGTCTCTTAGTTCCAACTAGGAACGCATGATCAATTATTAGTCAAGGTCACAATCATTATCAATGGTGACAAGGCATGAAAGTCAACTAATATTCAGTGGAGTCGAGTCTACAACTCTCAGGATTTAATTCCAGTCAATCGGGGTATCTATAACTCAATTCACGACACATGGTACATCCCACGTAACAATCTATATTTAACAGAAATATTAGCATATCATGATTATATCAATTTTATGCAAAAAGGCGTAAGGATATAAAATGGACGTTAAATATCTAATAAGATATCAATATACAGGGCTATAGAAGATCCAGGGTAAGCAGGCTACGCTCATGTCAGCCTACGCTCAAGTCAGCCTACGCTCAAGTCAGCGTACGCTCAGGTCAAGCTACGCTCATGTCAAGCTAGCGTACGCAAGTCATACGCTCCCAAAAGGCAGCGTATGAACTCCATACGACTCCTTACCATCCAAGCCAGCGTACGCAAGTCATACGCTCCCAAAAGGCAGCGTATGAACTCCATACGACTCCTTACTATCCAAGCCAGCGTATGCAAGTCATACGCTTCCAAAAGGCAGCGTATGAACTCCATACGACTCCTTACTATCCAAGCCAGCATACGCAAGTCATACGCTCAGGCCATACGCTCACAAAAGGCAGCGTATGTACTCCATACGACTCCCCATCAAGGCAGCATATGAGGTCCATACGACTCCTTTGTCAAGGCAGCGTATGCAAGTCATACGCTTCCAAAAGGCAGCGTATGAGGACTGCGCTGCGCTAAAGAGCGCGCGCAACTCAGTGGCGTAAGCTAAAAAGCTCGCGCACTGCTCACTGTCTTCTCCAATCAGCAAGAACTCCATGGTTGAACCCAAAGCTTCAAAAGTTCATAACTTAGTCAAAATAAGTCCAAATCCAACTTTACAAAGGTCAAAATTGGGTAGAATAAAATTCTCTACAACATGGAACCATCAAAACTTGAAAACAAAGAAGTTTGATAGATCAAAACCACCAAAATCCAAAAATAACTAATTTCTAGATCTACTAAAAATAAAACTTCAAAACGAAAAATGCCAAGTTCTAAACTCTCTTAGAATCACAAGGAAAAGAGAATGGAACCAAAAAAATGGGTCCTCATGAAGAAGCAAGATGTACTTGCCTATGGGTTTGGTAGGTGGAGAGAGTAATGAGAAAGAAGAAGAAAAGTAATGGTGAAGGAAAGTAATAAAGAGAGAGAAAGGGGGGTTGGCTTTGGTTCATGATGAACCAACTAACTAAACCAAACCAAGCCGAACCCAAGTCTAGCTAAAGCAGAGAAATAAAAGCAGAAAGTAAAATGCAGAAAATTAATTAACATAAATTTAAAGAGATTTAAATACGAAACAATACATGATAAATATTAAATAAATACATTTAAGCGGTACATGTGTTAAAAATACGTATACTGGGAACGAGGAGTGACATCTCTACCCTCCTTAGAAAAATTTTGTCCTCGAAATTTCAAATCCAAGCAGGATAGGAATATCAAGGCCAAACTAGTACAAGCAATTTAAGCAAGCAATCATTTTACAATGTCCATAGCAAGTAACATATCTATATTTAATAATCTACGATATCAAGTAATTTCTACTAGCATGCGGAGTTAAGGCAATCAAGGTACACGGGAAGAAATATACCTTGTGAGTCAAACAGATGTAGATACCGTGATCGGATATCATCCTCACGTTCCCACGTTGACTCTCCTAAAGAGTGATGACCCCAAGCAACCCGGACAAGGTTAATTGTTCGGTTCTTGAGTATCTTCTCTCTTCGGTCCAAGATGGACACAGGCTGCTCCTCGTAAGACAAGTTGGTACCAACAACCAACTCAGAATGATCAAGGATATGGCTTGGGTCCGATACATACCTTCGTAACTGAGATACATGAAACACGTCATGCACCTCTCGTAACGAAGGTGGAAGGGACAAACGATAAGCAACATCGCCTACCCTATCAAGGATAACGAATGGTCCTACGTATCGCGGACTCAACTTCCCGCGAACGCCAAATCTAATGACCCCACGGGTAGGTGAGATCCGTAAGAATACGTGGTCCCCAACAGAAAACTCTAGCGGCCTACGATGCTGGTCCACCCAATGACGATGCCGATCCTGCGCAACTCGAAGTCGCTCTCTAATTTTTTTAACCAATTCAACTGTCTGAACAATCATTTCTGGGCCTAGCATCTTCCTCTCCCCGATATTATCCCATGCTAGTGACGACCTACACTTCTTACCATATAGTACCTCAAATGGCGCCATCTGGATACTGGCTTGATAATTGTTGTTATATGAAAACTCAACTAAGTGCAGGTGGCTTTCCCAAGATCCTCCAAAATCTAGGGTACAAGCTCGCAACATATCTTCCAAAGTCTGAATCGTCCTTTCCGATTGGCCGTCCGTCTGTGGATGGTAAACCGTACTAAATTTTAACTTGGTGCCCAGACTATGATGCAAGCTCTTCCAAAAATGTGATGTGAAACGGGTATCTCGGTCTGACACAATACTGACAGGGACTCCATGCTGCCTGACTATCTGCGGCATGTACAACTCTGCCAACTTTTCTGTAGATTGTCCTACTCTGAAAGGAAGAAAGTGTGCTACCTTTGTAAGCCGATCTACTATCACCCAAATAGCATCTTTACCACTTGGTGATCTCGGTAAACCGGTCACAAAGTCTATTGTGATGTGTTTCCACTTCCATTTCGGGATAGGAAGCGGTTGCAATAATCCAGCTGGCCTCTGCTGTTCTACCTTTACTTGATGACATATCAAGCAACGGGAAACAAACCTAGCTATCTCCCTCTTCATCCCGTTCTACCAGAAGTGCTGCTTGATATCTTGGTACATCTTGGTCCCTCCAGGATGTATAGAATAATGAGAACTGTGAGCTTCTGTCATAACTTCCTGTCTGATATCTCCACTAGGTATACATAGACGCGATCCAAACCTAAGCGTACCATCTTCATGAATTTGTATCTCCTTTCTGAGTCCTGACTCACATTCTGTCCTAAGCTTCTGAATCTTTGGGTCCTGTGCCTGAGCTGTCTTGATCCTGCCTACCAAGTCGGATTGAACTTGTAGACTCGCCAGAATTCCTACATCACTAGGAAGTATAACTTCGATGCCCATCTCCTGAAGGTCTTCTAAGATATGCTTCTGCGTTGTCAACATAAATGCGCCGCCTCTTCTGCTGAGAGCGTCTGCTACCACATTAGCCTTGCCTGGATGATACTAAAGCTCCATATCATAATCCTTGATCAGCTCTAACCATCTTCTCTGCCTCATGTTCAGCTCCTTCTGAGTAAAGATGTACTTCAGACTTTTGTGGTCTGTGTACATGTCCACTCGGTCACCATATAAGTAATGCCTCCATAACTTCAAAGCAAATACTACTGCCGCCAACTCCAAATCATGAGTTGGATAATTTTTCTCGTGGTTTCGAAGCTGCCTAGATGCATACGCTATCACCTTCCCATGCTGCATAAGGACACATCCAAGTCCTTTACCTGACGCATCACAATATACCGTAAAACCTCCGGGCCCAACTGGCAATGTAAGGATAGGTGCTGATATCAACTTCTGCTTCAGATTCTCAAATGATGCCTGACATTCTGCCGACCAGACGAATGGTACATCCTTTCGTGTCAAGCGGGTCATGGGTGCTGAAAGTCTTGCAAAATCTGATACAAACCTTCTGTAATATCCTGCCAATCCCAAAAAACTCCGTACATCAGCTACGGTCTTGGGTACTGGCCAACTCTCTACTGCTTCTACCTTCTTGGAATCCACTGCTACTCCAGCTCCTGATATGATGTGACCCAGAAATGAAATATGATCCGTCCAGAACTCACACTTGCTGAGCTTGGCATACAACTGGTTCTCTCTCAGGACCTGCAACACTTTCCTGAGGTGGTCTTCATGCTCCTCTTCACTAGCTGAGTATACGAGAATGTCGTCGAGAAACACCACGACAAACTGATCTAAATATGGCATAAAGATGCGGTTCATCAAATCCATGAATATAGCTGGAGCATTGGTCAAACCAAACGGCATTACTAAGAATTCATAATGTCCATACTTCGACCTGAATGCTGTCTTGGGAATGTCTTCCTTTCGAACCCTCACTTGATGGTACCCCGAACGAAGATCTATCTTGGAGAAAACTCTAGCCCTGCTCAACTGATCAAACAAGTCGTCGATCCTTGGTAGTGGGTACTTGTTCTTCACTGTTGTCGCGTTAAGCTTCCTGTAATCGATGCATAATCTGGACGATCCATCCTTCTTCCCCACAAGTACCACTGGTGCTGCCCATGGTGATATGCTAGCTTGGATAAACTTCTTCTCCTTCAATTCCTCTATGTGCTGATACACCTTGGCCTGCTCCGAATCCGCCATTCTGTAAACCCGATCTGATATTGGTTTAGTTCCAGGTGCCAATTCTATGCTGAACTCAATATCTCTAACCGGTGGTAGACCTGGAAGTTCTTCGGGAAACACGTCTAGAAATTCTTCAACTACCTTCGGAGCTTGAAATTCTTCCACTGCTGTTACTACTTCCTGCTCTTGCTGAGTTGCCTCTGACCTGACTAAGGTGAACCTCTTCATGCCTGGAATATCAAAAGATACACTCCCACTATGACAATCTATTGTCGCATGACTGTCTTTCAGCCAGTCCATGCCTAAGATAACGTCGAAATTTCCAACAGGAAATTCTATCAACTGGGCGGGTAAGGAATGCCCGCAAACTACAACACTACACGCTAGAATAACTCTACTAACTCCTACGAGCCCATTGCCAGTGAGTATATTCAACCTCCCTGGCAATGCCTCGAACTCCATTCCTAGCCGTGTCGCAAATTGTGCAGATATAAATGAGTGTGATGCTCCCGAATCAAATAATGCTACTGCGGGATATGAGGCGACGAGAATGTTACCTGCCACAATATCTCCCGATGCTAATGTCTCCTCCAAGGACAGTATGAATGCCTGCCCTCGACCTCCTTGCTGGTTCCCATGTTGTGTCCTAGCCTGGTGCTGCTGCTGGCCCCTGCCTTGATGATGCTGGGGTGGTCTATGCTGGTGTTGCTGTATCGGCGGTCCCTGCTGCCGAAACATCTGAGCATGCGACATTAATGGACGCTGGGCCAATGGTCTCACTGCCAATGCTGGTCCTCGATACTGTCCTGCCCCTGGTGCTGGCAGAGCAGGAAACTGTTGCCCTGGTCCTCCTGACCTCGAATTCATGGGACATGTGGTAACCCGATGATCTGGATTTCCACATATCAAACCCAGTCCGTTTAATGCCCGACACACATCTCTAGTGTGCCCCATCTTCCCACAATAAGTACAGCCCGCTGGGGGTTGCTGGTTCTTCTTCTGTTGCTGCTGCTGCCTGGGGGGTGGTGCTGGCCCTCGTATTGCCACATCGTGAATACGAATGCCAAGGGATGGTGCTGTTGTTCGGGGCGCTGCTCCCCCTCCTCCTTCAATCTGACTGTGAGATCTCTTCTGACCTCCAGTCCTTGCTGTAATCCTCTGAATGGTGATCTCATGCCTTCGAGTCACCGTCAATATCTCGTCAAAAGTCTGGTAATTATGCCCCTCTATCAATTGCAAGAGCTCAAGATGAAACCCTTGGTGGAACCTCATCGCCCTCTGGCGTTCCGTCGCTACCATCTCTGGGGCAAACCTACTCAATCTGCAGAACTCCGCTGCATAAGCATCTACCGTCTTGCCGGCCTGCTTGAGGTTGATAAACTTCTGCTGTAGCTCAAACTGCGCCACAACTCCATAGTACTTCGTCTTGAATCTTGCTGTGAAATCATCCCAAGCAACGGGACGTCTGATACCTACTTCCTCTGATTCCCACCAATCACGTACGAGATCCTGAAGTAACAACTTCACCTGATCCACATGTTCTTCTGCCGATACCTTAGCCGCCGTCAAAATAGCCTCAATATCCTTAAGCCATGCATCTGCTGAGATGGCATCCTCCGTTCCTTCAAAACGGCGAGGGTTGAACTTGCAAAATCTGGTTGATGCTCCTGAATCTGGCCTCGCCCCTCTTTCCAAAGCTGTCTGCAACCCTTGGTTGAGTAGTACGTTCTGCTCTTGCAACTGAGCGTGCATGCGCTGCTGGGCTAACATCTGGTGTTGCTGAGTAGCCATCATTCCTCTCATGATCTCCAGAAGGGCTGGTGTGTCCACTTCCACAGGGGTAGGTGGAACTGTTGGTGGTGGTGGAATATCCGGATACTGTGGTCCAGCTGCTGCTTCCACTATTACTTCTTCCTGGGTAGTCTTTTGAGTTAGTACCGGCTCTTGTTGCTGACCATCCTGGTCAGGTTGTCCATGTTGCTGTCCATGTTGTTGCTGTCCAGTCCTGACAGATGCGGACGAAGTGCCCCTAAGAAAAGGGACAAGAGAACAATCAAACGGCCGGACATGAAGGATCAATGAAGTCAAAGGATACTGGAATATCAAGCTAGAGTTGAGAGTAACGAATCATAAGATCAAAGGAAAACATGTGTGATTGAGATATCCTATTAAACACCTCACAAGTCTGAAATCAGACCTGCATGGGCCACCACTAAAACCTTGTCACGTCCCAGAACCAGAATACTGGAGAGCGGAGGAATGACTCAGCCAGCTACGTATTACGGGTAGATGAATACCGTATAATACGATCAATGCTGTCTAAAAGACAAGGGGGTGCATACTACATGAAAGTCTCGCTATGGTCACTTCACATCTATTGTCTCAATCATTCAAACAAGAAACAGAAATAGAGAACATGTGAGATAAAGCAGTAAGGCGTCCCAAACGCTCAGTCAAAATGTTCTTGATATCTGGCTTTACAAAATACAGCCAGATGATGTAGTAAGTATACACAATTGTTAGCAGCTGCAGTCTGACTTAGTTACAATTATGCAAAAGTAGGTACAAGACAATCCGACTAATATGTCGGTGCCAAACGGCAAAGTATATAGTAGATAACAAAACGGGCGGGGAAGTAAGAAACCCACTCGAGTCCTCCTGCGATCATCCCTCTAGTGTTGACCATCTTGGAGGTAGAAGTAAGCTGGATCCTCGGAGACTGGCTCTAAATCTGGCCATGCAAAACCAGAGAGGTTAGACCTCTAATAGCAAGTACCACAAGGAAGCACGACATGAGAACTAAAACCAGAAATAAGAGAGTATGATAATAAATCTATGCTATCTACTAAGACTCACACAACATCACGACACTTCGAACCAACCTCCCAACCAAACAAGGACAAAAGTTGTCCCGTCATGTCCTGACATTCTGATCATCTCAGTTAAGTAACAGAGTAGGTACAGTACACAAACAAATTAATTTAAACGGCCAGACAACTACTACGGCTTGCTATTGCGAGTCCCAAGTTATCCTGGTTTTATGCAATGAGGATTCCTCAGTTCTTACTATGCGCAAGCAAGGCTAGTTTACCCAGTCAATCAATTGCGCCAATCATGAATTAGACGAGTCCCAGCGGGACGCCCGTCATTAATATACAATATTCAATAGATAATATAACCAGATACCGCTCCCTGTCCGTGTGGCAGATTTGCAGTATCTGTGGGGACCAACCGGCCTGTCGGGAACTACTAGTCCCAAGAGGGTTGCCATGTAAGAACTCGGGAATCCATTCTCTCCATGCAATCATTATTTTATTTAACTTAATAGTCTCTACGTTGAGTGAAGTACCATACCGTGGATCATGGTCATTCAGAATGAGTACTTTTGTACGGGGTACGATATGCACAACTCTACAATGATACCAGTGCGGTCAGGTTGTAGGTCTTACATAGCGTAATACAACAATCAAAACTAACCACGGAGTAATCATGCCTTGACCATAAAGTACACATGCTTCTTTGGTAAGATAAATAAATAATAAATGAATTGAAGCCTGCATGTGCCTGTATGCCAATATTCGGGATTAGCCAGTCGATTTTAATAGTTCATAATTAATATGAATGTGTCTCATTCATTCAATTTAATAAGACGACTAGCCAGTCTCTTAGTTCCAACTAGGAACGCATGATCAATTATTAGTCAAGGTCACAATCATTATCAATGGTGACAAGGCATGAAAGTCAACTAATATTCAGTGGGGTCGAGTCTACAACTCTCATGATTTAATTCCAGTCAATCGGGGTATCTATAACTCAATTCACGACACATGTACATCCCACGTAACAATCTATATTTAACAGAAATATTAGCATATCATGATTATATCAATTTTATGCAAAAAGGCGTAAGGATATAAAATGGACGTTAAATATCTAATAAGATATCAATATACAGGGCTATAGAAGATCCAGGGTAAGCAGGCTACGCTCATGTCAGCCTACGCTCAAGTCAGCCTACGCGCAAGTCAGCGTACGCTCAGGTCAAGCTACGCTCATGTCAAGCTAGCGTACGCAAGTCATACGCTCCCAAAAGGCAGCGTATAAACTCCATACGACTCCTTACCATCCAAGCCAGCGTACGCAAGTCATACGCTCCCAAAAGGCAGTGTATGAACTCCATACAACTCCTTACTATCCAAGCCAGCGTATGCAAGTCATACGCTTCCAAAAGGCAGCGTATGAACTCCATACGACTCCTTACTATCCAAGCCAGCGTACGCAAGTCATACGCTCTGGCCATACGCTCACAAAAGGCAGCGTATGTACTCCATACGACTCCCCATCAAGGCAGCATATGAGGTCCATACGACTCCTTTGTCAAGGCAGCGTATGCAAGTCATACGCTTCCAAAAGGCAGCGTATGAGGACTGCGCTGCGCTAAAGAGCGTGCGCAACTCAGTGGCGTAAGCTAAAAAGCTCGCGCACTGCTCACTGTCTTCTCTAATCAGCAAGAACTCCATGGTTGAACCCAAAGCTTCAAAAGTTCATAACTTAGTCAAAATAAGTCCAAATCCAACTTTGCAAAGGTTAAAATTGGGTAGAATAAAATTCTCTACAACATGGAACCATCAAAACTTGAAAACAAAAAAGTTTGATAGATCAAAACTACCAAAATCCGAAAATAACTAATTTCTAGATCTACTAAAAATAAAACTTCAAAACGAAAAATGCCAAGTTCTAAACTCTCTTAGAATCACAAGGAAAAGAGAATGGAACCATAAAAATGGGTCCTCGTGAAGAAGCAAGATGTACTTGCCTATGGGTTTGGTAGGTGGAGAGAGTAATGAGAAAGAAGAAGAAAAGTAATGGTGAAGGAGAGTAATGAAGAGAGAGAAAGGGGGGGTTGGCTTTGGTTCATGATGAACCAACTAACTAAACCAAACCAAGCCGAACCCAAGTCTAGCTAAAGTAGAGAAATAAAAGCAGAAAGTAAAATACAAAAAATTAATTAACATGAATTTAAAGAGATTTAAATACGAAACAATACATGATAAATATTAAATAAATACATTTAAGCAGTACATGTGTTAAAAATACGTATACTGGGAACGGGGAGTGACAACTGGATACTCTCCCTGATCACAATAGTCCTTAGTGAATAAGAGATTTGAAATGTGTCTCGTTAAAAATCTTGCCAACACTACACCAAAACGGACGATTTGCGACAATTAGAGTTGTCCAATAACAACGTACTAAATCTGTCGTTGTATTTTCAACTGATTAAAATCGTTGTTTTATTTTTTCAACAGATTAAAACAGTTGTTTCCCATTAAAATTTTGTCGAAAATTTTGGCTCCCAAATCCACTAAAAATTTTAGAAGCCAAAATTTCTACAAAACCCGCGCCTAACCCGCTGAAAAATTCCTCTTCTCAAAACTTCTTTCTTCTTCATTTTTCTCTATTTCTGATCTCCTCCCAAAACTTCCTTCTCTCAAAAACCTGCCCCTGCCTGAACTCGTACCCCCGCTGGCCCTTCTCTTAATCCACCGTCAGGTAATCATCTCCTTCTCTCTAAAGTTCTCTCTAAAAACCTGTGCCCACACTCGAACCCGTGCCTCCGCTCGAGCCCGTGCCGTCGCTGGAATATCCCCACTGCAGGAATTGCCCCATTGCTGGAACCACCCCGCCACCGTTTGTCCCTCCTTTATTCCTTTCCCGGCCCTGTGCCCTTCCGGAGGACGGTCTCGTCGGGCGAAGGATGGAAAGGACGGTCCAGAGTCGAGACTTAGGTTGCTCACTCGGACGGAATGGAGGAGCGGTTTAATCTTTTCTAGGGTTAAATGTTAGGGTTTATTTTTGTTTATTTTCTAGGTTTTTATCTTTTTGTATTTTTTCAATCCTCCGTTCTCTCTGAAATTATTCACTATTTTCTGGTTCGTTCTCTATCTCGATCAGTGGTGGAAGAAGGGACTTCTAAAGATCAAGCAACTATTCTGAGGTACAAGTCTAACTACTAAGTTTATAGCTAAATATATGTTATCAGCAAGTATGAACACACGTTAAATATCATCAAAGAGAATACCAAGTAGACATGTGATTAAAGTTCGCTCATTACTTCAGTACTTGATGTGTTGTACTCTTATCCTGCATATCTTTACATTTATTTGGGAGTAGCGTATAGAAGCAGCTAGCTTAGCTAAAAACCATAAAATCCATGGATATTATTACATGGCATATTTAGAACTAAAGGGAGTTTCCTATATATGCCATTTCCAACTTGTTTCTTTTTCAGTCATTAATTTGTCGTTTAGAAGCACAGTTTGCGGTATCGCTGATACCGATTCGATACGGGTGTTACCGATACAATTTTGTAGGTCCTGATCCCATACCAACTACCACCAATACCTACAATTGGGTTAAATTAGTGTGTTAGTGCAATTATGCATGTAAGATCACCATCATCAGTGTTCTAATTTTTTTAATGTGTGATCACCTTAGAGTTTCATATTTCTATGATATAATCATCCAAATGCAATACATTTTTCTCTTTTAGTAAGGAAATATGTGAGTAAACTATGATAGGTATATTAGATCTGTATGTAAATCCTTGATTTCGCTACTACATGGTCTTGCAAATCAGTTTCATAATGATGAATCAACTACTGATGTATGCTAACTTCAAAAAAATAAAGTGTGTGAAGTAGTAATTAGAAGTACTTAAATACTAATTCCTATCCAGCCTGAATCCAAGTAAAATTTGGTCGTGGTGTAACTTCCTGATCCTAGACGATGTCCAATGATCAACGAATAGCCAGATCCTCAGATTCTAACATTCAATCTTCAATATGAATTTTCAAAAGTGATCTTTGTCAAGTTTTGGTGTATCAACAGTAATATCTTTGAAGTGTGACCCATACAGCTTGGATTCCTGTAAAGGAAAAGAGCATCAGTTAACGCATTGTGTACATTACCAATAAGGATAAAATTGGCATGGGATATCAATATCAGATTAATTTAGCATTTCCTGACACAGAAAAATGAAATAAAGGTTTTGCATCTACTAACCAAACCCCAGATATATAGCCATGTTTTGACAGATATCATGATTCCTTTTTTTCCTTTTTCTTTTACCGGGTTTTTGTTCGCAAGTTCTATTCAAACACTTAATTTAAACTGATTCATTAGGTTATTTGCATGTTAGGTACTCCGAAGACACTCCAAGACTTCCAGTGACTGATTCATTTCCTAACCAGCTTTCGAAAATGACCATTTATTGTTTAGACGCTCTGGGTTTCAGGTGTTCAACTTATTAGATAAATATAGTGCTCCTATAGATACACATTGTGTTACCTGCAGTTGATGTTCAGTCTACTACACTAACTTGTGTGAACTGGGTACACTTGGACAACGTCCTTCCTGTACACAGGTCTGTATCAGATTCCCCCTACCTGCTGTCTTACAACACATCAATGTGCATGTTATTTTGTTGTATCAGCTTTCCCCCTACCTGCTGTCTCAAACAATATTATGCCTTAATTCCTTAATTTCCTATGAATTATCCTTGATGCTTGTTTAATTAGACAACCACACAAACTGAGTCGATCTTCCAGTTTGGAAAAGTTAGGATTGCTAGGGTTACAAATTGAAGCGAATAGGCTCCTTAAACAACTTTTCAGATTGATCTAGGAATTATAGCTATTAATGGAGTGAGAACAGAGTGATATTTTGGGCACTGATTAGAAAAATTCTTGAGTCAAATCACCTTGACATCATTTTCATATAGTAGGTCGTGCAGTGACCGCTCCGACAACTTGTTGAAATGCTGGAAAGATTAGAAATCATTACAGATGGCATGTCAAAACAGAATTCAATCCATTATGCAACAATTAGAGGTAGACAGTTGGTACTGACCATCTCAAACTCTGAAAATGTGTCATTGGATGTTATTCTGATCAAGGTTGATAAGGAACACAATGCTGCACTTTGTTTCGAGGCATTCGAACTCATTAACCCCACAGGTCCAGTTAAGTCTTGAGTTTAAGAATGATAAACTGGGTTACGATGTGCAGCATATTGACTAGTGTCAATTATACATATTCCAGTTAAGTCCTGAAAACTAAAATGATAAATTGGGAAACAGTGTTTAGCATATTGACTAGTGTCAATTATTTATATATTCAGCAAGAAACAATTAACATCAACAAAACATCCACTTCCACTTGTTTCTGATACTACGTGCACTAATTCCTTTACTTTATAATTATAATAATGATACTACAGTAGTGAGGACCATCAAGCCTTTTCAAACTAAAATGCCCCCAAATATATAAATATAGATGCAAAAGTCTAACATTAAAGATCGAAATACAAGTCAGGAAACCAGTAGACAACCATCTAGACCATAATGAATTTAGTGCCAACCTCACTAGAACATTTAGGGTATAACATTTTGCAACACACAATGCAATATTCAGAAAATATGTGCAGCCAAAAATACCTTAAATAAAATCTAGGGATCACAAGTCTGTCTAAGATGTAAACCTTGATTCTGGAAATGGGGCAGAATCTTTTTCAGTTGTCCATGTGGTAGTCAATACTCCATATATCCTTCATGATCTCAATATAGCTACTAGAGCATCCTTCCTTGGTATCTTTTTCTATGTTTAATCTTCTTTCCAATAACATGTTAATCTTCTTTCCTACAACATGTTATTAACATTATCCAATTCAATACCCAAGGTTCGTTGATTCATTTAGAGTAAAAGGTCAAACCTTCTAAGGCAATCAATGCATCTACCAGGTATTCCGGAAGCAATTGGCCTTTTTTTTTTCAATTCCAACATGTTAAATAGTTGGTCCATATCTCATCACTGTATTATGGAGGACCAAAGATAGAAAGAACTCAAAATGCGACAGCACTTTAAATGTAAAACATCAATTAACACAATTTTTTTATAGTAATCATTATCTTTGGATGTTGGATTTTTTCATCTAGACTCTCAAGATCCATTTATATTTGTGTTTTGCTAGTCAATTTAACATCTTCTAATTGATTTGTTTAGTTTAAAAAATTAAGTGGGTTCAACCCTAATTTGGGGGGTCATCCATTTAACCATCAAAATTATATATGTTTCAGTAAACAACTACACCCACCAACCTAAACTTGTAGATCATTTTGATTTGCATGTAACACCAATTAATTTGATTGTAATTTTTTTATAGCAATACTGCAGGTTTTACCACCTGCATTTGTAGATCATTTTGATTTACATTTTAAATTTATTTGAAGAACTATAAGTAAACCATTATCACACACTTCCAAGTTTATCATGATGTATATGTATTTTAAATTTATTTGAATAACTATAGTTAAACCATTATCACACTCTTCTAAGTTCACCATTATCACATTTATTTGAATAACTATAAGTGTGTTTTCATATTGACTAATATATACATGTATTCCTCCAGGTGAAGCTTTTCCTTAAAAGTTAATTCCTTTGCTTTTGACATCTCTAAGTTCTGGTAGCAATTTCTGTAATTTATCAACAGAAGATGATCCTTTACCAGCAATTGAAGGACGCCAAATTTATTTCAGGTGAAGGTTTTCCAGGAAGAGGCCTACAAGCATGTGGGTACATGGTTAATGGGAATATAAGTTGTAATTTTTAGCTACCATTCTAGATATCTTTGTGTTATAGGTATTTATATGGTTCGTTGTAATACTAGTTAAAAAAAAATTGTTACTGCAAGGCAATCTTCTGAAGGTTTTTTTGTTTAAAATACCATATATACTTAAACCTGCATGCTTGTAGATAATGGACACTCTGTTCACATGGAAGATATGATAAGCATATTCAAGAGCATGGATACTTCTTTGACTGCTATGTTTCAAAATTTGCTCTCAAGTTGGTATTTCACGTAATATGGGTTATTCTGCTACTTGTTTTTTTGCAGTAAAGAGCACCTAGAGCATGGAGGAACTCAAGTAAAACTTGGAGATAAAAGAGTATGGCTTCCTCTTCCCCTTTAACACTTGAGTTAATGTTTTTATGTTTTTTTCCTTTCAGTTCTGTGCACTTTTTTTTATACAAAAAATTGATTTGTTCGTCAAGGTGGTTAGTTGATCTTTAATCCACTATATCATGAACGTTAACATTGAATGCCTTATTTTGATCATGTGCAAACTACAAATGCCTATACATGCTTCCATCATTTTTTGCTAAATGAGTATCTAGTATAACTCAAAATTGTTGCTTGTATCCAGTGACTCAAAAAAGTTGGAATGATAAGCTTGGGCCTAGAATAACACAAGACAGAAATAACTCTACTCACAGTGCTGCAGTGCAAGGTTTTCACTTATATTTCATAAATAAGAAAACACCCGGCACACTATATTATTTTTTTCTTAGCTTTCTTTATATCAGCACATAGTAATTTATTTAACAATGCTACCAACTTAAAAAAGTCTTAAATAAGAAGACACCCGGCACACTATATCTTGGCAGCATACTGATAGTTTCGTATGTACCTCGGTGCTTATACAAAGATATATAGAATGGTAGCTCAAAATTACAACTTATATTCCCATTAACCATGTACCCACATGCTTGTAGGTCTCTTCCTGGAAAACCTTCACCTGAAATAAATTTGGCGTCCTTCTATTGCTGGTAAAGGATCATCTTCTGTTGATAAATTACAGAAATTGCTACCAGAACTTAGAGATGTCAAAAGCAAAGGAATTAACTTTTAAGGAAAAGCTTCACCTGGAGGAATACATGTATAATTTGATGGTTCTGCACACCATGGAGCTATTTGATATTGTGGTTCCTTTAACTCATTTTCCTTATTTTGCAAAGATTAATATATGATCAAAACTGACAGGAGGTACATTCAAATTACTTATACAAAGTGAACTCATTTTCCTTATTTTGCATACCTATATATGATCAAAACCTCGACAAGTGTGTTTTCATATTGACTAATATAACTTGCAAATGCATATTGCTTATTTATGATCCTTGGTATTGCAAAATGAAACCTCAATGATATTTATTCTACATGCACTTCATTTCAATTATCATCATTTTTCCTGTTCTCAAAATATCATCGGGGTTTCTTTTTATAAGTTATATTAATCAATATGATTTAAGCTTCATAGCAATATTCCATCAAAAAACAAAAAGAAACCCCTATGTTGCTTATTTATTCTAGTGTCCAACAGGTCGTATATCATTTAAGCTTTATGGCTGGAACCTTGCAGAGTTTCCTAGAAGGTTGCGCCACCAGGTATCTTGTGAGATTTAGAAGTGCATGTAGCATTTGGAAATTATACCATTTACCATACAAGGTTTTGTGTGGCTTTTGTATTCATCGTATTCCCAATTTGCAGACTTTTCAATGGTTGAGTAGCATGCCAGTTGAGTTGGAGGGCTATATCTGACCTGGATGTACAATCTTGACCATTTTTATTGCAATATCACGGTTTATGTGGGAAAAGGTAAAGTTTTTGTTATCTCTGTGATGTATACTCCACCAGATGTATCTAACTCTTATCCTGCTCTTTGATAATTCCACTGCATTTTATTCTTCTCTTGTAGAAACCTTGCTAGGAACATATAGTATTCGCTTTTATGGGTTCATATAGCATTTTTATTATACTAATGTTTGTAATATAATCATGCCAATATTTATATTTGCTCGTTACTAGCGCTTCTTTTAATATATTGTTCTCAAGGTATTAAAAAATTGTTTGTCAGATTGGGGCTTGCCATGTCGTATAGTGGACGCCGCTCGCAATGTCATGGATAAATTAATTGATGTAGTTTACAATAACGTATTCATTCCAGCTTTCCTTTGATGTCCGGATGGTTGTAGAGTATATTCTAGGTGGAGTCCAAATGCATGTTTATAATGAAATGTTCATTCTAGCTTTCTTTTGATGAAAATATGGTTCATCTATTTCACAACTGATAGAAATAAGGATTCATGATGATATTACTTTATCTTGCATTCTTTGCATATAACAGTACATAATATCTACCATATCTACTGATGATGTCTTTTGTAGCACAGGAAGCATGACATTCTCAAAACTGATCCGGTCCTTATTGCCTAATACAGTAGGACACCAAAATTAGTTCCTTGTTTGTGTCGTGTTCATTATTTAGTCTGTGCAACATATACTGCAGCTTCTATAAGTATGTTTCCAGTTTACTATTTGCTTAGGATGAAATATCCGGCAAAAATAGTTTTTTTTTGTTCCAAATGGGTTGAGCAAGGAGTTGCTAGTATCCACTGTAGATTAGTATCATGTACTTATACTGTTGTTTTCACATCTTATTTCTGGTATATTGCACTACTTTTGTTGTAAGGTTTTTTTTTTCTTAAAGAGCATTGAGCTCTGAATTGTGAGTCTGTGTTAATTTTAACAATGTCAAAATCCTCATTGGTATGCCAAGATAGTATTGTGTCCATAGGTTGTCCTTTCATTTGCAATTGTTGGTATCAAGTAATTGAAAACATGCCATTTAGCTAGATTTTAACTGGGCTTTTAAAACATGGTCACAGATGTCTATGGTTATACTTATGTTTTTTTTTCCTTATCATCTATTTCTATCCTTGTTATATAGGTATGTAACTTTATAGATTTATTTTGAATACTTATGGAGAATCAAGAACTATTCTATACTTATGTTTTTCTCTTATGTTTGTATATAGGGACATGATCATGCTTACCTTGCCCATAAAGATTTATCTTTTGAAGAATTTCAGAAAGAAAGCCATTGCTATTGCTCGCGTGAATATAGATGCACCATTGAATGATGAAGCTTCTAATATCATTGGCGATGAAATTTTTGATGGCAATGAGATGTTCGATAGAGATGGAAGTTTGATGATATTACTGTTGGCGAAATGATCAACTGACCAAAATATTTAGTTCAATTTGTGAGGTTTTGAATATATTTTTTGTACTGCACTTGAGATTACAAGCTAGAAATAACATTATATTCCTTTTGTTCATCATGAGGACGAAACCGTTGTGAGCTAGCAACATTAGAGTTACTTTTTATTTTTTGATGGAATATTGCTATATAAACTCGATACATTTACTCGTTAATACAATTTTGATGGAGTTTTTTCATTATTGATGATTGTTAATGGTTATATGAAATTTTATTTTCAAATGTATTTTATTTTTCTATAGTGGATAAAAAGGTTTAAATAGATTCGATATGAATGAATTGAATTTTTTTTGAATTCTATTTTCAAAAAACGACATATCTTACCTGTTGAAAAAGCAAAAATAGTGGCAGATCAATTTACAAGTTGTTTGACAGTTTTAGTCCGTCATTTTTATTTGACAGATAATAACTGTTGTTTTATTCAGCTATAAAACGACAGTCCAAAACTGTCATTTAAATTTTGGGACGCGCTATTAACGACGGATGTTGTGACAGGTCAAAACTGTCGTTTAATGTGATTTACGACAGTTTTGGTCTGTCGAAAAATGCATGTTTTGGCGTAGTGCAAGGAAAATCCAATGGGAAAAAACTTGGTCTAAGCGAAAAAGAGTACACAAGCATACATCAGGATGCTCCCCTTTTCACTCGCACTCGACAGGGCGCGGGATATACGCACAACAGGGCATTTTTGGGGCGCTCGTTGGGGCGCTCCCCCTCACATACACACAACAGGGTACGGGAAACATGTTTCACTTAGGCTAGCTCTGAAAGCTTCCTAAGTCCAATCGCCTGACATGTTTCTGGAACGAGTATTTTGGCAGTGACTTGGTGAACAAGTCTGCACGGTTATTCTCCGATCCAATGTGTTGCACTTGAATCTTCTGAAGCGCTTGTTGTTCATGTGTAAAGAACAACTTGGGCGATATGTGCTTGGTAGCATCCCCTTTGATGTAACCATGTTTCGCTTGATCAATAACAGCGGTATTGTCCTCATAGACGACAACAGGTTCATCTGGGTCATATGGAAGATCACATGTACTTCGAATATGGCCAATAATAGCTCGAAGCCATACACACTCTCTAGTCGCCTCATAGAGCGCGAGTAGCTCAGAGTGGTTCGTTGAAGTAGCCACTAAGGTCTGTTTGCGAGACCTCCAAGAAATTGCCGTATTTCCAATGGTAAAGACATAACCAGATTGGGAACGCCCCTTGTGCGGATCAGATAAGTATCCCGCATCGGCGTAGCCAACAAGGGTCGCGTTGCTTCGAGTGCCAAGAGCGTTGGACTCACTCAAAACCGCGTAGGGATGGAACAAGCCCAAGTCCGTAGTACCCTTAAGGTAGCAGAAAATGTCTTTTATGCCATTCCAATGGCGGCGTGTTGGCACGGTGCTGTGTCGAGCTAGACAATTCACAGCAAACGAGATGTTCGGTCTAGTACATTGGGCCAAGTACAATAAAGCGCCTATTGCACCCAGATAAGAGCACTCAGGACTCAATATCTCTTCGTCGTCCTCCTTTGGACGGAATGGTTCCTTAGTAATGTCTAGAGAGCGGACGATCATGGGAGTAGCGGACGGCTTAACGTCAAAATGACTAAAGCGTCTCAACACCTTTTGGGTGTAGTTTGCTTGATGGACAAAAATTCTATCTTTACGGTGCTCGATCTGCAGGCCGAGGCAAAACCGTGTCTTTCCAAGATCCTTCATCTCGAATTCCCTCTTCAGGATATCAGCAGTTTCTGACAAGTCTTTTTCGGTTCCTATGAGATTCATGTCATCTACATAGACCGCGATGATTGCGTATCCTGAAGTAGATTTCTTTATGAACACGCATGGGCAAAGTTCGTTATTAACGTATCCCAAACCAATCAAGTATTCGCTTAGGCGGTTATACCACATTCGCCCGGATTGTTTTAATCCATATAGCGAACGCCTCAGTCTAATCGAGAACGCGTTCCGTGGTCGGGAACTACTTGATTCTGGCATCTATAGTCCTTCAGGGACTTTCATATATATCTCTGTGTCTAGATCCCCGTAGAGATAGGCTGTGACCACATCCATGAGCTGCATATTCAGTTTTTTGGAAACTACTAAACTGATTAAGTAGCGGAACGTTATGATGTCCATTACGGGAGAATACGTCTTCTCGTAATCAATTCCAGGGCGTTGTGAGAAGCCTTGCACCACAAGGCGAGCCTTGTATCGCACAATCTCATTTCTCTTATTATGCTTCCTTAAAAAAACCCATTTGTGACCAACTGGTTTAACATTGGGTGGTGTTGGAGCAACAGGTCCAAACATGCTTCTTTTCGCTAAAGAGTCTAGTTCAGCCTGGATTGCTTGTTTCCATTGTGACCAGTCCGTTCGTCGTTGACACTCGGCAACACTACGAGGTTCCATGTCATCATTGTTCATAATGTCAGTGGCCACTGAGTATATGAACACGTCATCGATGACAGTTTTGTTTCATTTCAAAATATCGTCTAAGCTAGCATACTCGACGGATATTTCGAGGTTATCGGCATGATTAGGAATAGGCGTTTCATCTGGAACGCGCTCTTCTAATACATCGCCGTGATCCTTAATGATCTCATGTGGCAAAACGTTTTTAACAAGATTTCTCCGCTTCCGGGGCAGAACATCTTTGGAACCAACCGGTCTTCCCTTCTTCTTGGGAATAGCGGCGGACTGGACGGCCGATGGTAGCGTCCTTTGCTCGGCGGGTTCGACCGGAGCAACATGTTTCACAGGAACATGGCGTCTCTCAGGGACGTCTATCCTTGTAGGCACATTTGCAGCAGGTATAATTGATGTCGTGACTTTTGCTAGGTCGCTAAATGTATTTGGCATTTGATTTGCAATATCTTGCAGACCTAGAATCCTCTGCACTTCCTTATCACTATGTGCAGAGGGAGGATCATGATGAGCAAAAGCGGGCACATGCCACGCTAATTCACGTCGTTTCTCATCAACGTTAGCGTGCTTTTCTCCCCCTAACGACGGGAAGATTGCCTCATCAAAGTCACAATCTGCGTGTCTCGCGGTAAAGAGATCGCATGTCAAGGGTTCTAAATAGCGAATGATGGACGGAGAGTTATAACCGACATATATTCCCTGTCACTTCTGAGGTCCAAATTTTGAACGCCTTATCGGCTCAATTGGAACATTGACTAGGCACCCAAACGCGCGTAAATGTGAGATGTCAGGCTCACATCCAGTAACCAGCTGGTACGCAAAAAGTGGTTGGGTGGCCATGGGCCTCAGACGGACCAAATTTGCAACGTGCAAAATTGCATAGCCCCATGCAGATAGTGGGAGTTTGGTGCGCATAACCAAGGTCCTCGCTATCACTTGCAGTCGCTTTATAAAAGCTTCCGCTAGGCCATTTTTGGTATGAACATACGCAACAGGATGTTCAAGATTTATTCCCAAAGTCATGCAATAGTCATCGAAAGTCTTCGATGTAAACTCTACGGCATTATCAAGTCTAATAGACTTTATCGGATAATCCGGATGGTGAGCCCTTAACTTAATGATCTGGACGAAGAGTCTAGGAAACGCTGCATTTCGGGTGGACAACAATACTACGTGTGACCATCTAGTCGATGCATCAACCAAAACCATGAAGTATTTAAATGGTCCGCATGTTGGTTGGATTGGTCCACAAATATCTCCATGAATTCTCTCAAGGAATTGGGAAACTAATATTGTAGGTTTCACATGGAGTGGCTTGAGATTCGTCTTTCCAATCGAGCAAGCTTGGCATAGGCTTTTCGGATTTATAACGAAATTCTTTCCTCCAAGAGGATGCCCATGCGATGCATTCATAGTGCGAAGCATCGTATTATGACCCGGATGACCCAGCCGGTCATGCCATAGCATAAAAGTCCTCTCATCAACTGGCGCTCGGCGAATGATGAGATTACTCTCGATGTGTTGTATCGTAGTGAGATACAAACCACTTGAAAGACATTTCAACTTCTCTAAGATACGCTTTTGGCTGTACTGGGTGGAGGTAATGAAAAGATACTCGAAGCCATGTTCTCTAGCAGTTTCAACATGAAATCCGTTTTCTCGAATATCCTTAAAACTCAGTAAGGTACGACTGGACCTTGGAGAATATAAGGCCTTTGATACTTCAACGGGAGTACCATTGGATAACGAAAAACGGGCTTTGCCAAAACCTTGAACAAGGGTTGAGGGTCCCGAAATGGTTGTCACTGAGGTTACTTTAGGCGTATAGGAGATAAAGTATGATTTATCTCTCAAGATAGTGTGAGTCGTTCCACTAACAACCAGACAATCCACTGTCCCGTGGTCCATGCCTATAAGTAAAGAAAATTAAAGTTTGTCACACGTTTGAGGAAAGTGTTCGAAATAGAACTTTAATTTATCGAGAAAACAGAAAATACAAACCACCAAAAGTTTTATGACTTAAATCAACTATAGATAGATAATGGAGATTCATTCTTCCATTTCTGCTACAAAATCGGGGGTCTAAAGATTTAGATTTTCGCACTCGTTGACCAGATTTACTTCGGCCCGGCGCCCCTTGTGATAGTTATTAACTTCTTGGGGGGTCGCCCTGCAAGTCCGTTGCATATGACCATAAGCACCACATTTGTAGGAAAGAGTAGGCGCTTGGCCTTCCACTCTCGCTTTGGGACGACTGGCCCGTTGGTTCTTACCATGAGACTGCCTAGGAGTCAAAGTTCCTTGGTTCTTGTTAGAACATCGCTTTGGGTGGCGAGACTTAAACTCGCCTCTGCTCCTTGGCTGGGACGACTGGCCCTTGTCTCGTTTCCACCGTGGATTTGGTCCACGGAGAGCATTTGTATCAGGCATTGGAATTGCCTTTGTTCCAGCAGGACGAGAATTGTTGTTTCTCATTAAAATGAGACTGTTCTTCTCGTCTAGTAAAAGCTGGGTGATGAGCTCGGGAAACTTGGTGAACTTAGACTGACGGTATTGCTTCTGGAGCAAGTTGTCAGTGGAAGGAAATGTGGTGTATGTTTTCTCCAATAGATCACTGTCGGTTAATATCTCACCACAGTATTAGAGAAGTGATCGAATCCTGCAGACTTCATTGTTGTAATCAGTTATACTCTTGAAGTCTTGGAAGCGCAGGTTCAACCAGTCATGGCGTGCTTCAGGTAGCCATATGGTCTTCTGGTGGTCGAAGCGCTCTTTCAGAGAGTCCCATAGCGTCTTCGGCGAGGAGATTTTAATGAACTCCGACTTCATGGCGTCAGATAAATGCCTGCGGAATAGAATCATCGCTTTGGCGTTCATTGAGCGAGTGACTTCCACTTCACGCTCTTCCTCGTTATAGATGACGTCCAAGAGGCCCTGCGCATCTAGATGGTTCTGGATGTCTTGCGTCCAGTCCAAGTAGTTCTTGCCAGAGGCTTCAAGGATGGAAAAATCAATATTGATCGACATTTTTCTACAACAGGAGAAAAAATCTTGATCAGTCAACATATAAAACGACAGGTTTATATGGATTTGGTTTATATAAGCACCAACAAACAATCGTAAATAAAAAAACAACGGTTTTGAAAAAAACGATTTTTGTTTAGAAAATTATCTTATATCGATCGACGGGCCGATATAGAGAGGTTAATAAGTTTCTTGCAAAAATGCATAATTATAAATACAATTTGAGCAAAAAAATAATATTCGGTCAACCCCTTTCAGTAGCTCTACATGAATATGACCAGGCGGGAAAATGAAGGAGGAGGGTCACCGGGGACCTCTTAAGAATCAAGCCCCAAGTTCTTTCTGACATCATACCCAAGTAGGTTAGCCTATACGGAGAGACTTCGTAAAAAAATTTTTTTTGTCAAATGTAAGAATAAATAAGATTTTTCAAGAAATTCACGCTATTTGCGAACTGTGCAAAATAGGTGACAATTTAGTGCGTGCTCAAAATGAGCGTTGCCTTTGAAAAATTATTAACAAAAAAGGTTATTTTTGGGAGGCCCAAATTTGGCGGTGCCAGAATTTGTTTATGTAGCCAAAACAATTTTTCAATTTTCACGTCATTACGCTAAAAAAAACGTACAACATAAGCAAGCAACAGCACACAAAAGGATTGATGCCTAAGCAAGCGGCACCAAAAAAAAGTCAACTATTTTTTCGACGTCTAATGAAGCGACGCCAAAAAAATAGCGAGAAAAAAAATATAATTTTTTTTACTACCCATCTGTTACAATAATTAACTGAGTAACATAAAAAAAAATGCTTGTCGGGACGCAGATGGCACTGTGGCGCTCGTCGGGGCGCTCCAAATCCATCATCACCAAAAAAAATGTTAGCATCTAAAATTTCTTTTTCAACATGAAAATTTGCTATCAAAAATTTATTTCCTCAGAAATTAACTAACAAATATGTTTTTTTTTTAAAAAAAAAATAGTATGCTAAAGGCTAGATTATAGCAAAGTTAAAAAATTATAAGCAAAATTTAAAGATATGCTGTTTAGAGTGTGTAGCATTTTTTCAAATTTATCTTATGTTGCTCAGACATGGCTATGAGATTCATATTAGCAGCAGCAGTAGTAATAGTTTAGACCACTACTAGTAGTCTAGATTTGTGCTTAAGACGTGATTTGTTCTAAGCATTCCAACTGCATATTTGTTTATAGATTTACGTGGCAATGAAATGTAGTTGTCGGTTTGTTCTAGAGTGTCAACGTGTTAGGCATAAAAAAAACTTCTATTCTATCATGGACATATATGTTTTAACCATGATTTCCTTATTCTGCATTACTGCAATATAATCATAGGAACTGTCCGAAAAAATATTTTACTACCAAATATTTCTTAGAAAAATATTCTTAAAAAGAAATTAAGGGTTACCGTCGTTGTACTGAAACCGCGGAATCGGATAAGACCCACGCGGATACGCGGGATCGGCGACGAGCGACGGGTTGCGCGCGGGGCAACGGTCGGCGGACGGCGAGGCGAGCGGTACGTCGGGTCTCCGGCGTTGCACGAGCAAAGTGCTGATAACGTGTCGTAAGGCAAAAGCTCAAACACACGGAGACGAAACTTTCTCGTATATTATCAACCACTCAAGTGTATCTTACAAGCTCTCCCAACCTCTTTTTATATAGGGAGAGAGGTTGGGGGTTATGAAGAAATGAAGGGCCAAAGGTCATGTAGGTTACAAGGAGATGAAATGTGAGGAGCCATATGAGTTACAACAATAAGGATATTTTTGATCATTTTCAGCAAAATGACCAAAATATCCTTCAAACGGTCCAAAAACAACTAAAATGGAGGTAAAAGAGTCTTTTTGGCCTCCAAACGGTCAAACAAAAATATAAATCAGCCGCTTCCCAGTCGGGTTCTGCATATTTGACCGGCCCGCACTCGCGGTCAAACCGGGCCAGGCCGGTCCAGACTTACAAGTCCAGAGGCGCAACCCAACCCGGACCCGCTGGCTTAGTGGGTGGGGCCGGTCCGGATCGTTGACCGGGATCAGGCCGGTCTATACTGATTTTGACCGGACCGGGTTCGAGCCGCGGACCGGGCCGCCCGGCCCAAGTCCCACCTTAGAGGCCCACTTGACTGGTCTAAACTCCCACAACAGATCGATTCCAGGCTTGGTTCAAGAGACTCCACCGTCGACTTGGACAAGCACCATACTAGACCTCCAAAGACAGGGTTGAGTGCCACAAAAGATATGGAGGTCCAAAGGCCAACGAGTTTGTCACACATGAACGATCTATATGGCATACGCCATTCATTGAATACTTGATAATAGCTAGAATGCTTCCCCAAGAGAGAGAGAGCACCATCCATAAAAAAAGTAAGCGTGTTTGGAGTTGCCTACGCAACCCCCCTTTCCTTTCGCATCAGAAACTCAATTTTTATCAGCAATTAATCCTATGATATCTCTGTCCACCTATTTATCTTCTCCTTCTTCCATGCTAGTTAGTACTTTGGATGGATGGCCACAAAGCCAACTTGTGGCTTCCATAGCTTGCAAGAAATTGAAGCAAGAGAGAATGGATGTACTTGCTGATTGGTACTTTTGGAATCACTCTCTAAAGCATGCATAGCTTACTATCCTCAACATCTCCTAAGTTTGCTGGAGGTAGGGAATTCTGTCGATGTGAAAGATGCAGACTCTTGTTGCCATCCTAGGAAAAAGTGGAGAATATGCTTCTTAGAGAGCCATGATTCTCAACACATACTTTGGTGTGTCTTGGTGAAAAAAAAAAAGGGTAAAGAAGAACACATATATAGTTATCTTTCGCTGTAGCGAAGGATGGACAATTTTAATTTTTTTTTGAAATCACACTCACACACACAATTGGGGGGCTCGAACCTTGCCGGCCCCTCCGGGTGTCCGCTCTAATACCACTAGGCTAGAGAGCTCGGACGACAATTGATCCATATGCTTATTGCTTGAATCGGCTAACAATAGAGATATATTACCCGTTTACCTCGCCCTGTCTTCAAGTTCATTGACGATAAATCCTTCTGATTGTTTCATATAAATATCTTCAATCAAGTCTCTATTCAATGTGGTGAATCACCATCTTATGAATCACAACAAGCGCAATAAACATTCTAATTGTTGTCATTCAAGGAATTGGTGCATACATATCGAAGCAGTCAATCCTTCATTCCTGAAAGAAAAAGAAAAAAAATCCTTTAGCCACTAGCATGGCCTTTAACTTGTCTATAGTTCCATTAGATCTAATCTTATTCTTGGATATTCATTTACATCCAATAGATTTTTCTCCTTCAGGTAGATTGACTAATATTCAAGTATTATTGGATGTTATAGAGTCATTCTTATTATCGATTGCTTAATTCCAGAAAATAACATTTTTGATTTTCATCACCTCACGAAAGGTAAGTGGCTCTGCTTCACAAGATAGGTGACGAAGTCATCTCCAAAGTTATTCCCTTCCTCACTCGCTTTCTAGGTTTCTTAGCGAGTTCTAATTCTACAACAACATCCTGCAATAAAATTATTTCCTCCGGATTTTAGTCCTTTGGTATTTTCAGCTAGAATATGATCATTGTCTTCTTTCATTTGTTATAGTCTTTGGTAGTTCAACAAGAATCTATGTTCTTTTTTTCTATAAAGCTTTCATCAAATAACTTATAATTCGAGATTCAATAGTGTGGTTTCCTTTTAGATCAAGGAATCTCCGATCGTCACTCTTCTCGGTGTAGCCTAGAAACATACTATTGGGTCCAGTCTGAATTTGATAACATCATATTTGTGAGACCCATATCTGAATCAAATATTTCACTACCAAAATAAGTCTTATCAGCGACGTATTTAGCGACTCCAAGATAGGACGTCGCTAATTTTTGGCGGTTTAGCGACGTTTAACTAAGATGTCGTTGTTGGTCGCCAACAGCGACTAATAGCGACGTCTAGCGACTACAATTTGTTAAATGGAAAACTGCGTCGCAAGTTCGTCGTTACACGTCACTGATGTAGCGACGGGTAGCGACGCAATTTAAGCGGCGTCGCCGTTTATTAAATATCAGCGACGTTTAGCGACGTCCTTTTCGGACACCGCTAAATGTTTTATATAGGCTGCGAGGGTTTCCTTTTCGATCATTCACAAATTTCTCTCCCAATTTTTCGCGCTCTCCTCATCCGCGGCGCTCCTCTGGCCTCCTCCTCCGCGGCGCTCCTCCGGCGATCTCCCTCCTCCGCCCTCCTCCTCCTCCTTCCTCAGTGTCACGACCCGCACCCGCTGCTAGGGGCACGTGTGCGTAACAACGCCCAGCCCTCACCGTAAAAACGGCGTGGAACGCTGTAGGTTTACTACTCTAACAACAGTTTATATAATATCAAAACCTGTCGAGAATATGGTCAACTCCGAACGGAGGACAAGCAATGATAATATATAAGTACTCAATCACAACTCTAAGATGATAAAGTAAATACTGAATTATAAAGACAACATGACAATAGAAAATATAACATGTCAAGTCCAAACACAAAGAATATACAAGTCCAAGTCCAAAGTCTCTAATACTAAACAAAATAATAACAGTCCCAAAAGTAACTGGAGACAAGGTCCAGTACAAAAACCTACTATATCTATAGGGTAGGTGGTATCTCGCCCTGTGGTACTTCACCCTGCTGATCTAGGGTATCTATCTCTAAACCTACTACGTCCGGTGGGTCGTAGTAAGTGCAGTAATAGTCCTCCTCTGCATCTGTAAACATTGTCAACATATCCGGTCAGGATGGAACGAGTACTTAAATCTCATAACAGATCTCAAGATAGGATAAAAGCCATAAGACTGTAAATAGAGCATATACAATAAAATCATGGAGTGTACATGTATGTATCATAGCATGGTAAGCTGTAGAGCTAGAGCTAGAACAGGAAAGTAGAACTGATCATGGTATGTACACAAATCAGGGTAAGCCATCTATCCAATGTGTGTGAGTAGTAGTTTCAACTTGTGATCAGCTTGGGCATATGTAAGTAACTGGCCTGGCTAGTCATAAGTGCGGTATATGACTAACACTGTTCGGGAATGCGAGATGGATTTGATCACAGGCATACGCTACTACTCTCCCACCCCCAACTGGTAGAATGGATCCAAACAGGACACGTCACTGTACGGGATTCTATGAGAAGGGAGCAAATCTTTTCTAGAATCGGTGACCATATATTACGCAAGAGCTACAAGGGAGCTTGCACAATATATCCCAAGCTAACAAGGAGTAACATCTCTCGTCGAGATCCAGGAATACCAATCCGTGAGAACCATGTGTCAGGAATAAGTATATCTACACTAAGTACATGAATCATAACAGTTATCATAAACTGGGAAAAGTTATCAGAGAATGTACTCGCCTGTGATATAATATAATATGTCAACTGGATCCAATACAGCGCCTCGAGGACCTATAAATAACAAGACGTATCAATACTATGTTTAGGAAGTAAAGTCAAAACAAATTTAAATTTTATTAAGTTATTCTAGGTCAAGACACGTCAAACTAGATTGTACATGGTCAACCTAAGTCATATTAGGCCTAACCAGGTCAAACTGGGTCAATACAAGTCAAACGGAATTAAACTAGGTCGATTTAAGTCAACAGTTGACTTACAGTTGACTTTTGGTCAACTGGTCAACTCTGGTCAACCCTAGGTCAACTCTAGGTCAACTTTAGGTTAATGGTGACTAACTGTTGACTTTTGGTCAACTGTTCAACTCTAATGGAATTAGGGACTAAATTGGGTAAAGTGTTGACCCGTGGTTGACTTTTGGTCTAAAAAGTCAACCGTGGTCAACAAAGGTCAAGACTAGGTCTAGGCGACTATTTCTAACCATTACCAACTCTTACAACCCATATCCAAGTCCATCTTGAACTCCGAAACCCATATCTTGGCCGTAGGCCAATACCTTAAATTTACCCTTTATAAAGGTAAATTTCTAACCTAGCCCAATACCAAGTTGGCCTACCTACGCTTGGTATTTCGACCCGTACTTCCTAGGGTAGCTAGATACTACCGTATCTAGACATTACCAACCGCTACACGGCCGTTCCTAACCCATCTAACCCATGTTAGGGCGTACCCTAGTGTTTGGTCAATTACCTTGACCAATGCCAAGGTAAACCCAAACCTAGTCTCTAATCATATCCAAAACCCATTCCCTCTCACCCCGATTTGATTTCCTACATTTCCTACGTCGTATCCTAGTAACTCTAGTATTTAAATACCAAATTGGTATCCTAGATACCTCATTCTCTAGGATTTGGGTAATTTCCCAATCCTACACTACTACTAACACCACTACTATCACCATTACAACTCCTACTACTACCACTCTTCTTTCCCTTCTCCTTCTCCTTCTCCTACTCCTTTTTCCTTCCCTTCTCCTTATTCTTTCTTTTTCTTCCCTTCTACTTATTCTTCTCCTTCCCTTCTTCCTTCCCTCCTCCTTATTCTTTCTTTTCCTTCCCTTCTCCTTATTCTTCCTTTTTCCTTCCCTTCTCCTTATTCTTCTCCTCCTCCTTATCCTTCCCTTCTCCTGCTCCTACTGCTAACTGCTGCTGCTGATATTGCTTAAGCTGCTGCTGCAGCTGCCAACTGCTGCTGCTACTACTGCAGTCCACTGCTGCTGCTGCTGCTACTATGCTGCTGGTGCTACTTCTTATTCCTCTTCTTCTCCTACCACTTCCTCTCCTACCACTTCTTCCCTTATATATATATATATATATATATATATATATATATATATATATATATATATATATATATATATATATATATATAGCTATCTATCTATATATATAAATACACATATATATACTCTATATATATATCTAACTATCTATATATATATATATATATATATATATATATATATATATATATATATATATATATATATATATATATATATATATATATATATATATATATATGTATATGTATTTGTGTGTGTGTGTGTAGAGGAGAGTGGTGGTGGTGGTGTCATGAGAGAAATCCCTAATATATATATATATATATATATATATATATATATATATATATATATATATATATATATATATATATATATATATATATATATATATATATATATATATATACACCACCACCACCACCACCACTCTCCTCTACACACACACACACAAATACATATACATATATATATATATATATATATATATATATACCTCTCTAAAAAGGGAAAAACCCCTAATAAAATCCCTAAACTAGGTTTTAGGGAAACCTATAAAAGCTATGGTCAACTTGTAGAGAATGGTCTCCTCTATATTTATTGTGAAGGAATAAATGAAGATGAGAAATTTATGAGGGTTTAAGAGCTTACCTAATTGTTGATCTCTTGAAGAAGAAAGAACACAAAAAAAGAATGAAATGGAGAGAGAGAGAGATGACTTAGGAGTGAAGTAAAGAGAGGGGGGATGGCCTATAGGTGGCCGGTCATGGGGGGTCCCAAATGGGTTTGGGTGGAGACCCATTAGGCCTCCACACCCATTAGACTTGGTTTGGTTTGGATTTGGTTTGGTTCGGTTTGGTTTGGTTTAACTTCAAAATGACTAATTAAGCCTCTAAATGACTAGTTAAGCCATGGGAGTATGGTTTATGGTTTCTAGCCTAGTTACGATGGCATGTTGGCCAAGCCCAGCTAGTATGTTGGTCCCACTAGTGTCCAGACTACCCGGGTCTCCAACTTAAGTCCAAATTGGATAAAATTCAAACTCAAACAACCAAATCCCTAAAAATCAAATAAAATTCTCAAAAATTATAAAACTTGGAAAATGACAAAAATACCCCTAATTCGAGGACTGGGGGTGACAAATCTACCCTCCTTAAAAGAATTTTGTCCTCGAAATTTAAACAACTCAATACATGCAAACAGAAACAGTAAACTTGAAAAGCATATACCTCATGGCTCGAAGAAATATGGGAATCGCTCCCGCATGTCGTCCTCTCTCTCCCAGGTAGACTCACCTGGAGAGTGGTGCCTCCATGCAACGCGAACTAAGGGAATGACCTGGTTCCGGAGCACCTTCTCTCTTCGGTCCAAGATCTCAACCGGCTTCTCTGGATAGCTGAGTGTCGGTCCCACTTCGATCTCGGAGTGGTCCAAGACGTGACTGGGATCTGCCACGTACCGTCTCAGCTACGACACGTGGAACACGTTGTGCACTCTGTCACGTCCCAGTCCCAAATACTTGAGACTAGATACGTATCATGCCAGCTGTATACATACGAGTAAATATACGGCTCGTATGTATACATAAGCTGTAAATGTAGTAATCCAAGACAACTAAATCTTATCCACAATGAAAGGAATAATAATATAGAAATCAACTTGAATATTTATGATACAATCGTTGGGCGGAGACAAAGTCCACTACCAACTAATTTAAATAGAGAAGAAATATACAAAGAAAGTGATTGGTCGAGCGAAGCAATGACAAGTCCAAAAGCAGTCATCACGAAGGAAGGAATAGCCTTAGCTAGAGCACCTGCAAGAAATCACGAAAACACACACCTGGAGAGATCACCAGGTCCTCAGAGGGACGTAACAAGACACATAATATCATGCCGATAAACTGAATAAATAAAGCTCAATAGAAAAGTATGCATGGGTAAAGGTTCCTAACCATTCTACGTGAATAGCAATTTAGAGGACAACGTTCTACGCAGGGGCTGTCTCAAGCATGTAATAAAGAGTGGCCAACAAGTAGCGCTCATCCGAGACACTATCGACCGGGTAACACGTAGCGCTCATCCGAGACACTATCTCCCAAAATGTGTATAAAAAGTAGCCCCTACGCTAGTAGCTGTCCCCTCCCCCCAATGATACTATACGTGTGTCGTAACCGTGACACACAAACACGTGTTGTTTCCACCACACTGTTTTAATATAGATAACTGTCAAGTCTTCTAATCATGCATCTATTGACAGTTATTCCTACGCATGCGCACGGGGGATCAGCCCACACGCAAGTGACCTCTATATGATACTCACAACTCTCACACACAACTCGTGTACAATCGTGGCAAGTCAATGGGACACACTAAATTTGATGGTAGTCGCTTAACTCTAAGCCAATTTTATAAAATATAGTAATTTGTATCTACATATAATTTAGAAAGAAACAATCTTGAAATTAAACACAACATGCATGATATGAGCAGGAAATTTAAACAGTAAAGGCAAGGTGTCTTGCCTGGTGAGTTGCCTGGTAGGGTGCGACGATCATGATAATGTCCAGATAGTCCAAAGCCATGGTTGTTGCACACAGGGTCCGAATTCACAAAGAAAATAGGAACGCGGGATCAGTCGTGATCAATGGGAATAATTGGGAGAATTGAAGTAAACGAATGCTTATATTAGTTTTAGAAAAATATTTCATAATATTTGGGAGTCTAGATTTTATTAGTAAAATAATCTTAGATAAATATTTATAAAATATTTATAAAAATTGTTCTATTAATTGGAAACTATATTTCACAAACTAGAATATATTTTTGGTTAACTTATTTAAAAATATTAGCAACTTGTTTAGACAAAAAAAATAAAAAAATAAAAAAAAAACCAACTTTTGAAATTAGCTAGATAATAATTGTACGCCTTCTAAAATAATACTGTACATAACAACAAATAATGATAATAATAATTTTTGATAGAAAATAATAATAATACTAATAACAATAATAATTATTATTATTATAATAATAATAATAATAATAATAATAATAATAGTAATAATAATAACAATAATAATAATAAAACTAATAATAATAATAATAAAACTAATAATAATAATAATAATAATAATAATAATAATAATAATAATATGATAAGAGTAACTTAGTAAAGTACTGATCTGCTCATTCAGTTTTTTTTTAAGATTAATAATAATAATAATAATAATAATAATAATAATAATAATAATAATAATAATAATAATAATAATAATAATAATATATAATAACAAAAGTAATATAGAATAATAATAATCTATTCTACTATATATTAGAAAAACTTTGATGGTGAAACTTTTGAATTCCGAAAATATCCTTACAGACTTATACTAATTAAAAATAGTTCATTAATTTTAATAAGGATAACTTAGTAATTAGGAAGACTACCCTTTGGTCTTCCTAAACTAATTAAAAAATATTAAAATACGTGCTTGTACGTGCACATATGCTAGTATTAATAATAAAAATCTTAATCCTTTTTCCTTTCCCAATTCGTTTCAGAGAGAGATGAGAGAGAGAGAGAGAGAAAGGAGGGAAAAGAGGGTTACCAAGGGGGTTTTGCCGGCGGTTCTCCGGCGACGACGTGGAGAGGCGCCGACACGACGACGGTAAAGCCGCAGAGAGGGGAACGAAGAAGAAGAAGTCGAAGCTCACGAGGAAGGGGATCGGAGGTTTCTGGCAGTCGGGTGGCGCACGACGACCGGGTGCGACGGGTTTGCTGCCATCTGGAGCGGTCGTGACTCGGTGGGGCCGCTCGGAGTTCGACGGAGAGGGAGCCACGCGGTGGCACGGCGGCTACACGAGAGAAGGAGGTGGCGGAGAAGCTAGGGACGGTGGCCGCGTCGAACTCGGCGGGGCGCGGCGTCGGGAAGAGGAGCGGCGTCCCACGCACGGATCTGTGGCGGTGAGTCCTCAGCGGAGGCGGCGGCTCTGGGTTGGTCCGGCGACCGATCGGTATCTCGAGCGTTCACGGCGGCGCGCGCTCGCCGCCGCTACTAGGAGGTGGCGTCACAAAAGCTCCGGCATCGCACTGGGGCGGCTCTACGGCTCTGGTCTTCGAGTCGTAGATGCGGATGGAGAAGTCCCACTGGAGGGGATCGGCCGGGGGAGGCCGCTGCTTGGTCTTCGCCACGGCGACGGTGGGCTGTCGTCTGGTGGACACGGCACGGGAACGGCGGCTCGTCGGAGAAATTCAGGTGAGGGTTTTCTTTCTCCTCTGCTATGTGTGTTGGGGATGGGTTGATTTGGGGAACACGACGGTGGTCGGACACGGTGGTAGAGGTGGTGGTGTCTGGAGAATGGCTGAGGAGTCGTGTGGTATCGATTGGTGACGGGGGCTGCGTGGAGATGGAGACGGGATTGGCGGTGGTACTGAGTTTATTGTGATTTGCCGTCGTGTCCGGGGTGTGGATACGACGTGGATGATTGTACGAGTTTGGAATAAAATTTTATGGTGGTCACAGACACGATGCACGATATTACTGTGGATGAGAAAAACTTGGAGGAGTACCTCTCCTATATATAGGAGGTGGGAATGCCCAATTGGATAGAATTAGTAGTAGTTTAAACCAAAATAGATAATTTAAATTAAATCAAATCTAATTTCAAATTAAAAATCTAAATTTAAAACTAGATAGTCTACACCCAATTTAAGAATAAATCCTATCTTTAAACTATTTAAATTAAAACCATGAAACCAAATCAAGATTTAAAAATGTCCACAATAGTTTTCAAATATATTTCCAAAAATACCTCTAATAAAAATTTCGAAAATTACTTTATTTATTTAAATCATGCCATCAACTCAAAATTTAAATTGTCAAAAAATTTTAAAATATGTTTTCAAAAATACTATATTAATAATTTCAAAAATTATTTTATTATTTAAAATAAACTAATAATTGATTATGAGATATGTATGCATAATTATTTATACAAAATTATATTTTTCTGGTATACAATGAAATATAATTTTATTTGTAATTGTTAAAAAAAAAACTTAATATAACAAACTTAGAAATTTGTATAATGGCAAAAATAAATATATATATATATATATATATATATATATATATATATATATATATATATATATATATATATATATATATATATATATATATATATCACTTTGAAAATAAAAAAAATGATTTTCTAAAAATATGTACGCTCGCACATATTCGCACTCGTCGAGCAATTACGAAAAATAAAAATTTCGTACGCGACGTGCAATACGACTACGCGACGTATAATAATAAAATTTCAAATCGGTACCAAAATTTAAATAAAAGAAATAGTAGAAATTTAGGGGTTTTACATCCTACCCAACTTAAAAGAATTTCGTCCTCGAAATTAGGAATTAGTAGGGGGTGAGAAGATACAAGGGGGTATCGATGGGAATAAACAATGGTAATGTTTCGACAAAATTATGTCGTAAGGAATGGTGATCTAAGTAATAGAAAAATATTATGGTTTGGTCTTAATCGATAGGAAGGCTAAAGGAGGTTCTAGTATAACGCCTTCGTCCTTCTAAAATAGGTGAAGGTGAAAGCAATATAGAGTCCGAAGGAGGCGCTATCGAATACGGATACGTGGTTCAAAGGCGTCAAAATAAGTTCAAAATGAATTGCCAAGGCAGTCACGGGGGAGACTCTAGGGCCAAGTTAACTACGTCTCCATCCACGTTGAACAATATACAAAAGGCGAGCCAAAGTGCACTTGGTTGATCAGATCATTATGCACCGGTTCTGAGTAGACAATACGTTAGTGGGAGCGACCCAATTAACATATGCCTTGGACAAGCTCGATAAGGAATAAGCTTGCAAAAACTAGGCTACATTAGCATCATTAGTCAAAATGGTAAATACATAGGCACGAGAGATTAAGATTTAAAGAAGGTAGTATGATTCTAAGTCATACAGTCGTCCTATAGTCTTCTTATCCAAGTCCTTGGTTGGCTAGACGGGTTAGGTCCTCTAGATTCTAGGATCTAAATAAGCTTGCTAATATAGGTCACTAGGTCAAAGGGGTTGCTAGTTCTTAAGATATTCTATCCAACTTAAAGAATTAAACTAATGGTGTTTATAGGTCCAGCAATCAAGATTTAAGCAAGTAAGGAATTAAGTAGAACAAAATCGTATATCGGGTCGAAAGAAATGGAGTCGAGGTCGAATCTTTATCTATAGTTTAAAGTATACTGGTTTCACGGTAGGGATTCGAGTCCAGTCTTTTTGACCCGAAAGTCGTAATATGAAATTAGAGTACAAGGAGACGTGTTTTAGTGGCACGTGATATACCTACATGAAGGTGGGCTTGTGTAGGTCTTATATATGAAAGTTGTGGAAAGGAAAAGTCTAGTGTGGTACTCCAAATATCAAAGTCACGATTGGGACACCAAAGAACTTAAAGTAGAAAGTGGGAGTTTATGAGATAATGACTTACGAACCAAATAAATGACCGAGCTAAAGCATGAAATAAAGATAACTTAGATTCTAACAAATCAAGGTAACATAAATTAGGAGTACAGTTTCCAGGGATATGATAGCCACTTAGATGGTGTATGATCAAGGAACAATCTAATCATTTCTCAAGTTTCAAATGATTAGATGGTTATGACAAAAGATCTAAAATTGAGGGAAGGTCGTGTAAGTCAAAAGATATGTTCATCGATTTGGTCGATTACTAACTATACTTGTGTATATGCAATATCATAATCATAGGTGGCATGGCAATCTAATGTACAATACTTCTATCTCACTAGGGTAACCTTCCTTGCTTCTTGGTCCTTTACCAATATGATCTAATCTAAATTTCAAGTTCCTCGAAGTTTCTCAATAAAATTTTTGAGATACCCCACCAAAATTTCTAATTATCTTAAGCTACCAAGTCTAGTCAAAATTTTAAATTCCTAATCAATCTCAAAATAATCCTTGTATATTGCAAATGAACATGCTTTTTACCAAAAATTTAAATATCCATAATAAAGGCCTTAAACTCGAAATTTAAATACTCTATAAATCATAGATCATATGACAAAATTTGAAATTTGAATTTTTCCTTCAAAGTCGATATCTTACAAAAAAAAATTTATTTTATTTTTCTCCATCATCTCTTTAAAAGTTAATAAACTTTATAAATCGTACGCGCAATTTAAAACCTCAAGTTCTCTCCCTTCTAAACTTTCATCTCTTTAGTCATCTAGAAAATCATAATTTAAACTCTTTAAATAATCTCGAGATAAACTCTATCATATTACAATCCAAACTTAAGTTAACCGTAAATCAAGTGTCACAATATAAAAACTTAAATCATAACTATTTCACAATTTTAAAATAAAAAATTGCTTTCTAGCTATCCTCTTGTGTATACCATCTTGTAAATTTTAAGTAAAATTTTAACTATCATTTGATGGCGGTAATATGCTACTACCCAACTTGGAATTAACTAATCCTTATGATCATATCTCTAGGAAAAATAAATGTCTTTATACTCAAATATAACCTCAATGGATATTAATTGTCAATGCAATCTATCTAGCCATGTGTTTAACCTATGGGCATATACTAGTGTAGTCATCTTACTAAACACGAAACTAAGAAATTTACGGTAGAAGGAGTCGAACAAAATACAATTCAAGGAGGTCGAACGAGAGTTCAAAATTTGAAGTCAAGAAAGGATGTCAAGTAGGTGGATGAGATTCTAGACTTCTAATCCTATACTGCAGGCTCACATCGGTACAGTAAAGTAACCGAAGTGATAAACTGGACCTGCATGGGCCACCACAAAAACATGTCACGTCCCAGTCCCAAATACTTGAGACTAGATACGTATCATGCCAGCTGTATACATACGAGTAAATATATGGCTCGTATGTATACATAAGCTGTAAATGTAGTAATCCAAGACAACTAAATCTCATCCACAATGAAAGGAATAATAATATAGAAATCAACTTGAATATTTATGATACAATCGTTGGGCGGAGACAAAGTCCACTACCAACTAATTTAAATAGAGAAGAAATATACAAAGAAAGCGATTAGTCGAGCGAAGCAATGACAAGTCCAAAAGCAGTCATCACGAAGGAAGGAATGGCCTTAGCTAGAGCACCTGTAAGAAATCACGAAAACACACACCTGGAGAGATCACCAGGTCCTCAGAGGGACGTAACAAGACACATAATATCATGCCGATAAACTGAATAAATAAAGCTCAATAGAAAAGTATGCATGGGTAAAGGTTCCTAACCATTCTACGTGGATAGCAATTTAGAGGACAACGTTCTACGCAGGGGCTGTCTCAAGCATGTAATAAAGAGTGGCCAACAAGTAGCGCTCATCCGAGACACTATCGGCCGGGTAACACGTAGCGCTCATCCGAGACACTATCTCCCAAAATGTGTGTAAAAAGTAGCCCCTACGCTAGTAGCTGTCCCCTCCCCCCCAATGATACTATATGTGTGTCGTAACCGTGACACACAAACACGTGTCGTTTCCACCACACTGTTTTAATATAGATAACTGTCAAGTCTTCTAATCATGCATCTATTGACAGTTATTCCTACGCATGTGCACGGAGGATCAGCCCACACGCAAGTGACATCTATATGATACTCACAACTCTCACACACAACTCGTGTACAATCGTGGCAAGTCAATGGGATACACTAAATTTGATGGTAGTCGCTTAACTCTAAGCCAATTTTATAAAATATAGTAATTTGTATCTACATATAATTTAGAAAGAAACAATCTTGAAATTAAACACAACATGCATGATATGAGCAGGAAATTTAAACAGTAAAGGCAAGGTGTCTTGCCTGGTGAGTCGCCTGGTAGGGTGCGACGATCATGATAATGTCCAGATAGTCCAAAGCCATGGTTGTTGCACACAGGGTCCGAATTCACAAAGAAAATAGGAACGCGAGATCAGTCGTGATCAATGGGAATAATTGGGAGAATTGAAGTAAACGAATGCTTATATTAGTTTTAGAAAAATATTTCATAATATTTGGGAGTCTAGATTTTATTAGTAAAATAATCTTAGATAAATATTTATAAAATATTTATAAAAATTGTTCTATTAATTGGAAACTATATTTCACAAACTAGAATATATTTTTGGTTAACTTATTTGAAAATATTAGCAACTTGTTTAGACAAAAAAAATAAAAAAATAAAAAAAAACCAACTTTTGAAATTAGCTAGATAATAATTGTACGCCTTCTAAAATAATACTGTAAATAACAACAAATAATGATAATAATAATTTTTGATAGAAAATAATAATAATACTAATAACAATAATAATAATTATTATTATTATAATAATAAAAATAATAATAATAGTAATAATAATAACAATAATAATAATAAAACTAATAATAATAATAAAACTAATAATAATAATAATAATAACAATAATAATAATAATAAAAATAATAATAATAATAATATGATAAGAGTAACTTAGTAAAGTACTGATCTGCTCATTCAGTTTTTTTTTAAGATTAATAATAATAATAATAATAATAATATATATAATAACAAAAGTAATATATAATAATAATAATAATCTATTCTACTATATAATAGAAAAACTTTGATGGTGAAACTTTTGAATTCCGAAAATATCCTTACATACTTATACTAATTAAAACTAGTTCATTAGTTTTAATAAGGATAACTTAGTAATTAGGAAGACTACCCTTTGGTCTTCCTAAACTAATTAAAAAATGTTAAAATACGTGCTTGCACGTGCACATATGCTAGTATTAATAATAAAAATCTTAATCCTTTTCCTTTCCCAATTCGTTTCAGAGAGAGATGAGAGAGAGAGAGAGAGAAAGGAAGGAAAAGAGGGTTACCAAGGGGGTTTCGTCGGCGGTTCTCCGGCGACGACGTGGAAAGGCGCCGACACGGCGGCGGTGAAGGCGCAGAGAGGGGGACGGAGAAGAAGAAGTCGGAGCTCACGAGGAAGGGGATCGGAGGTTTCTGGCGGTCGGGTGGCGCACGACGACCGGGTGCGACGGGTTTGCTGCCATCTGGAGCGACCGTGACTCGGTGGGCCGCTCGGAGTTCGGCGGAGAGGGAGCCACGCGGTGGCGCGGCGGCTACACGAGAGAAGGAGGTGGCGGAGAAGCTAGGGGCGGTGGCCGCGCCGGACTCGGCGGGGCGCGGCGTCGGGAAGAGGAGCGGCGTCCCACGCACGGATCTGTGGCGGTGAGTCCTCAGCGGAGGCGGCTCTGGGTTGGTCCGGCGATCGATCGGTATCTCGAGCGTTCACGGCAGCGCGCGCTCGCCGCCGCTACTAGGAGGTGGCGTCACGAAAGCTCCGACATCGTACTGGGGCAGCTCTACGGCTCTGGTCTTCGAGTCGTAGATGCGGATGGAGAAGTCCTACTGGAGGGGATCGGCCGGGGGAGGCCGCTGCTTGGTCTTCGCCACGGCGACGGTGGGCTGTCGTCTGGTGGACACGGCGCGGGAACGGCGGCTCGTCGGAGAAATTCAGGTGAGGGTTTTCTTTCTCCTCTGCTATGTGTGTTGGGGATGGGTTGATTTGGGGAACACGACGGTGGTCGGACACGGTGGTAGAGGTGGTGGTGTCTGGAGAATGGCAGAGGAGTCGTGTGGTGTCGGTTGGTGACGGGGGCTGCGTGGAGATGGAGACGGGATTGGCGGTGGTACTGAGTTTCTTGTGATTTGCCGTCGTGTCCGGGGTGTGGACACGACATGGATGATTGTACGAGTTTGGAATAAAATTTTGTGGTGGTCACAGACACGATGCACGATACTACTGTGGATGAGAAAAACTTGGAGGAGTACCTCTCCTATATATAGGAGGTGGGAATGCCCAATTGGATAGAATTAGGAGTAGTTTAAACCAAAATAGATAATTTAAATTAAATCAAATCTAATTTCAAATTAAAAATCCAAATTTAAAACTAGATAGTCTACACCCAATTTAAGAATAAATCCTATCTTTAAACTATTTAAATTAAAACCATGAAACCAAATCAAGATTTAAAAATGTCCACAATAGTTTTCAAATATATTTCCAAAAATACCTCTAATAAAAATTTCGAAAATTACTTTATTTATTTAAATCATGCCATCAACTCAAAATTTAAATTGTCACAAAATTTTAAAATATGTTTTCAAAAATACTATATTAATAATTTCAAAAATTATTTTATTATTTAAAATAAACTAATAATTGATTATGAGATATGTATGCATAATTATTTATACAAAATTATGTTTTTCTGGTATACAATGAAATATAATTTTATTTGTAATTGTTAAAAAAAAAAACTTAATATAACAAACTTAGAAATTTGTATAATAGCAAAAATAAATATATATATATATATATATATATATATATATATATATATATATATATATATATATATATATCACTTTGAAAATAAAAAAAAATAATTTTCTAAAAATATGTACGCTCGCACATATTCGCACTCGTCGAGCAATTACGAAAAATAAAAATTTTGTACGCGACGTACAATACGACTACGCGACGTATAATAATAAAATTTCTAATCAGTACCAAAATTTAAATAAAAGAAATAGTAGAAATTTAGGGGTTTTACACACTCCCTCTAGTGCGGGCGGTAACTCCAATCGGTAAGCCACTGCACCGACCCTGCCCAAGATACGGAAAGGTCCGATGTATCCTGGACTAAGCTTCCCGTCGCCACCAAAATGAATCGTGCCACGCGTCGGAGAAATCCGCAGAAACACAAGATCACCAACCTAGAACAAAAACATAAGGCTTAAAGCTTGATCTAAAACAATCACAATCAGACTCAAATACTAGAAAAAAAAAATCTAAACTATACCTCAAACTCCAACGGCCTCCGGTGGCTATCGGCCCAATGCCGCTGCCTGTCTTGCGCCACCCGAAGTCTATCTCTGATAACCCTGACCTTCCCCGCAGCATCCACTACCATCTCAGGGCCAAGCAAAATCCTCTCGCCGACATCATCCCAAGACAAGGGAGTACGGCACCTCCGTCCGTATAAAGCCTCGAAAGGTGACATCTCTATACTGGCTTGGTAGTTATTGTTGTAAGCAAACTCTACCAAGTGAAGGTGGTCCTCCCAAGATCCCCCGAAGTCCAAGACACAGGTACGAAGCATATCCTCGAGGGTCTGAATCGCCCTCTCCGACTGCCCGTCTGTCTGGGGGTGGTATGCGGTACTGAACTTGAGCGATGTGCCCAAGCTAAGCTGCAAACTCATCCAAAAATGGAAAGTGAATCGGCTGTCCCGATCCGAGACTATACTCACTGGGATCCCGTACAATCGGACTATCTGCCGTACGTACATCTCGGCCAGCCTCTCCGTAGATAAACCCACCTTGAAAGGCAAAAAGTGGGCCGATTTGGTCAATCGATCAACAATGACCCAAATCGCATCCTTCCTCCTGGAGAGCGCGAAAGTCCAGATACAAAGTCCATAGTGATATGCTCCCACTTCCACTCAGGAATGGGTAGTGGCTGGAGCAATCCATCGGATCTCTGTCTCCCGGCTTTCACCTGCTGGCACACCAAGCATCTAAAAACGAACTGAGCAACCTCGTGTTTCATACCATACCACCAAACATGCTGTCTCAAGTCTCTATACATCTTGTTGGCTCCAGGATGCATAGAGTACTGAGAACGATGCGCCTCCTGAAGAACCTCCTCCCGAAGTCCTCCGCTCGGCATGCACGATCTGGTACCATGCCTCAAGGACCCATCTTCCGCTATAGAGAACTCATCCAACAGTCCTGCCCGGACCTGCTCCCTGATGACCCTCAGAGCCTCATCCTCAAACTGAGCTGCTCTGACTCAGTCCATCAGCTCTGACTGCACCTGAAGACCCCACATCTGCTCCTCGAACCCAGGAACTATCACCTCTATGCCCAAGCTCTCCAGATCTGCCAGAAGGTGACGATCTATTGTCAAACACATGGCCACGGGATACCTGCTCAAAGTATCCGCAACCACGTTGGCCTTCCCCGGATGGTACTGTAAGGATGCTTCTCGTTCTCTCACGTACTTCCAACATGAACTTGGGTACTCGAGTGCATTCTGTTGACGAAGTGCTCCCGAGGGTGAAGATGAGACGCCATGTCGTCAATGATGCACTTGAAGGTGACTGTTATATCCAAAAGACGGAGTCCAGGGCTTCCGAGGCAGGCGGAAGGTGCCTGTTGCATCCAAAGATAGGGATGCTCGGGCCTCGTTTCCGTTATTCCGGAAGAGCCGTAGATCGGAATGGCGGTGCTAGGCTCTTTCTTCCTTCAAAGTGGGTGTTGCCCACTCTGGTGGGTTTGGAAGCTGCTTCTTTAGCCGCAGTTTCGATCATGGTCTTCCTTGGCCTTTGGAGGCTCTTTCGAAGCCTCCCCTGGCCACAGATTTGCGGTGCTCTTCTCTTCCTTGGTTCCAGCCAGAGGGTTAAATGCTTCATTAGTCGAAGCACTTATCAGGTGAGCCTGGCTGGAAGAGCGGCACATAACTGGACTGCTGAAGGGATGCACATAACTGGGGATGCACATAACTGGAGATGCACATAACTGAGCTGCTGAAAGGATGCGCCCTGCTGGATGCGCATGGAGGGATGCGCCTGGTTGAAGGCACATGGTATCTGCTGCGCCTAGCTAGAGGCGCATGGTGGCTGCTGCGCTTGTCTTGAGGCGCATGGTGGCGGCTGGCTGTAGACTTAGGATCTTTTCTTTTTAGAAATTCTCCTTTGTACAACCTTTTCTAGATATGTAATAGACTTTTATGCATTAAATAAAAAATTCTATTTCAATGTCTATACTTGTTGTTTTTGCTGTGAAGTACTTTGTCTGAGCTCTGGCGCATGTAGTATCTGGCGTATGGGCTTTTCGTTTGTGAAATTCCATGCTTCTACAAGACCTCCTTCAAAGTTTTCAAAACTTTTGAATAAGTTTTGGAATACTTTGAATAAGAAGCATAGAGATCAGGGCACATGACTGTTGGGGCGCATGCCTGTTCGGACGCATGCTCCTCTCAGTTAATGTATATGATGATGCCTCGGTAACCGAAAAGATTAATGATGACCTTTTGGCTTTATTTGCTGTTATCTCTTCACAGGACCCGAGACGACAGCTGAGATCACTCGTCATCAGTTCACGCGTGACCAAGCCCTATAAATAGGTGAGAGATGGAGAGAGAGAGAGTTCTTCTTCTCTGTGCCTTTGCTTTCTTTAGAGTCCTTCTTCAAAACCCTAACTTTTCCTTTTTGAGAGAATGGCTCCCAAGACTCCTCGCGGCGGTGCTGGCAAGGGAAAGGAGCCGGCAGATTTTGCCGACGAGGATGCTCCTATCACCCTCGCGACTTCAGCCGACGTTCGTCCCGCGGTGACAGGTGGGTGTCGTCTTCCACCACTGCTGTCGACGCGTATGGACTTCTGTCCTGATGATACGCCGAGGTTTTATCCCGCCGAAGTGCATAGGTTTAGGCCTTTATTATGCACCGAGGTTTAATTGCTGACGCGCATGGGTTTTATACCTTGATGATGCACCGAAGCCTTCGCTGACGCGTATGGGATTACGCCCTGATGATGCGCCGAAGCTCCAATACTGACGCGCATGGGCTTACACCCTGATGATGCGCCGAAGCTCCAATGCTGATGCGCTTGGGTTCATACCCTGATGATGCGCTGAAGCTGAAGCGTATGGGTTTACACCCCGATAATGCGCCAGGCTGCTTGACACCTTTTGTCTTTTTGCCTGACTTCTACTTTTGTTGTGTCAGTGTCGATGACGATCCCTTTGCTGAATGAGGTCCTCCTGGACGCTTCACTTTGTCAAATGGGAGTTGATTTTGATGAGACGGTGATCAACCCTGCGAAGGATGCTATCTTACAAAACCAACCTCGTAAGAGAATGCTGCAAATCCAGAACCAGTTGCCGATTTTCCTCCAGAGTATGATGGAGAGTGGTAAACTGAAATCTGCTGAATCTGAGGATGTGACCTTCTTAAAACCTGCCTTCTTGTTCGGTGACTGACTAGTCTCTTCTGAAGTGAAGATACTGAAGATCAGAGAAGACTGGTTCTTTTCTGCAAAAGGCATAGTTTTATACATGCGGCAAGTTGACCGCCAGTTGCCGCTGACGGCCTTTTATCGTTTGGCTTCGAAGAGAAGGATGCGCTGGGAACTTACTCCTTCTCAAGGAGGGGCCCTGGGAGGTACCCTTTTGATTGATGCTACCTCAAACCAGAGAGATACCTTGGCCGCTTCGCAAGCCGGTTTCTCGTTTAGTTGCCGAACCTTGCGTCCCGGGAGCCTCTACAGTGAAGTCCCAAGCGACACGTTTCCCTTCAGTGCTCCGACTTTTGTAAATCGGATGCTGACATCGAAGGTCATGTATCCAAAAGGGGGCTTCAGAGTCGAAGGTTGGTGTCACTACATCCCGAGGTGAGACGAGCTGACCATTTGGGTGCTTTCAAAGTTCAAAGCTGAGCTTAAGGAGATTGGGCTGACGGCCGCCATTCGGGCCACGCAGGCCGGCGTGGATCTCAATAAGCCTATGTTCCTTGCACTCTTAGAATTATTCAACGCCCAGACTGGCAGCTTTTTTACTCCGATGGGGGAGTTGGGGTTGGCTCTCCATGAGATGTACGAAGTGTCCAAGCTTCCTTGGGGCTCGGAACCGTACGAGGAATATTTCCCATCGAATGAAGAGATCCAGGTTCTGGAAGATAAGGACCGGGAGATGATGGCTATTTTCAAAGAGGTGACGAGCCATCATTATCTGATGCACCGAAGGGACAAGGTCAAGACCCAGACTCATGTGACTGCTTGGAGGGATTATATCTTCAAGCAGGATTTGGCGGATTCTTCGAGGATCCGGTTTACGACTCCGCAAGGACTGAAGCCCGTGGAAGTGACTTCTGAAATAAGCCGGCTGGACGAGAGGACCCCTCGTTCCAATGAGAGTGACGAGAACGCGTATAGCTGCTTCTGGCACTGTGCGTACCGGATGTCGTCAAAGGCGGTATTGACGGCCTACTTGATGATATGGCTCCAGAATTGCGTGTTTGCAGGTGGATCCGTTGCCGGAGAGGGTACATCGGAACCTCATTTTGCCTGCCATGAAGTTGGCCTTTGGACGACCTTTAGCTCTCCTCCCCGCGATGGTATGTAATCTGTTCCGGGGTTTGAGGTCCTTCGCTGACGATGTGATCCACGGGAAAGGTAACAATGACAACTTTTCCCGGGCCGAGCTGCCCTTCTATTATCTTATGGGATGGCTGATTTTGCATCATCCGAACGTGATGAGTCCCGGTCCGGAGGAGAATTATGTTGAAGGAGATGCCTTCATACGCCGATTCTACAAGAGGAATTGGTTATACACTGGCGTTTCCGTTTGCAGGAGGGTTTTGTCCTACCTTCAGGGGTGGGAGATTGTCAAGGTTGGCCCTATCTTCAAAGATTTTGAGGCCGATCAAGATTTGGTTGACTCTGGCAAAGATGCGATTACTTTTCTGAAATGGGGTTTTCGTTGGTTGCAAAACATTCGGCCTTCTCACTTGGTCTACCGCAACCAAAATAGATGTTATCTGGAGCCATATCTGCCCAGCCGATTTGCTCGCCAGTTTGGCTATACCCAACTAATGTTGCAGAATCCCAGTAGCAGTTTGGGATTCATCGGTAGTTTGCTGGATGGAGCTCGAGGCTGGCAATATTACAATACCGGGTGTACTGGTGTTCAGTTTACGGCGCCCGTTCGCAACCCTCGGCCACAGATCCTGTATTCGACCGCCAAGCTGTATTGCACTATGAATACTGCATCTCCTGGTTATGACAGGGAGACTAGTTTCATCATTGGAACTCAGTTGGAGGCCACGGCGAATATGTTGATGGCAGCCCGATCATATCGTCCACCAGAATTGGCGGGATATCGGGCTGCTGCTGCAGCACCAGTGAGAGATCCGTCTGTTGGGAATAGGCGGGCCGACACAGAAGCTGGTTCTTCTGTACCAAAAAGGCCGAGAAAGACGTCGACTCCAAAGGCTACAGGAGTGCCACTTGTAACGCCAGCGGGATCAGTTCCTGCTGAGGTAAGGAGACCTCCGAAATTCTGGTTCATCTTGTCATTTTGATGACTTATGCTTTTCTTCCCGCAGGGATCGTCGAAGAAGAAGACCCGTGTTTCAAAACCGGGTGTTAGTAAACCGAAGGAGGTGGCAAGCTCTTCTGATAAGCGCATTCCCCCGATGATAATGTCTCCCGTGGAGAAGAATCCCGAAGATGTTCCTGCGGAGGTTTTAGTATCTCCTGTCGAGGTTGCAACAACTTTCGGGAAGGTACAATCTGCCTTGGAGGCCTTGGACGTTGAGGGTCCTACGGACTCGAGGCATCCTGATGATGAAGTGGATTGGAGTTCGTCACCTTCCGATGACGTCCCTCCAGAGCTGTAAGAGTCTGTTGCGGGGGCAACAGAGGTAGTTGGAACAGAGGAGAGGTTGATTCCCCTCCTTGTCATGATGAGGGGAGGTCGGCTGTATCATTGCCGAGCCCTACCCCAGTCTCACCCGTGGAAGTTGAGGTGGCTACCGATCAGGAGGTAGCGACAGATCCTGTCCCTGCAGAGGGACTTGAGAAGGATGAGACTCATCCGCCAATCCTGTCTCCCGGGGTGGGCCAGGAGATGAGTGTTGATCTCCCCGTTCTGCCAGGGGAGGTACTGACCGCTGATAGGACGTTGGGGGCAGAAGAGGTGGCTGTTGACATCGGTGGTTCTTTCGAACTTGAGAAAGGTAAGGGTGTGGAACCCTCCATTGCTCCTTCTACTTGGGGTACTATCTCGATGCCTGTGCCGGCTTTCTCTGTTCCTTCGGCTCCTCGGGCTAGCAGCCAAGCCCCTGTTGATGAAGAGCCTATTGATGCTGAGGTTCCAGCCTCGCGGGTTGAGGTAGGCGGATCTTCTTCCGGTCCGCTAACTACAGTAGCTCCTCCAACTCCTGTTATGACGCCGCAGGTGCTGGCGGACGCAGATGAATATGTGAAATTCATCGTTGAGGGAGTGTATAACATGCTACAGAGGGGTGTATCTGCGGTGATGGATGCCAACGGGAGCTTTGCGACGGCAAGAACTCTGGCAATGCCTTTTATCGAGCTGTACCGCGTTCACCAAGGCCACGACCATATGGCCGAGATCTTGGAGGCTTCGGTGATCGAGTTGGACCAGCGGCTCGCGGAACTTCAGCGCATCCAGCGAAATGACCTTTCCGTCTTGATAGATGCGGAGAAGGGGAAGCTGATCGCCGAGATTGAGTCTTCCTACCAGGCCACCGTGAGTGTCTGGGAGCGCGAGATATCTGAGACTGAGGCTGCGGTAGAGCAGTTATCTCAGTCCATGAAGGAGACAATGGAAACGCGAGCTGCGTTGGACGCTAATATCGCAGAGATCAACGCCCAGATGTGCCGCCTTGAGGACCAACGGGCCCGACTCCAGTTAGATGCCGAACGTGTCCACGCTGAACACGTAGCATTCAAGAAGGAGGAAGCCACTTTCACTCAGCGGACTCTTGCCCTGGCTCGGCAGCGACAACAGCTTGATGAGAAGCATGAGAATGATACTTCCGCTGAGGCTGTTGAATTGATACGTCAAGAAGCTGAGCGTCGAGTCCTGACGACTGTGGAGACTCATACAGCAGACTTGAGGTGTTGTATTGAAGAGCTTTCGGCCAACCCTGGGGATGTTTAGGGGTCGTCAAAGACAGAGACTTTTTGTGGCACAACAGAGGTGATGCACGGGGCATTGTCTGTGCCCCTGCTCCGTCGACGCATCTTCCTCGCCTGAAAGGGAGATGGCTGGGGAATGTGGTCAGCCGCACGCTTCCCCGAGAGATGCGCTGCATCAGCGGGCGCACCTTGGTTGCTGAGGACGTCAGCAGGAAGGGAAGACTGGATTGGCGCATCCCCTTCGGTGGTAGTGCCCAAGGCGTCGACCTTGCGCACCCAGACTCGGCGGGTCTTCTTCGGCTTTGGTAGCCGCTTCGAAGGACTCGCACTTCCTTCAGAAATGAACTCCTCGTACGCCTGTTGATTGAGGCGCACGACCAGCATTTTGTGGGAGGAGCCCACCTTCACGTCATCGACTTGTGACACGACTTTCTCGGTGGAGGAGAAAGAGGTCCCCAGCAGAATCGCCACCTTGTTTGCCATTAAAATTGTTTGATTACAAATTTCAATACAAACAGAACAGTGTTACACTATAGGACTTAGATGTAGTCCTAGGAGTACACTTTTGTTTATCTGGGTCCCTTGTGCCAATAGAGCGAGTGGTAATGCGTTGACTCCGTTGACGAGCTGACGACGGTTATCGGTTCTCTGAAGGATTGGATTGCTCTGGGTGCTGGAGCTTGCTGAGAGGAGGAAGACGTTGAGTATCTGTATCTGCCTCTCTGGTGGTCTGTAAGTTCTCTGTCTGTTCCTTGTGTGTTCTGTGTGTGTGTGAGAAGGAAATGATCCCTCTATTTATAGCTGGGCAGGTTGGCTGCTCATGTGTGCATATGTAGGATGCGCCGGTGCGTGGGGATGCCACGTGGAGATTGCTGATGGAGGCGCATAGACGATGCGCCCTGATCGAGGGGGTTGACTTCTTCATGTTGCTGTTGTGAACCGACACGTAGCAAAGAAGAAGATCTTTCTGTTGCTGAGATCTTGGGTGAGTTGAGTCAAAGGACACGTGTCGTCGACTCATAGCTCGGAGATCTCGGATTTGATGGGGGAATGATCTGGTGGGATGCGCCTAGGATTGGGCGCATGAGAATCGTAACCTTTAGGAGTCACGAACCATTCTGGGCGCATGGCTTTTGAGGCGCATGCAGAGCTTTAATATGGAGAGTTTCCTTCTGTCTTTTGGGATTAATGAAAAGTCTAAGGCGCATGGCTTTTGAGGCGCATACGGATGGTTTGGTAGCCACGTAGCAGTAGCCGTCGGAGTAAAGTCATGATGATGCTGACGTCGTCGACGCTTCGTTTTTCTGAAAAAGCTGTCAACTGTTCAGACTTTGGGAGGTGTGCTGCCAACTCTGTCAGTTCAGCATTTAATGTTTCTGACATTCGATGGACAGCTGAGGGGGCGCGTCGATTGGCGTTCCACTGGGTATGGGGACTCATGGGGGCGCATCCTCTGTGATGCGCTTGGTATTGGAGGGCACGTCTGTGTGATGCGCCTGATGTTGAAGGGCGCGTCTGTGTGATGCGCGGGCTGGCCGGCACATCTGCTTCGTGACACGTTCTTTAATGCAGCGACTGTTACGTTCTTCGAGTGCTTTAACTAGCCGTTTTGATTTGGCTGAATTCGAAGCATCCGGTTCATCCATTAAATGCAAGTTCATTGTACGGAATTCGGAGAGCCATCCACCTGGCGCGTGGGTTTGATCTGCCCGGCCTATAAATAGTGGCATGGAGAGAAGGTTTGCTTCTCGTTCTCTCACGTACTTCCAATATGAACTTGGGTACTCGAGTGCATTCTGTTGACGAAGTGCTCCCGAGGGTGAAGATGAGACGCCATGTCGTCATTAATGCACTTGAAGGTGACTATTACATCCAAAAGACGGAGTCAAGGGCTTCCGAGGTAGGCGGAAGGTGCCTGTTGCATCCAAAGATAGGGATGCTCGGGCCTCGTTTTTGTTATTCCGGAAGAGCCGTAGATCGGAATGGCGGTGCTAGGCTCTTTCTTCCTTCAAAGTTGGCGTTGCCTACTCTGGTGGGTTTGGAAGCTGCTCCTTTAGCCGCGATTTCGATCACGGTCTTCCTTGGCCTTTGGAGGCTCTTTCGAAGCCTCCCCTGGCCACAGATTTGCGGTGCTCTTCTCTTCCTTGGTTCCAGCCAGAGGGTTAAATGCTTCATTAGTCGAAGCACTTATCAGGTGAGCCTGGCTGGAAGAGCGGCACATAACTGGGCTGCTGAAGGGATGTACATAACTGGGGATGCACATAACTGAGCTGCTGAAAGGATGCGCCCTGCTGGATGCGCATGGAGGGATGCGCCTGGTTGAAGGCACATGGTATCTGCTGCGCCTAGCTGGAGGCACATGGTGGCTGCTGCGCTTGTCTTGAGGTGCATGGTGGCGGCTGGCTGTAGACTTAGGATCTTTTCTTTGTAGAAATTCTCCTTTGTACAACCTTTTCTAGACATGTAATAGACTTTTATGCATTAAATAAAAAGTCCTATTTTACTGTCTATACTTGTTGTTTTTGCTGTGAAGTACTTTGTCTGAGCTCTGGCGCATGTAGTATCTGGCGTATGGGCTTTCCATTTGTGAAATTCCATGCTTCTACACCTAGGAAGCCCGGATTGAAATTTCTAAGGGAAGGCCACTTGGCGTCAAGTTAGAATGGTTTAAGGGTAAGTGTATTAAAGGGGTAATCGGGTAAATTAAAGATACGGTGTTCGGGTATTCGGATTGACTTAAAACTTAGGTGACTTGTTAGGTACACCCAACAAACATCATTTTTGAACCAATTTTGGCTCGGTTGACCCAGAGTTGACTTTTTACCCAAAAGTCAACGATGAGTCAACACTTTGTCTAAATTTGACCAAATCCAAACTAGAGTTGACCAGTTGACCAAAACTCAACTGTTGGTCAACATTTGACCAGTTTGACCTAGGGTTGACCTAGAGTTGACCTGAGTTGACCAGGGTTGACCAGTTGACTAAAAGTCAACTGTAAGTCAACTCTTGACCCCGTTTGACTTGCTTCGACTTGTTTTGACTTGCTATGACTGGTATGACCTAGAGTTGACTTAGATTGACTTGATATAACTTGATTTGACCTAGATTGACTTGACAATACTTAGTGTGACTCAGTGAGACCTAGTTTGACCTAGATTTCATATCATTCATCATAAATCATTCATAACTTTGTTAAACCTAAATTAACATGAAATATCTCATCTTTAGGTTTCTGATTACCACTCTAAGCATTGATATACCCTACAGCTCAGGACAGCAGGCGAGTACATTCACTGATAGTTTTTATTGTCTTGATATCTGCTATATCCGATTCAGTTGTAGTGTCTTACTCGATTCCAGTCACGATTGTTTACGGACTAGTATACGTTGGATCATGACATGAGAGGTTGTTCCTGGATTTTCTTGATATATATGTACATTTCCTGTCTTGTTTTCTGTACTTGTATAGACACCGATTCCTGAGAGGAAGTAGCTATCCTCTTAGGGAATCCCGTGTCATGACGTGTCATGTCCAGGTCCATTATACTACTCGGAGATGGAGAATTATTAGGGGTTATGTGATCAAAGTCCCATGTCACTATTTTGCTTGTGCCACTCTCACCTCACGTAGGGTGTAGTAGATACCTCCATGTCCATGTTATCCAGGTTGGCCGGCATGACTTTCCGTTGAGGTCACCGCGGATTGCCGGACCAAGTGGATAATCCTACCATGATTCCCTTGCCGATCACATAACTCTCTAATAATTCAAGGCACATTTTATATTTACTTATCTTATCATATATCCTGTTCTGTTCTACATTCAGTACTTTCTCACCATGCTATAATATTCAGTTACTCACATGTTCTACATGCCTTTATATTGTACCTTGATTGGAGACTAAGTTCTGCTCGGGATAAGGGTTACAACCCCGGTCCTTGTTTGGTTTAAGGGTTGTAACTCAGCTTCCGAACGGTTCCCAAGTCTTCATATATCTTTGTCTTGTAGTTCATTATACTGCCTCTCATAAAATTTGTCAATTCACATAGAACTGTTGTTAGTGTTTGTACTTGCTCATTTTTTTGACAGGATACCGTTATGATATATAACAGATGACTCTGAGACAGACTGCTCGACCTATTATGGGCTCGAGCTAGATGGAGTAGTCCAGGATCGTGGCCTTATAGTAGAGCCACTAGACTTTGTACTCCCAGAGTAGTGTAGATTAGTTGGGTTGCCTGGACTGCGATCCAGCTAGCATTATCAGACTATAGATTCTATGTTATATTTTGAGACCCTGTGATGTTGTCTATATATCTGGACTTGTGTTGGATCTTGGACTTATTTTCTTTCATCTATCATATGTTTCCTTCTGTTCTATCTACCTTAGTTTTATCATGTGATTAAGACTGTATTGCTATGTCACCTCCACTCGGAGTGTATATACTGTACAGGTACCTTTATACTGTTAGTCGTAGTATTTACAGACCTTATATACAGCGTTCTACTGCCGATACTGCGACGTAGGCTGGATGTACCCACGTGCTCGTGCCCCTCATAAGGGTGCGGGTCGTGACACTTAGTTAGGACGTCACTAAGGCTCGGCCTCCCTACCAGGGCTAATACAATAGTCAATGCATGCCACTGCGCTATCCGTGCCAAAATTCCTAGTCGTCTTGTACTTCAAAACTCTACCATTGCTAAAGTCATCTACTATAATAATTAACTAAATAATCATTTACAAAATTCTAAATTTACCATTAAAATCAAAAAAATAAAATAAAAAAATATTTCAAAATTTTGGGAAGGGAAGCTACATCAGTGGACCGCACACGGAGAACTTGTGCCTTTAGCCTCCGAGCCGGAGCCTTATGTGGAGCCTTATGTAGATGTCCACGAGCATGCTGATCACGACCAAGGGTGGACGAACATGGTTTTCGATGCTGCGGAGCCTAGTTTCGATCCGAACAATCAATATGCAGCTGAGGAGGCACCGAATGCCGATGCTGCAAAGTTCATGGAATTGCTGGAGAATGCAAGGACTCCTTTAAATCCTGGTTGTGATGACCATTCACCGTTGGAGGTGATTACAAGATTGTTGAGCATAAAATCAGATTTTAACATGTCTCAAGAATGCTACAACCGAATCCTGAAGTTAATTAAAGATATATTGCCGGAGGGTGGCAAGTTGCCTAAAGACTTCTACCGATCCAAGAGAATGGTGAGATCGCTCTGGATGGGGTATGAAAAAATTGATGCATGTCGCAATGGATGCATGTTGTACTATAAGGACGACAAGGATGAAGACGCCTGCAGATTTTGTGGTGCCGATCGCTTCAAGGCAACTAGTACAACAGGGACTTCTGGTGCACGCAAGCCAACAGATTCGATGCACTATTTGCCTTTGACGCCGCGGTTGCAGAGGTTGTTTATGGCAAAGGAGACAGCTGATAATATGAGTTGGCACAAGCAGGAACAAATAAATAGAGTACTGGATCATCCATCCGACGGGGAAGCATGGAAGCACTTTGATCGAGTGTATCCCGATTTTGCTTCGGAGCCGCGTAATGTCAGATTGGGGCTTTCCCCTGACGGTTTTACCCCATTTAGACTTTCGGGCTCACAATATTCTTGTTGGCCTGTGATTGTTACTCCGTACAACTTGCCGCCTTGGATGTGTATGAAGACTCCTTACATGTTCCTAACCGTTGTTATTCCAGGTCCGAAGAACCCGAAGAGGAACATCGATGTGTACTTACAGCCCTTGGTAGATGAGCTGAATCAGTTGTAGGAAGTAGGTGCAACCACATATGATGTTTTCAGAAAGCAGAAATTTTAGATGAGGGCCGCACTAATGTGGACCATCAATGATTTCTCGGCCTATGGAATGTTATCGGGTTGGAGCACCCATGGTCATCTCGCATGTCCGTATTGCATGGATCGCACTAAGGCTTTCTGTTTGAAATACGGAAGAAAATCGTGCTTCTTTGATTGTCATCGACAGTTTCTGCCAAAGGATCATCCGTACCGGAGGAACATGAATGCTTTTCGTGCTGGCATGGTAGAGAAGTCCAGTCCACCGCCACGGTGGTCCGGAGACACGATATGGGAGGAAGTTAAAGAATTGTCAAGTGCTATTGAAGAGCCTACAGCAGGGTACAAGTGTGATGGATTTGGCCGCGCTCACAACTGGACGAAGAGGAGTATATTCTGGGACCTACCATATTGGAGTGACCATCTGCTCAGACATAACCTGGATGTCATGCATATCGAGAAGAATGTATTTGACAATATAATAAATACTGTGATAGACGTAAAGGGAAAGACGAAAGACAATCCCAAGGCCAGGTTGGACTTAGAAGAAATAAGCATACGTCCAGAGTTGCATTTGATAAAGGAAGGCAGTGGGAAGTATAAGCAGCCCAGGCCCATTTTCTCACTAGACAAGGAGGACAAAGGTAAACTTTGTAGGTGGATCCAGGGCCTAAAATTTCTAGACGGGTACGTATCGAATTTGAGAAGATGTGTTGACCCGAAGAAGAACAAACTACAGGGTATGAAGAGCCACGAATGTCACGTTTTTATGGAGAGGTTAATCCCGATTGCATTTCGGGAATTCTTACCTCAGGTCGTTTGGGATCCACTGACAGAGCTTAGCATATTCTTCAGAGATATTTGTTCTACGAAGTTGCTCGTCGATCGGCTTGAAAAGCAGGAGAAGGACATTACGGTAACATTGTGTAAGCTTGAGAGGGTGTTCCCTCTTGGATTCTTCGGCTCTATGGAGCATTTGCCAATTCATCTTTCATATGAGGCACGTGTTGGTGGGCCTATCGGTTATCGATGGATGTACCCGTTCGAGCGCCATCTAAACCACCTGAAGAGGAAGGTGAAAAATAAGGCACGGGTCGAGGGTTCTATTTGTGAAGCCTATGTCCTTGAGGAGATTGTAAACTTTTATTCAATGTATTTCAAGCCTCATATTGCTACAAATAGAACAAGAGCTCCGAGGAACGACGATGGAGATATAAAATATAATGATGCATTATTGAAAGTCTTCAATGCTCTTGGAAAGCCTTCTGGAAAACTAAAAAAGAGATATTTGAATGATGAGGAACTAAAGGCTGCCCAGTTATATATATTACTCAACTGCGAGACGGATGAAGTAGAAAAGCTAGAGTGGTAAGTGAAAATCTTCAACGTTCAAGTCATCTATTTGTTGATTACGTTATTATAATTTAACGAGTATATTTTGATATTTATTGGTTTTCAGCAAATTTAATGATAAGGTGAGGTCAAGTAGACCATACATTACAGATGAAGAAGTAGAAGAAGAAATGAGACTTCATTTCCCGTCTTGGTTGACTGCATATGTACATAAGAAGCTAGTTAGAATCTTCCTCCATTCACAACTGCACAAGAAATAACTTAACATTGAACTTAATTTTGTATCTTCTCGTGTTTAGGTCGATCGTCCGGACGTTATCCTTGAGAATGAATCTATTAGAACTCTTGCCAAGGGACCAATTTATGCCGTCAAAATATGGCCAAGTTATTGCGTGAATGGGTTTAAGTTCAAGTCAACGAATGTTCCCATCAGAGATAGCTTCCTGGATCTTGATTCCACAAAAAACAGTTGCTTGTGTATCAAATCTAAAAACTACAAAGATGTCACTCCAGGCAATGATTTCTATGACGTCTTACGGGAGATCGTGGAATTGACGTACAACTATGGCATAGAGCCTGCCAAGATCGTATTGTTCAAAGTTGATTGGTTCGATCCCATACAAGATCAAGGATGGAAAATTGACAAGCATGGTCTTGTGGATATTAACTACCGTCGTCGATACCAAGGATACGAACCATTTATCCTAGCAAGTCAAGCTCAACTCGTATATTTTACAACATATCCTAGACGGGGAACAACGAGGTACGACTGGTGGGCAGTATGCAAGACTAAAGCCAGAAATACCTACGACGTCGACGAAGTGGCTTATCAGGAGGACGAGCTGCCTCTTGTACCAAATACAGTTGATGTCTACTCAACAGAAGTTCCCCATTCAATATCTACTTGTGTAGAAGAGGTACAAGTATCCGAAGGGGAAGACGAAGGAGATGATAGTGACGATGAGGAGGAAGAGAAAGAGGATGAGAAGGAGGAGGATGAGGTAAACGAAGAATATAAATTTTCAGAGGATGATTGAGAAACTGTGATTTTGATGTATTCATATTTCTGTAATCTTAAATTATGAACTATGATCATTTCTATTAGTATTCAGATTTTTGAAAACTTAAATTATGAACTCCAATATATGCAGATATTTCTAAACTGTCATTGTATTTATTTTTATTTTTAATCATATGTTATTATCAGCATGGCAGGACGACGCGGAGGCACCTCAGGACGACGCGGAGATAGGTCAGGACGAGCCGTGTCCTTAGGTGGACAGAGAGCTCCGTTACCAGAGGATGGCTCCGGACCATCGTCTGACCCGAGCACTCCACTGTACCATACGGTCGCAGGTCCGGGTGGCAGTACACCTGCGACGAGCAGTTCCCGGCTTGTTGATCATACTCCTTCCCCTAGCCTTCCTACCGCTGACAGCAGCATGGCTGGTGGGGAGCAGGTGGAGGAGGTAGTCCCTACTCCCTTCCGGGCGGATCCATACCAGAGCGACCCTTCATGCGCACCTCAGGACGAGACGAGGATGGAGATTTGGGCCGACGGTCCTACGAAGTAAGTTAAATGAATATATATATTTTATGCATGTCTGTATATATATATATATATTATCGTTGTATACAGATATCGTCCCTCGTCGGTACATAGAGCGTTGGGCTCCTTTCTAAGGTCCAACTATGGGGTCCGTGGATCAACTACTCGGATGCCTCGGAAGAGAGGAAGGCATTCTGGTTTGCCCACTTCAAGGTAACTAAAGATAGTTAATTTAGTATGATTAATATAATTTTAAGCATTTTTTAGAACTTATTATTTTAATTTGTAATTCTTGTAAAGGACTTATTTTTATCCACCACACCGAGCAGATTGAGAGGCAGTTTCCTGCCGTCGCCGCCAAGTTGATCCGTGATGCAATTGACGATCAGAAAGCTCGTCAGCACTCCGGAAAGCCGATTGCTGGTTGGATCACGCCTGACCAGTGGACCATGATGAGGGCTCGATTTGAGGAGCCCCGGTACAGAGAGCGGTCGTAGAAGGCGAAGGCGGCTAGGACGAGGGCCGGAAGTGGTGTGGTGGATCGATTCCTATGGAGGAGCATTTCCGTCGTCTGGTATGTAATTTATTGCAATATATAAGATGTTATTGATAGTAGGAGTATATAATTTTTTATTTTACTAAAGAATAAAATATAACAAACACGCAGGTACAGAGGGGTGAGGACGCAAACATGGTGACCGTCTTCTTGGCCACCCATCGGAAGGACGGGAAGCTCATCGACGACATGGCTACTCAGAGCTATGTAAGTACTAATTTAGATTTTGTTAATTTTTAACACAACATGAAGAATATACAGATAACCATATAGTTAATAATAATTAAATACTTTAGACGTTTATTAGGCTAATTTAGGTAAGTACTGATTTATAGAGATGCACAATGATTTCTAGGACGAGTTTGTTAGGCTACGTGAGCGTGCGAGTGCTAGTGCACCGGCAGAGGGAGGGGTTGGTACATCGCAGCCCTCTCCGCCTCAGTCGGAGGACGAGCTCTGGAAGACCGCCATTGGTGGTCTTCATAGAGGTACGTACTACGGTACGGGGTCCTACGGCGCATTTGTTGCGACGCAGGCATCCAGGACTCCCTCTGCCAGTACGCATTCACAGCTGTCACAGGCCGAGTCGTCCCGAGTCGAGGGTACCATTGTCTGCCAGATTGCTGATGTAGTGCCCCGTCCCGCTCAGTCAATCGGCAGAATCAAAACGCCAACGGCGTTCGGACTTAGCCTTACAACGGCTACTCGAAGACATCGCTCGGCCGAAGCGACCGCTCGCTCAGGTAGGGTAGTTTCGGTGAACTTGCCTCATCTTAGCCTTCACATAAGAAATCTCATATTTTCAACTTACACAAGTAGGCTTGATAATAAAAGAGACGAATCCACATAGCTAAAGGGAATAATCCCGACGGGTCGAATTGTGTTAGAATATGGAAAGGTCCAACGGTCGGCTTAGAGTGGGTGCACGACGTGCTTTAAAAATGACACTCGATCCTTCGTCCCGTGGCTTGGAAGAAGGAAAGTTGGTTGAGCAGGCGAAATCATGAACATAGCCTAAGTCATAGGCGTCGCCCGCATGAATGCTTCATAAAGCAAGCACGGTCCTATCGTCCAAGGCTTGGCATAGCCTTGCCTTGCCCCATGAGTTAAGTTGCGTTGCACAGCTTGTGCCATAAGTCTAGGCACCCAAATGAACTTGGTCATTCAAAGTTGAACGCGGGCACTGCACGTTCCATCGAGGCAAGGCTTGACGCGGCCTTTGCTCGTTAAGCTGTAGGCTTGAGTATGTTAGGCAAAGTTATGCCAGTCGACCTAAGTCATTCTAAGTGCGGTCCCGCTCATTCTGCGGTTGTCAAGTCAAATAGTCCCACGATCCCAAGGCCCGTCATATAAAGTATGACTTGGGCGATAGCGTCGCATAGATCAGAAGTCGGTTTGAGGCACGGTACACGGACTTAGTGTCTAGGGCATGAACCACGGTTGATTGAATGAGTTTTGGAGAAAGGATTATTGAATAGGCATTGAATGAATGAAATGATATGGTGACATGGAAAAAATGATCGCGACCGTGGATCGTCGAGGGGTCTCAAATGATAGAAGGTTTGATCTTGGTTTTGGGAAAGAGATGATAACAGTGAAGTGCAATAACTGTGTGAGACGTCAGTTTGAGTGAAGGGTCTTGCATGGTCATTGGACAACTTGTCGACAAGGTAGAGTTTCCCCGTACGGCATCCCATGGCGCCACGGGACCGATGCGGCCTAAGGAAACACGGTGGTAGCTGTGCTGGCTCGACAGCACCGGGTCAGTCGGGGACTTCCAGGAGGCTAGCTACCTTACACTGGAAGGGTCCCGGCCGACCGCAAGCTACGTGTCCAGGTATAGCTTGTTATGCTAGTGACCCTATATAGATGAGTCGGCATGGGCGGCGATCCGCGTATATACCTTTGGACTGAGTCGAGTATTAGAAGAAGTGAATCAAGAGTCGAGTCGAATGTGTGCTCGGTCAGAAGATAATGTTTGGGCCTAAGATTTGGCTGTAACGAAGACACCGTGCTTCGGCACGAGATATGACGTCGAGTCCTATGTTGTCGGCATATAAGTTGCATGGTTATGGTTGAGTTGTTTGAGTTTAAGTCAGGAAACCGCCGCAAGGCAAAGTTGGTCGAGTAACCCTTAGTTCACAAGTGGATGGGTCAGTTGGTGATCAAAGTAGTAAGGGTCGTGAGGCGGCGATATGATCGAGTCTAATTGAGTTGCGAGGCACGGCCTCAGCAAGGGTTTGTAGCACGGTCACATGGAAGTGAAGCCTCGTCGCGTAGTTGCGTCTCTGATTTTAAGCCATAAAGGCAAACACGACTCGATAGGTTAACGTTGTTGGCACGAGAAGGGTATTGAGGCAAGATATGAGTAAACGTTGTCATTGCAAGCACGAGATGGTCTAGAGATACGGAATAGGCCAAGGCGTCGGTCATAAAACTGATCCTAAGGCAAGAATAGAAAGACAATCATAAAGGGGACTAAGTTGCACAAAAGTAAATCAAACGTGTTGGGTTTGTATGGATGGGCGAGGAGCTCATTCCACCAGTACAGTTGAGTACTGACACCCACATAGTTTCCATGTGCAGGCACATGTAGAAGCTCGTGGCGCGGAGCTCGCTTGGATGCGTCGAGGCACGGAGTTCTTTGGCGATTCGAAGCACACGGTCGCATGGAGTAAAGACCTATACAGGATATAATGTATGGACGTCGCCTTCCGAAGCATCTGCTGGATCAAGACTTGTAATTGAGAGATGAGAGAGAGCTGAGTGAACTTGTAAAATGTGAGAAGAGTGAGCTTGAGTTATTGTAATATTGGCCTTGCGCCCCTAATGTAACCGTTGTTTCAATATCAATAAAGAGCTTCTTCTGAATGACTTGTGTTTGTTCTTAATTTCCGCTGCTATCATTCAATGTCTCTGCTTGGGACTTCTGTGCGATGACCCCGTCGCAGCCGCTGAAATCGGCCGTTATGGAACCCGCCTTGCACGAGCACAATCAAGGCTCGTGTGGCATCACGCCTTAGCGAGGACGATCGCTCCTACGGGAGCATGGCGTGACATAATGGTATCTGAGCACGGCTTTACGTCCTTAGACTATCGATTGAATTCTTTAACTCGTTGCTTCCGTAAAATTCTGAATGTTGCTTCCGTATATTGATATCGTTGGTTCGCTCTCTCTCAAATGTCCCACGGGATGTCCATACAATAAGTCTAACTATTTTGCAAAACGTAGGAGAACAGTTTTTGACAAAAAAAAAGATGGTTCGCGTAAGCACGGTTGGCTAAGTCGGGCTGGGCATATACACCAAAAAGTTGCGTCGACCTTAGAAAAGTCGAGTGCGGGAATTGAATAGTGTCGAGCAAGAATTAGTTGAACTCGATTGAGTAAATTGAGATGACTACCGATAGGGGTGCTATCGAGCGACGATAACGTCGATACGATATAGATGAGTGTGCTTGGAAATTCGAGGAATGGTTCGAACAGAAAATTTGAAGAAGTCGATTTTGATTCGAATAATAAGTTGAGGATTTGTTGAATGACTTCATCCCTGAGTGGTGTATGCGATAGCCTTAGGGATGTCGATCGATTGATAAAGGAATGATACGAATTGAGGAAATACGTTGGTCGATGACTTAAGATGGACGAATGAACGATACATGAATTCGGATTTGAGGAAATTGATGTTGTGAAGGATTCGAAGGATAATAATCGAATTTGAAATGAATGTCGAGGAGATTATCCAGTCGGACGATAGCATCATTCGCACGACTCGAAATTGGTTGCAAAGGAAGATCGTCAAGTTACGTATATCGTCGATGGTATTGAGGCGTATCAAAGATGATATGCGATAACTCTGGGGTACTCTGACTCGGCGAATGACGATCGTGCAAGTGTTATTGTTCGGTTGGATGCTATGATTAGGATTTTGATAGAGATGAATGTTGGATGAAAGTGGTCGTGTCTTGATGGTTACGCGGATAACCACAACGTCGACGATCTTGTCTTACGCGAGCGCAACTCTAGCCTCGCACATGTGTTGCGTCGGATTTGGGATGATCGTTCCGCGTGAGCGCTGACATGGTGATTCATGTCGCGGGAATGATCGAACTCAAAAAATCAGGATGCAGCAACGTTGATTGTCTCGACTTGTTGGCTTGATGCGAAGGTGGACTCGAGGATTGTAGGACATATGATTGGCGAATGAGTGAAACTTGAGGATTGAGTAGGTCCAATCCACGTATCGAAAATGAATTAGTCTGGACAGAAAACAAGAGTTACGTCCCGATGAGAATGATTATCTCGCGGGAGCGTGCATGGTGATTCGTGCCCACCGTGGATAATCTGACTCGCGTGAGATCGGAACGCAACGCATTATTAAGTCGGACGACCTTGTGATCGATTTCGTGAATTGGGATAAATGATTTAGGGAGTATGGAATGTGAATCATGATTTAGCGGTAAATTATGTCATAGCGTGCTTGACTTTGAGATGGATTGATAGGCAAACTATATCAAACATGTTTGAAGAGATAGACTATGCGAAATGGCTTGTTGAACGAGTAAGATTGATATGTTAAGGAATTGGTTAAAACGTAAGTTGTCATAGGATGGCTTTGCTGAATAACTCGGACCCCATGCGACGAAATATTGGGATGTGCGTAGAGAATCGATGCTCGATATTTAGAAATCGAAGTGATGCGAGCTTGGGTAGCAAACCCCCGTACTATCAACTTGGTTTGACCTTAGGATGGAGTCAGTGTTGATATCGTTGTTTGGGAACTATGATTCCAATACTGACAATAGCTTTAGCCTAAAGAGATTGCCTAGCGGCTAGGCGATATGTCCATGTTGTGAGAGTTAGCATCGGTAGGATTGATGTTAAAGGATTGAGTGGATGGATCGATAGATGGAATTGGGTTCACTATCACAAGGCTTGGTTGAAATGCATATATTTTGGGGACGCCTAGAATATGTGCACGATCCAAACTAAGTGATACGCTGAATCAAGTAAGAGTTGAGGAATGGAAAAGTGTCGAGAATTTTGAAATTGTATTGAAGGAAAGATCGAGGGTAGCACGAGCGTGGCTCGGATTGAGAAAACGCATAGGCGTAGTGTGTGCGAGAGTCTTGAATGTTGAGTAAAGGTGATAAGTCGATAAGTGTACTCAGTTAGTTTCGATGACGAAACTTTTTCTGAGTGGTGTATGATGTAGTGCCCCGTCCCGCTCAGTCAATCGGCAGAATCAAAACGCCAACGGCGTTCGGACTTAGCCTTGCAACGGCTACTCGAAGACATCGCTCGGTCGAAGCGACCGCTCGCTCAGGTGGGGTAGTTTCGGTAAACTTTCCTCATCTTAGCCTTCACATAATAAATTGCATGTTTTCAACTTGTACAAGTAGGCTTGATAATAAAAGAGACGAATCCACATAGCTAAAGGAAATAATCCCGACGGATCGAATTGTGTTAGAATATGGAAAGGTCCAACGGTCGGCTTAGAGTGGGTGCACGACGTACTTTGAAAATGACACTCGATCCTTCGTCCTGTGGCTTGAGAGAAGGAAAATTGGTTGAGTAGAGGAAATCATGAACATAGCCTAAGTCATAGGCGTCGCCCGCATGAATGCTTCATAAAGCAAGCACGGTCCTGTCGTCCAAGGCTTGGCATAGCCTTGGCTTGCCCCATGAGTTAAGTTGCGTTGCACAGCATGTGCCATAAGTCTAGGCACCCAAATGAACTTGGTCGTTCAAAGTTGAAGGCGGGCACGGCACGTTCCATCGAGGCAAGGCTTGACGCAGCCTTTGCTCGTTAAGCTGTAGGCTTGAGTATGTTAGGCAAAGTTATACCAGTCGACCTAAGTCATTCTAAGTACGGTCCTGCTCATTCTGCGGTTGTCAAGTCAAATAGTCTCACGATCCCAAGGCCTGTCATATAAAGTATGACTTGGGCGATAGCGTCGCATAGATCAGAAGTCGGTTTGAGGCACGGTGCACGGACTTAGTGTCTAGGGTATGAACCACGGTTGATTGAATGAGTTTTAGAGAAAGGATTATTGAATAGGCATTGAATGAATGAAATGATATGGTAACATGGAAAGAATGATTGTGACCGTGGGTCGTCGAGGGGTCTCAAATGATAGAAGGTTTGATCTTGGTTTTGGGAAAGAGATGATAACACTGAGAGTGCAATGACTGTGTGAGACGTCAGTTTGAGTGAAGGGTCTTGCATGGTCATTGGACAACTTGTCGACAAGGTAGAGTTTCCCCGCACGGCATCCCGTGGCACCACGGGACCGATGCGGCCTAAGGAAACACGGTGGTAGCTGTGCTGGCTCGACAGCACCGGGTCAGTCGGGGACTTCCAGGGGGCTAGCTACCTTGCGATGGAAGGGTCCCAGCCGATCGCAAGCTACGTGTCCAGGTATAGCTTGTTATGCTAGTGACCCCATATAGATGAGTCGGCATGGGCGGCGATCCGCGTATATGCCTTTGGACTGAGTCGAGTATTAGAAGAAGTGAATCAAGAGTCGAGTCGAATGCGTGCTCGGTCAGAAGACAATATTTGGGCCTAAGATTTGGCTGCAACGAAGACACCGTGCTTCGGCACAAGATGTGGCATCGAGTCCTATGTTGTCGGCATATAAGTTGTATGGTTATGGTTGAGTTGTTTAAGTTTAAGTCAGGAAACCGCCGCAAGGCAAAGTTGGTGGAGTAACCCTTAGTTCACAAGTGGATGGGTCAGTTGGTGATCCAAGTAGCAAGGGCCGCGAGGCGACGATATGATCGAGTCTCATTGAGTTGCGAGGCACGGCCTCAGCAAGGGTTTGTAGCACGGTCACATGGAAGTGGAGCCTCGTCGCATAGTTGCATCTCTGATTTTAAGCCGTAAAGGCAAACACGACTCGATAGGTTAATGTTGTTGGCACGAGAAGGGTATTGAGGCAAGGTATGAGTTAACGTTGTCGTTGCAAGCACGAGATGGTCTAGAGACACGGAATAGGCCAAGGCGTCGGTCATAAAACTGATCCTAAGGCAAGAGTAGAAAGACAATCATAAAGGGGACTAAGTTGCACAAAAGTAAATCAAACGTGTTGGGTTTGTATGGGTGGGCGAGGAGCTCATTCTACCAGTACAGTTGAGTACTGACATCCACATAGTTTCCATGTACAGGCACAGGTAGAAGCTCGTGGCGCGGAGCTCGCTTGGATGCGTCGAGACACGGAGTTCCTTGGAGATTCGAAGCGCACGGCCGCATGGAGTAAAGACTTATACAAGACATAATGTATGGACGTCGCCTTTCGAAGCATCCGCTGGATCAAGACTTGTAATTGAGAGATGAGAGAGAGCTGAGTAAACTTGTAAAATGTGAAAAGAGTGAGCTTGAGTGATTGTAATATTGGCCTTGTGCCCCCAATGTAACCGTTGTTTCAATATCAATAAAGAGCTTCTTCTGAATGACTTGTGTTTGTTCTTAATTTTTGCTGCTATCATTCAATGTCTATGCTTGGGACTTCTGTACGACGACCCCGTCGCAGCCGCTGAAATCGGCCATTATGGAATCTGCCTTGCACGAGCACAATCTAGGCTTGTACGGCATCACGCCTTAGCGAGGACGATCGCTCCTACGGGAGCAGGGCGTGACAGCTGAGCTGCGTGTAGCACCCAGTTTCCCAAATGAGGATAATTTTGAAATTTCGTGTTTATAATTATTTTAATAATGATATTTAATTCATGATATGATTTTTGGTGATTTTAAATCATTTTAAAATTATTTAAATCAATGACTTGTGGTTTTGACGTTTTGCTAGTGAAACCCTAGAGACTGTTTGACCTAGAGCCTAACCATGTGATTATAATATTTTAATGTCATTTTTGGCCTAAGAATATTTTTGCATTTGACCTCTTTCAATTATTTTGATATTATTCTATTATTTATGATATTGTTTTGGGGTTATTTGAGTCGGGTTCGAATTTCAACTCAATCCGACTTGAAACGGAGACCCGGGGGTAGTTTGACTCTAGTGGGACCCACACACTAGTTAGGCATGGCCCATATGATATTAATTTTAGTTCACATGATAGAAATATTTTAGTTAGAGGTTAGACTAATTATTATGGATAAGGTTAGTGTGATTAGAGACTTTAGAATGACTAATTTTGCCCCAACCAATTAGCTCTTTCCTAATACTCATATAATAGGTTAGTGGGGGCATTTTGGACCTTACCATAATAGGACAAATAGGCCCATATGGCTAGCCACTTTGGGAGAGGATAGGCTCAAGTTCATTTTATTATTCTCATCCACACTCTCTCTCTTGTTCTTCCCCAAATTCCTAGAGAGCAATCCCTAGCAATTTCTCCACCAAATCCTTCCATTTCGCCACCAAATCTTCTTCTTTCCTTCTCCATTCTAGCCAAGGAGGAAGCTACCCAAGTTTGGGAGGATTCGGAGCTCGTTCGTGTCCTTTTGGAATCTCTACATGTCGGTGTCGCTCCGGGAAGACTTTTCTTCGATTCGATCTACCGGGAGGTATAAATCCCTTCTCTTTTTCATTTCCTCATGCATAAAGGTCTATTTTGAACCCATAGGAATGACTCCCATGGTTGTATATCTATTTGTGTCCATTTCGTGTCCATTTGGAGGTCATAGGAGTGTCCTTTGTGTTGTGGTTGTGTCCATGTGGGAAAATCTCAAATTTAGACACACTATGTGTTGTTATGTATGAATGAATTATTACATGTTTAATCTCATATTTTTGTATTGGAGATGTGTCCTATAGTGTCTCATATATATATATATATTAGTGTAGAGAGTGAGTTCTTGATATATTATGTTATATACTTGTGTTCTTTTGTCTCAAACTACCCAAATCCGTCATGATTTTTATCCACATTTTTAATTTTAGCCCTAACTTAGAAATGTCATAACTTCTAGCTCAAAGCTCGGTTTAATCTCCCATTTTTTAAAAAGAAGCGTATTGAAATTATCTTTCCAAAAACATGTATTAATAGGCCTAATTCTTTCTGTAACTTTCTGGAGAATTATTTGAGTGTCAGCTGTACGAAAGACAAATACGTTCTCGGTGTTTTCGCGATTTCGGGAGTTTCCGGAAACAAAAACGCGATCCGTTTGAAGTTTCGGAAAGCTAACACATTGATGTTTGCCATTAAAATCGTTTTGATTGAAATCTTAATACAAACAGAACAGTGATACAATATAGGACTTAGATGTAGTCCTAGGAGTACACTTTTGTTTAAGCTGGGTCCTTAGTGCCAATGGAGCGAGTGGTAATGCGTTGACTCCGTTGACCGGCTGACGACGGTTATCGGTTCTCTGAAGGTGTTGATTGCTCTGGGTGTGGAGCTTGCTGAGAGGAGGAAGACGTTGAGTGTCTAGAACTGCCTCTCGGTGATTCTCTGTTGTCGATTCTCTCTGTGTTGTGAATCCCTTGTGTGTGTGGCCTCCGTCCTTGTGTGAAGGAGATGATCCTTCTATTTATAGTTTTACAGGCTGGCTGCTCATGCGCGCATGCAGGATACGCCGGTGTGGGGATGCCACGTGGAGGTCGCTGATGGAGGCGCACGGATGCTGCGTCCTGATCGAGGGGGAGAACTCTTCATACTGCTGTTGTGAGCCGGCACGTAGCAGAGAGAAGATCTTTCCGTTGCTGAAATCTTGGATGAGTTGAGTCAAAAGACACGTGTCGTCGACTCATGGTTCGAAGATCTCGGATTTGGTAGAGAGAAGTGATCTGGTGAGCTGCGCCTTGGATTGGGCGCAGGAGGAGGCTGCGGCTCATAACCTTTAGGAGTTACAAACCATTTGGGGCGCATGGCTTTTGAGGCACATGCAGGCGACTTTCCTTCTGTCTTTCGGGATCAGAGAGCAGTCTGAGGCGCATGGCTTTTGAGGCACATGCTGATTTGGACGCATGGCCGTAGAGGCGCATGCTGATGGTGGAGTGGCCACGTGGCAGTAGCCGTCGAAATAAAGTCATGATGATGCTGACGTTGTCGACGCTTCGTTTTCTGAAAAAGCTGTCGACTGTTCAGACTTTGGGAGGCGTGCTGCCAACTCTGTCAGTTCAGCATTTAATGTTGGTGACGTTCGATGGACAGCTGAGTGGGCACGTCGGTTGGCGTTCCACTCGGTATGGAGATGTGTGGGGGCGCACCCTCTGCAATGCGCCGAGTACTGTAGGGCGCGTCTGTGTGATGCGCTGTCTGACCGACGCGTCTGTTGCATGGCGCATCTCCATTGGTCCGGCTATTGAGTTCTTCGGAGCTTTGATGGCTCTTTGACTTAGCTGAATTCGAAGGAGGCGAGTTCATTCATCATAAATACAAGTTCATTGCACCGATTTCGGGAAGGTTGCCACTTGGCGCATGGGTTTGATTTGCCCTGGCCTATGAATAGCAACAGTTTGAGAGAGTTTTGTTGTCTCTCCCTTTGACTTCTCGACGAAGATGGATTCGACTGATCCTCCTCCTTGGTAAGACGTTGTACTGTGGATGATGATTCTCTTTGTTTGAAGAAGCTTTGACGGTTCCTTCAGAAGACTGAGATTCGCCGAGTTGGAATGGACATAGATGTACCTAAGCCTCATTATGATGGAAGAGCCCCAGGCTGGTAGATGTGCCTGTGTGCTGACGAGGAAGTGATTCACTCTGACGGGGCAAAGTGATGTGCTGGAAGACAGGTACAGCAGGTTGCAATTGTTGGAACACAGACTGCCTTGGTGGTGGAGCCACTGTCTTGCGGTAGCAGCAGTTGATGGCGACCGTGGCACAAGTGTGCCCTGTGAGGGGCGCATTATGCTTGTTGGTCGGCTCTCCTGATCGACGTTTTTGTGAGTGATCACGTTGTGCAGATCGTTGGAGGAGAGTGCTACCTTCGCACCCCCTTCAGGCGCATGGCAAGGCCAAGCGCCGGGGTGGTCAAGTGAGAGTGCCACCTTTGCACCCCCTTCAAGGCGCATGGCAAAGCCAAGCGCCGGGGTGGTCAAGTGAATGCTGTACCCCCTGATCTCCCGATCAGTAGTGGGGGAACAACATTTAAAGTGACTTGAACGAACCTCAGACGCACAACCAGAGGAGGCGCGGGAGTTCAAGACCACTGGGTTTGCCTTGCTCGACTTGGTTGTGAACGCAATAGATGCGCCCAAGTGAGACAAGGACTTTAAAGGTCGGCTCGTTTCTGGCGCAGCAGCACCTGAGTCGACCTTATACAGCTTACCATCAGCAGCGCGCATGATTGTGAACGCATGCTTCTGGTTTACTGTTGGCATAGCACGTTTGCGGCGCATGGCCCGTGCCGCCTTGGACTTCTTCGTACCAGCCCGTGGGGTGCATAGTACTCAGAGTCCAAATTATCCTTGCCATGACAGCGAGTGAAGAGCTTGCAGCCGACCCAGAAGAAGAGAAGAACAACTGCAACTTGTGGCTCGAACGGGCTCCCTGGATAACGGGCTCCCTTTTCTTTGGTTATTTTTTTGGTGCCCTTTTCAAAGGAGGCAAGAGGTCTCTATATATAGAGTGGAATGAGGCCTCCCTTCTTCTCCTTTTCGATGTGGGATTAAAAGAAAGATCCCTTCTTTTTCATGCTTCTACAAGACCCCCTTCAAAGTTTTTAAAACTTTTGGACAAGTTTTGAAATACTTTGAACAAGAAGCATGAATGGTATAGCTGTTTAGGTGTGACAATCCTATCAGAGGTAGTATGGACGTGATCGGTTTGGGTACTTCCACTGGGGAATTTATGTGGACTTATCATCCATGGCGCACCTTGGTTTTAGGTGCAGATAATAAGTTGAGAGAGAGAGAGAGGACCAACATATTTACTCAAGTAATATGGACGTGGTAAATATGGGATTGATGGTAGAGCTTTCCTACTCAGAGGTGATATGAACGTGGTAGGAATGACTCTGGAGGGAGATACACGGAACTACTCAGAGGTAATATGGACATGGAAATTCCGCTGGAGATGTTTAGGGATTGTAGTCTCTTCTTTTTGTGTTTTTGCAACTCTTGCTAGGGGATAGTGTAGTTCTGTACTCTCTTTTTTGAGAAAATAAAGAAATACACAATCTTTTTTGTGATACGTTCATTTTTGATATCATGGACTTGATGATTTATGTGGACCTATTATCTTTTGCGCACCTTGGTTTTTAGGTACAGATAATAAGTTTGAAGGAACCAACATGTTTACTCAGAGGTAATGTGGACATGGCAATCATTAGGTTCAAATAATAGAATCTTCCTACTCAGAGGTATTATGGACGTGGTAGGAGTGATCCTGGAGGATACGCTGAACAACTCAGAGGTGATGTGGACATGGAAGTTCTGCGATCAATGTACAACAACGCAGGGGTTGTTTGTACGGGATGTTTACTCAGAGGTAATGTGGACGTGGTAAACATGAAGGATAGCGTAAGCTCACGAAGTGTAAGATTCCACTTTGTAGGGTGTAGAGAGACAACTCAGAGGTAATGTGGACGTGGTTATCTTTCTACGGAAGGATGCCACGGAACAGCTGGGTTCCGGAAGCGTTTGATTTTGTGAAAAGAGGTTGTTTGGGGAAATACATGTCTTGGAGGATGTCAAGAATAGTACTTCTTTAGGAACTTGCCGTTGATGGGCATCATGAACAAGTCCCCATTGGGTTTGGCGAGGCGGTAAGCACCGTTTGAGTATACCGTCTCAATGATGAAGGGTCCTTCCCATTTGGGCTCGAACTTCCCTGGTGTCTTGTGAGTTAACACCATTGGCCTTCTGACTGCTAAAACCAGGTCGCCAACTTGGAAAGTTCTTTGCTTGACCTTCTTGTTGAAAGCCTGTGATATACGGGCTTGGTAAAGTTCGATGCGTTGTTGAACTAGGAGACGCTTTTCGTCAAGTGCCTCCAGTTCCCGCAGACGACGACGTTGATTGTCTTCTTCTGTGAGTTTGTTTGTGATCGCTACTCGGAGTGAGGGGATCTGGATCTCGAGAGGCAGTACCGCTTCGCTCCCGTAGACCAGGGAAAATGGTGTATTGCCTGTTGGGGTCCGTACCGTTGTGCGGTAGGCCCAAAGACATTCGCCGAGCTTTTCGTCCCAGTCGCGTTTATTGGATGACACGACCTTTTTGAGCAGCCTGACGATAGTTTTATTGAACGCCTCGGCCAATCCGTTTGCTGCCGGATTGTAGGCGGTTGAGGCCACGTTTTGAATGCGATTCTTGTCACAGAACCTGCTGAAAATGTGGCTGATGAACTGGGGACCATTGTCATGAATGATTCGCCTGGGTACTCCGAAACGGTAAATGACATGGTGTTTGATAAAGCTGACCACCCTGGAGCTTTTTACTTCCGCTAGTGGGACTGCTTTCGCCCATTTGGAGAAGTAATCGGTGATGGCCAGGATGAAACGATGTCCTCTTGATGAAGGAGGGGTGATTGGTCCTACAATGTCCATGCCCCAGGCTTCGAATGGCCAGGAGGCGACTGTAGGATGTAGAGGTTCAGACGGTGTATGTATGAAGTCTGCATGAAGTTGGCATGCATGACACTTCTTAACATATTCTACTGCGTCGGCGGCCATGGTTGGCCAGTAGTAGCCCATACGTCGCAGTCGATCTTGCAACTTAGGACCGGGTTGATGAGCTCCACAAGTTCTGTCGTGAGCTTCTTGAAGAGCCTCGGTTGCTTCTTCGTTAGACAGGCATCGAAGGAGGAGCCCATCGAAGGAGCGTCGGTACAGCGTTTTAGTGGCTGTATCGTAGTAGAATCGAAGAGAGCGTCTCCTGACTGAGACGGCTTCCTTCGGATCTTCCGGAAGGATTCCGTAGACGGCGAAGTCGATGAACGGGAATCTCCAGTCTCGGACATTAACATCGATGTTTGTCGGCACGGCGTGAGCCATTTGCAAACATAGGTTGTTTCTGGGACAAATCAAGTCTCGGCCAGTTACCGTGACATAGTGTTGAGTCCCAAGGGGCGCGGCCAATGAGGCTGCGAGGCCAGCCAGAGCGTCAGCCTCCAAGTTTTGTAGACGGGGTACATGTTCGATGAAGAACCCAGTGAAGGTTGAAATGATGTTTAATGCAACTTCATGGTAAGGGATCAAATCTTCATGGCGAACCTCGTATCGCCCCCGAATCTGGTTTACGACGAGTTTCGAGTCGCCGTAGGCTTCCAGATGATCCACCCCCAGCTGTTGTGCTAGCTGGAGTCCCATAACGAGTGCGTTGTACTCAGCAACATTGTTGGAGTACAGCTTCGAAAGAGAGTATGCGCGCTGGATGACCAGCTGATCGGGAGAGACCAAGACTACCCCCACTCCTGCGATGATTTGGCCGTTGGGGCCCGTTCTTGAAGCACCATCGAAGAACATCCGCCAAACGGGGCTTCCTTCAGTGACGTTTGATTCTTGGACTTCATCCGGGATGTCTTCATAGAGTTTTGAAGATTCTGGGATGGGGTGTGCAGCTAAAAAGTCAGCCAGAGCCTGACCCTTGACCGCCTTCTGCGGGACAAACACCATATTGTATAGCGTTAGTAGGATCGCCCATGTAGCCAGCCGGGAGTTTAATGACCCTGGCTTCATCATGAGAACTCTGAGTGGATTGACTTGGGAGATGACGTGAATTGTCTGGCCCGAGACGTAATGACGAGTCTTCTGAATGGCAAACACCAAAGCCAAGCACTCCTTTTCACCGGGGTTGTACCGGTGTTCGGCCCCGATGAGTGTTCGACTGAGGTAGTAGATTGCTTGCTCGTAGCCTGCATCGCTATTTTGAGCCAGTAAAGCGCCGAGGGAATGATCCATGGCACGGACGTAGAGGAGGAATGGTTTGCCGGCGACAGGTGCCACTAGGACTGGCGGGCTTGTCAAGTAAGCCTTGATGTCGTCGAAAGCCTTTTGGCACTCCTCTGTCCAGACGTAAGAGACTCCCTTCTTCATGAGCTGAGTAAAGGGTTGACATTTACCGGAGAGGTTTGCTATGAACCTCCGGATGTATGCCAGACGTCCCTGTAAGCCCCGAAGTTCTCGAAGGTTCTTCGGAGGGTCCATGTTGAGGATGGCTTTAGTCTTCTCGGGATCGACATGAATGCCTTTTGCCGTGATGACAAAGCCCAAGAATTTGCCGCTAGAAACCCCCAGGAAGAATTTAGCGGGGTTCATTTTGAGTTGATGTGCCCGCATGAGATCAAAGACCGTCCTCAGGTCCTGTAGGTGATCTCTTTTGAGGCGGCTCTTGACTGCGATGTCGTCAACATAGCACTCAACTGTCTTACGAAGATGTTGACGGAAGATGGTACTCATCGCTCGTTGGTATGTTGTACCGGCATTCTTCAAGCCGAAGGGCATTACTGTGTAGCAGAAAACACCTTTCGGAGTCCTGAATGACGTGTGTTTTACGTCATCGGGGAACATCTTGATTTGATTGTGGCCTGAATACCCGTCCATGAAGGACATACGTTCAAAGCCACATGTGTTGTCGATCATTACATCGGTGATTGGGAGCGAGAATTCATCCTTCGGGCAAGCAGAGTTGAGATCTCTGAAGTCGATACAGACTCGTATCTTCCCGTTCTTCTTGGTGACAGGGACGACGTTGGCTACCCAGTCCGGGTGTTGTTCCTCACGGATGAAGCCACTGGTCAAGAGCTTGTCCACCTCCTGATCGATGGCATTCATGATGTCCGGGCGGAAGCGTCGCTGTTGTTGTTTGGTAGGTTTGGCATCTGGTAAGATGTTCAACTGCAGGCAGCATATTCATACTGCAAGCGGAGAGAAGCGCATGCTCTGGCATGCCTGGAGGTAGCCTGAAGCAGGCCTGACGGAAGCGTTCGATGAATGCCCGAACCGTTTCCTTGTCCTTCTGGCGTATCTCAATGAGAGACGCCATCGTCATGTCCTTCCCACCGTCGTAGAAGCGGTCGAGGAAGAGGCGTGTCAGGTCGTCGAAGGATGATATGAAATTATCGAGGAGGCTGCAGTACCAGTCATACGCCACCCCTTTCAGGGCCCCAATAAAGATGCTGGTGAGGAGCGCGTCCTCCTTCGGAAGATGCCCTGTCTGTGACTGGAAGTACGTCAGGTACCGTCGTGAAGAGTCCTTTCCGTCATACGGCGTGAGTGTTTGTGGTTTATACTTTGGGGGATAAACCACCTTGTTCCACTCAAGGGGATAAGGCTGGGGAATGCCCATCTTCTGGCGCTCCTCCTGCCTGTTCTTGGACTCGAAGCGCTCCCGCAGATCTTTGATCATTTCGACCACGTCCTTCATGGAGCTAGGAGTCGGGGAAGGAGGTACCACCTGGAGTGGAGCGTTTGAGGGCTCCGACGTCCGGGGTGCTTCTGTGTCTGAGGGTGTCCGTTGGAGGGGCACACTCGACTCTCCATTGGCTCCTGGGTCGGGACCATTTGAAGGTGTCCTGATCAAGGCCGACCGCATCTCAAACACTGCTTGAGTCAGTGCTTGCATTGAGGCAGAGAGGGTTTTGAGTCCTCCCTCTAGCGAGTCTATGCGCTGGACAATGTCCTGTGGTGGCGCATCAGTCTCAAGATCACCCCCGGTCATGTATACTGTCATGACACGGCCGAAAGTGGATGGATTAGTTGAGGCTTCGCTCTTAGCCTCGCTCTCATGTGGGGGAGTCACTTCTCCTGGTGTTTGGCCACCCCCAGCCACATTCTGGAGTTCGTCTTCGACAGGCGCATCTGCAAGGACCTGACTGCCCTCAGCTCTGTCTTGAAGGGCCCCTTCGTTTCCAGCACTACCCCCGGCGGTGTCCTGGAGGACATCGTCATTTTGAGGGGCTTCAGGGAGGCCATCTTCGCCTTGATGAAGATCCGCCGCAGCTGTGCTTTGGACATCTTCGTCTTCGGAAGGAGGCTCGACAAGGGTCTGGCTACCCCAAGCTTCCTCCAAGAACTTCTTCCTCGACCGAGTGCCTTCGAACACTCCAGAGGTCGAGACAGCTGCCTTGGTTTTCCTCGGCTGGCTTTTGGATGAAGACGAGGAATTGGCAGTCATCTTCCGGGCAGATGAGGAGTTGGAGATCATGTTGCATGAAGCAACCTTTAGCTCCTCTTCTGCTGACACCTTCGTCCCAAGGCGATGTCGGAGGGGTATCGATGATTGTAGCTGTTGGAAGACCGACTGCTTTGGCGATACTGCCGTCTTGCAACAGCAGTTGATGGTGACCACTGTACAAGTGTGCCCTGTGAGAGGCACATCATGCTTGTTGGTCAACTCTCCTGACCGGCGCTTGTGAGTGATCACGTTGCGCAGGTCGTTGGAGGAGAGTGCTACCCTCACACCCCTCTCAGGCGCATGGCAGAGCCAAGCGCCGGGGTGGTTGGGTGAGTGCTGTGTCCCCTGATCTAATACCAAGCAGGCATCACGATCAGTAGTGGGGGAACCACAGCATTTGAAGTGACTTGAACGGACCTCAAACGCACAACCAGAGGAGGCGCGGGAGTTCAAGACCACTGAGTTTGCCTCTCTCGACTTGGTTGTGCATGCAGTGAATGCGCCCAAGCGAGATGAGGACTATGAAGGTCGACTCGTTGTTGGTGCAGAAGCACTTGAGTCAACCTTGTACAGCTTGCCATCGGCAGCGCGCGTGATCGTAAGCGCGTGCCTCTGGCCGGCTGCTGGCATAGCACGTTTGTGGCGCATGGCCCGTGCCGCCTTAGATTTCTTCGTACCAGCCCGCTGGGGCGCATAGTACTCAGCATCTAAATTCTCCTTGCTATTACAGCGAGTGAGTCTGTCAAAGACAGAGGCTCTTTGTGGCACATCAGAAGTGATGCGCGGGGCATTGGCTGCGCCCCTGCTCCGTCGACGTATCTTCCTCGCCTGAGAGGAAGATGGCTGGGGAACGTGGTCAGCCGCATGCTTCCCCGAGAGATGTGCTGCATCAGCGGGCGCACCTTGACTGCTGAGGACGTCAGCAGGAAGGAAAGGCTGGACGGGCGCATCCCCTTCAATGGTGGTGCCCGAGGCGTCGACTTTGCGCACCCAGACTGCGCGGGTCTTCTTCGGCTTCAACAGCCGCTTCGAAGGACTCGCACTTCCTTCAGAAATGAACTCCTCGTACGCCTGTTGATTGAGGCGCACTACCAGCGTCTTGTGGGAGGAGCCCACCTTCACGTCGTCGTCCTGTGACACGACCTTCTCGGTAGAGGAGAAAGAAGTCCCCAGCAGAGTCGCCAGCTTGTTTGCCATTAAAATCGTTTTGATTGAAATCTTAATACAAACAGAACAGTGATACAATATAGGACTTAGATGTAGTCCTAGGAGTATACTTTTGTTTAAGCTGGGTCCTTAGTGCCAATAGAGCGAGTGGTAACGCGTTGACTCCGTTGACCGGCTGACGACGGTTATCGGTTCTCTGAAGGTGTTGATTGCTCTGGGTGCTGGAGCTTGCTGAGAGGAGGAAGACGTTGAGTGTCTAGAACTGCCTCTCGGTGATTCTCTGTTGTCGATTCTCTCTGTGTTTTGAATCCCTTGTGTGTGTGGCCTCCGTCCTTGTGTGAAGGAGATGATCCTTCTATTTATAGTTTTGCAGGCTGGCTGCTCATGCGCGCATGCAGGATGCGCCGGTGTGGGGATGCCACGTGGAGGTCGCTGATGGAGGCGTACGGATGCTGCGCCCTGATCGAGGGGGAGAACTCTTCATACTGCTGTTGTGAGCCGGTACGTAGCAGAGAGAAGATCTTTCCGTTGCTGAAATCTTGGATGAGTTGAGTCAAAAGACACGTGTCGTCGACTCATGGTTCGAAGATCTCGGATTTGGTGGAGAGAAGTGATCTGGTGAGCTGCGCCTTGGATTGGGCGCAGGAGGAGGCTGCGGCTCATAACCTTTAGGAGTTACAAATCATTTGGGGCGCATGGCTTTTGAGGCGCATGCAGGCGACTTTCCTTCTGTCTTTCGGGATCAGAGAGCAGTCTGAGGCGCATGGCTTTTGAGGCGCATGCTGATTTGGACGCATGGCCGTAGAGGCGCATGCTGATGGTGGAGTGGCCACGTGGCAGTAGCCGTCAAAATAAAGTCATGATGATGCTGACGTTGTCGACGCTTCGTTTTCTGAAAAAGCTGTCGACTGTTCAGACTTTGGGAGGCGTGCTGCCAACTCTGTCAGTTCAGCATTTAATGTTGGTGACGTTCGATGGACAGCTGAGTGGGCGCGTCGGTTGGCGTTCCACTCGGTATGGAGATGTGTGGGGGCGCACCCTCTGTAATGCGCCGAGTACTGTAGGGCGCGTCTGTGTGATGCGCTGTCTGACCGGCGCGTCTGTTGTATGGCGCATCTCCATTGGTCCGGCTATTTAGTTCTTCGGAGCTTTGATGGCTCTCCGACTTAGCTGAATTCGAAGGAGGCGAGTTCATTCATCATAAATACAAGTTCATTGCACCGATTTCGGGAAGGTTGCCACTTGGCGCATGGGTTTGATTTGCCCTGGCCTATGAATAGCAACAGTTTGAGAGAGTTTTGTTGTCTCTCCCTTTGACTTCTCGACGAAGATGGATTCGACTGATCCTCCTCCTTGGCAAGACATTGTACTGTGGATGATGATTCTCTTTGTTTGAAGAAGCTTTGACGGTTCCTTCAGAAGACTGAGATTCACCGAGTTGGAATGGACATAGATGTACCTAAGCCTCATTATGATGAAAGAGCCCCAGGCTGGTAGATGTGCCTGTGTGCTGACGAGGAAGTGATTCACTCTGACGGGGCGAAGTGATGCGCTGGAAGACAGGTACAGCAGGTTGCAATTGTTGGAACACAGACTGCCTTGGTGGTGGAGCCACTGTCTTGCGGTAGCAGCAGTTGATGGCGACCGTGGCACAAGTATGCCCTGTGAGGGGCGCATTATGCTTGTTGGTCGGCTCTCCTGATCGACGTTTTTGTGAGTGATCACGTTGTGCAGATCGTTGGAGGAGAGTGCTACCTTCGCACCCCCTTCAGGCGCATGGCAAGGCCAAGCGCCGGGGTGGTCAAGTGAGAGTGCCACCTTTGCACCCCCTTCAAGGCGCATGGCAAAGCCAAGCGCCGGGGTGGTCAAGTGAATGATGTACCCCCTGATCTCCCGATCAGTAGTGGGAGAACAACATTTAAAGTGACTTGAACGAACCTCAGACGCACAACCAGAGGAGGCGCGGGAGTTCAAGACCACTGGGTTTGCCTTGCTCGACTTGGTTGTGAACGCAATAGATGCGCCCAAGTGAGACAAGGACTTTGAAGGTCGGCTCATTTCTGGCGCAGCAGCACCTGAGTCGACCTTATACAGCTTACCATCAGCAGCGCGCATGATTGTGAACGCATGCTTCTGGTTTACTGTTGGCATAGCACGTTTACGGCGCATGGCCCGTGCCGCCTTGGACTTCTTCGTACCAGCCCGTGGGGCGCATAGTACTCAGAGTCCAAATTATCCTCGCCATGACAGCGAGTGAAGAGCTTGCAGCCGACCCAGAAGAAGAGAAGAACAACTGCAACTTGTGGCTCGAACGGGCTCCCTGGATAACGGGCTCCCTTTTTTTGGTTATTTTTTTGGTGCCCTTTTCAAAGGAGGCAAGAGGTCTCTATATATAGAGTGGAATGAGGCCTCCCTTCTTCTCCTTTCCGATGTGGGATTAAAAGAAAGATCCCTTCTTTTTCATGCTTTTACAATTGATTTATAACATAATTTAATCCTAGATTTTAATTCATGCTGAGATGGTACAGTATTGATTATTAGTAGGAGTTACTATTCGGCATATGCATTTTGTGTACCCTTGTGTGTAATATAATGTTCTATTTAATTTTAACCCATGTTAATGTATATACATTATGTAATTAAATAGAGAATGCAAGCATGAGTAAATGGTTAAATAAATGATATATGAGGTGTAAGTATCCTATCTAATGTAAGCATGTATAAGTATGGCTTGTAATGAATATGTAGGTTCCATAGTATGTAATGTATGGTGCATATAGTGGTGCAAGAGAATAAATGAATGATGAATGAATGCAAGCATGAATGTAATGTAATAATAGATGTAATGTATGCAATATACAAGTTAATGAGATGTAATGTTCTATGTTAACACAAATCATATATTACCTCATGTACCCCCTTACACTATGTTGACACTATCACACTTGACACATTGTTCACTTATACTTTGACACTCTTTGATATGTATACACTATATATGCCCATTTAACCCTCACTTGTCCCTTTGCCATGTTCACATACACACACATAGCCTCTTAAATAAGTATTTACGAATATAGTTAACTTAGCTATGTATGTATATTATATATATGTTAGCATATTGTGTTGTAATATATAAGTTTATATAACCATTTTGAAATGCCATGATTATAGACCTAATGTTGAATACTAATATATGCATGTGTATATATGTGTAGACATATATAGCTTAAAGTAATAGATTACCTAGTGTATATCCAATGTGAATTCTTGCCTATTTGAGTATTGAATAATTGTATGCTATATAGAGTTGGGTGTATGTTGGCTTGTATAGCCTTGTATTGATGTGTGCTTGCTAGGATAGTCTTGGTTAGGCCTAGTAAGACTTGCTGGATTAGGACATGACCTAGTTTGACCTAGTTTGACTAGTGCAGTTGACCAGAGTTGACCAAGGGTTGACTTTGGCCTAGTTTGACCTAGATTTATGTAGAATGCATTGTAGTGCTTTATATTACCCTTCTGGACATGTTGTGACTTGTGCTATTCTAATTAGGAGCCAGACACCTCTCCTTGGACAGTATCTTTACCTTGGACATTCAGATATCAGGCGAGTACATTCTCTGATCATTTTATATCCTGCTTAGAATTATTTTCTGTATTAAATTACTTTACTTGTACTGTCACGTTGGTCACATGGATTGGTACTATACGGATCCCTTCTTGAGATGTTATCCTTAGGGAGCATCGGGTACTACATGTTCTGTGTGTTTCACTTACATGACGTATCACTATGCTTCACAGGTTCTTTGATCACTTGTGACATATACTCTTATGATCACAGAGTCTCCTAGAATCTCCTATCCCATTTACTGGGTATTCTAAAAGCTCCTAGAATCCCTATTTTTAGGACATCCATGTATCACCCTTCGGGGGCTTTGCATGGAATCATAACATAACTTGGTTGGATCCTTGTGTACTGATTGGGGGTACGGGAGAGTAGAAATAGACATGTGAATACTATCCAAGTAGTGTAGCATCAGAATCTCTTCCATAGTATAGCATCAGAATCTCCTATGCCATTTACATGTCTATATTGTACTCTGACTCACTAGGCACTGTTAGTCTTTATTATTAGTAGATATTTCTATTACAGCTCTCTCTCTGTTTACATACTGCATTTCTTTCAGTACCTGTATCTTACTTTACTGCATGATTATATTTTCTAACCTGCTATGAACTGTTGAGATGTAATGTGCTCGCTCCTGTCCTGACTGGACCTGTTGATAAATTTTACAGATAGCCTGGAGGTTGCCTGCTAGCCTAGAGGAGACAGTAGAGGTTGCATAGATAGCTAGGGTTTTTGCTTATAGTTTATTTTCAGTTATCTTGAGTCGTATTTATGGATTACTGTATTTGGGTTTTGAGATGTATTCTGAGTTTGTATCTTAGACACTTAGACTTCTATCTGTTGTATCTCTTTTCGATTTTGTGTTTTATCTATCTTTCTTTATGCTCTACCTTAGATGTGATTGAGTTTACATTCTGCTATGTCACCCCCATTCGGAGAGTATAAACTGTTTAGTCTTATACTGTTAGATGCATTGAGACCTAGGACAACGTTCTACCGCCGACACTGCGGCATAGGCTGGGCGTTGTTACGTTCTCGTGCCCTAACTCTAGGGTGCTGGTCATGACACGTTTTTAGTTGTGGCCCATACAGGTCGAGCTTCGTATTAGTACGATTTCGTAGTAGCGCAACGACTTAGTTGTACTACTACGAGCCTGCTATAGGATATATAAATTAAGGTGTTAGGATGAGAGGATACTCAATCACTGTTAGGATTCCTTGAGAGATTCCTGGGATGACCCTTGAGAATCTTATTTTGAATTTCGATTTAAACTCCTTTTCTTTGTTTTGATTCACCTTTTTCCTTGATTTGAATTTGATTTTGTGGATTCATTGTAGAACTTTGAATCCTGGTATTAGTTGATGATTTTGATAAAATTTTGTAGTTGTTGATTTAATTTTGTATTTAGATTAATATTTTCAAATCCAAGGTACTCAATCACACTTAGGATTCTTTGAGAGATTTCTGGGACAACCCCTGAGAAACTTATTTTGAACTTCAATTGGAATTTCTTTTCCTCTTGTTTGGATTCACCCTCATTCCTTGCTATTGAATTTAAGCTTGATGGGTTCCTCTCGTTTGAACCGATGAGAAGTAACATATCTTCATTATTCTTTCTCGCCATTATTCCCTTGCGTTCTTATTTACCTCTTATCTTAAACTCTGTCTCATTACATTAATTACCCATATCTTGTCGTCCCTACCAGATGTACTTCGAAACCCTTGAATCTTCGTATCTTTTGCATGGGGAAGGCTAAGGAAGTGACGTAAATTATGTAGCTTAGAGAAGACGTAACTGGTTATTTTATGAAGATCTAAAGGAAATCAAATGTGGAGTGTTCCATATGGAAACTTGAGATAGAAATGTGGTAAAGGTCTCGAATAGAATAAGGAGATGTATACTGCCAATCTGGAAATAATTACATTTAGAGAAATTTTGGGGTTATGAGATAGTTTATAGGTGTATTCAAAACTAATGAGGATATCAGAGGTCAACCTAGTTTTGAGAACTTAGAAAATCTTGGTTATTGATTCTGGGGAAAACTTTTACTCTGAGGCTATGTAGAAGGTTAGTAATGGAAAAGAGAAGTTAATTGTGTTTAATAAGGATATTAAACAAGATGTTGCGAGAAAATGACTAGGGATAGATAGATCACAAAGTTATGAAAGTTTAGAGATTGTTGTGAAATATTTTTAGGAGAATAATATTCAAGGGTGTATGTCGAAGAAAATACGGAAGTTGATTTTATGATGAAAGATAAGTTTTGTAAGGCCTAGAGATTTAAATTAAATAATACGAGGAGAACAATTTGAACAAGTTCAAGGAATTCGTAAACGGGATTTAGAGGTTTTGGGTCAAATTTAAGACAAGGTGAAAGAACTTGGAAATTTAAATAAATGGTTAATGTTGATTCCTAAATGTGAGGGTTGTGCTTCAAGAGTGATGTTTGGAAATTGGGAATTGCCTACGGTAGTCATGGTAAGGGTTTAAGTAAAGGTTAAATTTTCATGTGGAGACTGGTGAGGTAAAGATATGATTGGCAAGTTATGACCAGATGAACTTAAGAGTATCAGAAGCAGATGACTAACTCGATCTTCATTATTTTTGTGCATTAATTACCACATCTTGAACTCCCACTTTCTAATTGAGATCCTTGACGTTCCTTATCGTGACTTTGATATTCGGAATGTAATACTAGCTGTTACCCTCCAACAAATCTTATATGCAAGACCTAGACGAGCTCACCTTCGTGTAGGTATATCATGTTCCACTAAAACTCGTCTTCTTGTACTCTATTTTCTTGATATAATTTTCTGGTCAACTGGCTAAACTATAACCTCTACCATTATACTAAATTTCTTCTTATTTCAATTAGAAATCCAGCCTTGACTCAATTCTTTCGACCCGACATGTGATGGTGTTCTGCTTGTTTCCTTAGATGCTTAACATTGTACCTTATCTGATTACTTGACCCGTTGGTTAAGAAACTTGGACTATGTAATTCCTTTCATCATTACCACCCTTACATCTTGTGCTGTTAAATTAGCCTTAGTTTTGCAAGCTTATCTATTTTCGAGCTTGGTCATGACATATTTTATTGGGTGGCCACCCACTAACATATTGTCTAATCAGAACCGGTACATGATGGTCTGATCAACCTTTTGCACTTTGGTTCGTTTTTTTCATGTATCAATCTACGAGAATGGAGACATAGTTAAACTTGACCCTAGAGTCTCATTCGCGACAGCCTTGACAATTCTCCTTGAAATCTTTTCATCGCCTATGAACCTCGTATTCGTACTCAGTCGAATTAAATTTAATCATGACCTGAACCTCCATCATTGGATGCTCGTGCTCATACTTTGATTTCATTGATTTCCCTTCTTGCCCAAATCTCGTTTTATCCCAAAATTGATCAACTTAGATCGTGTCAAGACAAAAATCTATTTGTGATTTGTTGTGCCTAAATTTTCAATTTTTGCCATTTTATGGAATAGTAACCTTTTAATAATTTCTTAGTTGCTTGTTAATGACCAATTTTTATATAGGATGGTAGACAACCCTACAACCTTGATGATTATTGTTCCCTTACCTTTCCAATTAGGACACCCTAGATTGTTTGTGTGTTGATACCATAGTACAGTTTTGATCTAGAATGACCAGTGCACCTAGGTGAGACTTCCAACTGCTACGGTATGCCCTGACCTTGTATACTATTCCTTCAAAATGCATGATTTAGATAAAAAAAAAATTAGACCTTGATTGTTGGGAAATAGGGACGTCACCCCATTAGTATCAGTTGTAGATATATATAGGATAGTCCTTGATGTGGGGATGTGTGTCTCTAAACATGTAACTTATGAGATTTATGAGAGATTATAGTATCAGCCTTGATAGGATGTACTAGTCTTTTGGTGAGTATAAATGTGTTATGAGAGATAGGGGCCTATATGTCTTAGTAATGCATCGTTCCTATGGTAATAGAATGTATTAATAGATGGTTAATAGGAAGATAATAGTTTGAGCATACCTATAGCCTATGATCAGTTCATTTTCATCCTTAGTTAAGACCACTTTAAAATAGGTCCAGTCCCTTGGATATAGGTTCCAGTCCATATTTTATTGAAGTTCCATTACCGCCGTACAGTAGAGCAGTATTGAAGGTATTCCTAGATTGACACTTTATAGATGTCCGTTTATTATTCCAGTATTAGGAAGTGTTACCTTAGATATTGGGTAGGTTAGAGGCTCTAGAAGGAGTACTATCGATCTTAAATTTCGAGGACGAAATTTTTCTAAGGTGGGTAGAGTTGTAGCACCCAGTTTCCCAAATGAGAATAATTTTGAAATTTTGTGTTTATAATTATTTTAATAATAATATTTAATTCATGATATGATTTTTGGTGATTTTAAATTATTTTAAAATTATTTAAATCAATGACTTGTGGTTTTGACGTTTTGCTAGTGAAACCCTAGAGACTGTTTGACCTAGAGCCTAACCATGTGATTATGATATTTTAATATCATTTTTGGCCTAAGGATATTTTTGCATTTGACCTCTTTAAATTATTTTGTTATTATTTTATTATTTATGATATTGTTTTGGGGTTATTTGAGTCGGGTTCGAATTTCAACTCAATCCGACTTGAAACGGGGACCCGGGGATAGTTTGACTCTAGTGGGACCCACACACTAGTTAGGCATGGCCCACATGATATTAATTTTAGTCCACATGATAGAAATATTTTAGTTAGAGGTTAGACTAATTATTATGGATAAGGTTAGTGTGATTAGAGACTTTAGAATGACTAATTTAGCCCCAACCAATTAGCCCTTTCCTAATACTCATAGAATAGGTTAGTGGGGGCATTTTGGACCTTACCATAATAGGACAAATAGCCCCATATGGCCAGCCACTTTGGGAGAGGATAGGCTCAAGTTCATTTCATTATTCTCATCCACACTCTCTCTTGTTCTTCCCCAAATTCCTAGAGAGCAATCCCTAGCAATTTCTCCACCAAATTCTTCCATTTCGCCACCAAATCTTCTTCTTTTCTTCTCCATTCTAGCCAAGGAGGAAGCTACCCAAGTTTGGGAAGATTCGGAGCTCGTTCGTGTCCTTTTGGAATCTCTACGTGTCGGTGTCTCTCCGGGAAGGCTTTTCTTCGATTCAATCTACCGGGAGGTATAAATCCCTTCTTCTTTTCATTTTCTCATGCATATAGGTCTATTTTGAACCCATAGGAATGACCCCCATGGTTGTATCTCCATTTGTGTCTATTTCGTGTCCATTTGGAGATCATAGGAGTGTCCTTTGTGTTGTGGTTGTGTCCATGTGGGAAAATTCCAAATTTGGACACACTATGTGTTGTTGTTATGTATGAATGAATTATTACATGTTTAATCTCATATTTTTGTATTGGAGATATGTTCTATAGTGTCTCATATATATATATTAGTGTAGAGAGTGAGTTCTTGATATATTATGTTATATACTTGTGTTCTTTTGTCTCAAACTACCCAAATCCGTCATGATTTTTATCCACGTTTTTAATTTCAACCCTAACTTAGAAATGTCATAACTTCTAGCTAAAAGCTCGGTTTAATCTTTCGTTTTTTTTAAAAGAAGCGTATTGAAGTTAGCTTTCCAAAAACATGTATTAATAGACCTAATTCTTTCTGTAACTTTCTGGAGAATTATTTGAGTGTCAGCTGTACGAAAGACAAACGCGTTCTCGGTGTTTTCGCGATTCCGGGAGTTTCCGGAAACGAAAACGCGATCCGTTTGAAGTTTCGGAAAGCTAACACATAGATCTATAACATACTTTAATCCTAGATTTTAATTCATGCTGAGATGGTACAGTATTGATTATTAGTAGGAGTTACTATTCGGTATATGCATTTTGTACACCCTTGTGTGTAATATAATGTTCTATTTGATTTTAACCCATGTTAATGTATATACATTATGTAATTAAATAGAGAATACAAGCATGAGTAAATGGTTAAATAAATGATGTATGAGGTGTAAGTATCCTATCTAATGTAAGCATGTATAAGTATGGCTTGTAATGAATATGTAGGTTCCATAGTATGTAATGTATGGTGCATATAGTGGTGCAAGAGAATAAATGAATGATGAATGAATGTAAGCATGAATGTAATGTAATAATAGATGTAATGTATGCAATATACAAGTTAATGAGATGTAATGTTCTATGTTAACACAAATCCTATATTACCTCATGTACCCCCTTACACTATGTTGACACTATCACACTTGACACAATGTTCACTTACACTTTGACACTCTTTGATATGTATACACTATGTATGCCCATTTAACCCTCACTTGTCCCTTTGCCATGTTCACATACACACACATAGCCTCTTAAATAAGTATTTACGAATATAGTTAACTTAGCTATGTATGTATATTATATATATATGTTAGCATATTGTGTTGTAATATGTAAGTTTTTATAACCATTTTGAAATGCCATGATTATAGACCTAATGTTGAATACCAATATATGCATGTGTATATATGTGTAGACATATATAGCTTAAAGTAATAGATTACCTAGTGTATATCCAATGTGAATTCTTGCCTATTTGAGTATATCCAATGCGGCGTCGCTGATTTGACAGATTTTAGTAGTGTTTGATTTGATTTAATTTGGACGTCTATAATTAATGCTGCACTATTTTAATATTCTCTATTACCTAAAATAGGGTCTCTTATTTTAGTAATAGGATTTCCTATGTTAGGGTTCACATTTTAAGGATTCCTAGGGTTTCTCAACTATACGTGTGTGTGTGTTTGTGAAGGGTGGAGATAATAGGAAGAGCACAAAAGAAAGATTCAGAAAATCTAAAAGAAATTTCATACTTTACTTTTATGCCTCGTCATCTAAGACAACGTGATGAGAAGATATGTGCAAGGAGTCGTTGCATTCGTACAGGGAGATCCCTACGGGTATGATGAGCGATTTCAAGCTGTAATCTTCTTCTTTCTACTTGAGTTTCGTAATGGTGTTGAATCTTTAGGCAAATGATTCAACATTGTTTATTCAATCTTGTAATTTTACTTGAGGTTATAAAGATTGAAATTTGTTCAGATGACGTAGTCATAGAACATATATTGTGTTTTGTCTGTCTTGGTGCTTGCGTTAGACGGTTGGTTGGTTATCTCATGTGGGTTTGCCTAGTTTCCAACACGTACTTAGTGGTAGTTCTTGGGGCCAACTTTTGAATATTGATATATATATTTTGAAGCTTGACATATGACAGACACAACCGAGTTCACAACAAGAGTTCATGAATAGTTATATCTGATTGGGCAAAAGGCATTATGTTGAGGATAAAGATAGCTATCATAACAGCTTCTTCCCAAAATAAACTAGAAAGTCATGTCGTTAATTAATAACATAGAGTTCATCATCTTTGTTAGTACATGCTTCTTCCTTTCAACAACTCCATTCAATTCTTGAGAATAAGGAACAATAGTCTCATTCGCGAAAAGTTACTTAGTTCACGAGTTGAACGAGTTTAGAAGAAAAAAAAAGGTCTATATTAAACCAATTCTAAAAATTACTAGTTTACGAGTTGACTGGTTCAACTGGTTGGTCTTGCCTGATTTTTATAATACTGCATAGAACCACTATATGGACAAGTGGTTGTTATTCTACCTACCGGCCCTTTCCGGCCCTTTCAGAAAGGAAAAAAGAATAAGTCCACTGGACTCGTGTACATTACCTTGCATTGAGCGAGTGTTCATGCGGTTGTGACCGGTCCGTGAATGTGCCTCGACTCGCACACGTGATCAGAGAAGTTATCCCGTCTTGTGCATGCAGTCGAGTGGGTGCGACCAGTCCATAGACGTCCCTTATCTCGTGCAAAGAGATGTACAATGACAATGATGAAATACCGTGAGGACGTGAGGACGTATGGCCGTCCCATCCACGTTCCCATAATATCAGAAGTCTGATGAACGTGACATAATTTGAATTTGCACAAAAAAAGAAAAGAGAAAAAATAATAATCTTGAACTACTAATACCAAGATCCATGTTATGTTGCGAGTCACCAACATGATTTTATCTTCATATTACACTGTGTTATCCTTAAAAAAAAAAAATTACACTGTGTTGTCGTCTTTGAAGGAAAAAAACCAAACAGACATGTTTCTATAATTTGGTCAAATCTGGGGGAAAGAAAAAAAAAGAAGCTCCGAACGACTAAGATTAGAAATCACACATGAGAAACGAGACTAGCCATGGTCTACAAATTTTTTTCCTGGCTGGACCACTTGACTTCGGGAAAATCGACACAGACAGAACAGTTGGTAGTTAGATTTGCACTCTGCCAATTCTATTTTCTCGTAGTAATAATAATAATAATAATAATAATAATAATAATAGTAATAATAATCATCGAGCATGAGGTCTTATCAGCTTCGCTTTGACCCATCCCTTTTTGTGGAAAAATATTATTAGGTCACCATTCATTCTATATCCTTTTTCTTTTTGTTTTTTAGATTTTTTTTGTCATTAATATCTTACATTTGAGCAACTAGATTCATAAAATAAAGGTAGATCTAATTATCGAGAAATAAAAATCGTGTACGTACATTTTACATGACTTTTATCTGTTTATTTTTTTTTAATTGTATGATAAAACTATTTTAAAATTATACAAACTATTTTAAAATAAATTTATATTTTAGATAGTGAATACTTTAGAGTGTAATTATTAATTAATAATAATTATGTTATCGGAGATGTGTACAATTTACATTTTTTATTTTTATTTTATATATATATATATATATATATATATATATATATATATATATATATATATATATATATATATATATAAGAATAAAAAGAATATTTTTTTTGGAACATAAAAATCTAACGGTAAAAACAGAAACTATGAAAAATTTTGAGTTGCACCTCACTTGTTTTATCATAATTCAATGTGCTTCCATTTGAAAGAGAAATTTTGTATCTTATCCCACTTGAAATATAAAAAAAATTGTTGCACTCCACTTGATACATGAAACCCTCTACTCTTAACAGAAAATCGTTAATGAGTAACACTCAACTCCTTTGACCATCTTACGTTGACACTTTTGGGATCAAAATATTTCGTATTTACACTTTTGATAGTAAAACTCCTTTGGATCCAGGAACCTACATACTCAGATATGTATAGATAGACGCCAAGTTGGATCAGTCCGTTGAGAATATTTTGATCTCAAAAGTAAGTGTTTACACGGAGAGTCAAGAGTTAATTGTTAGTCGTAAACGATTCTTATTAAAAGCGAAGGCGGTCTCCGCGTTATGGAGCAAATACCCCCATTCCAAATGTTAAAACTAGCATATACCCCCATTATTTATTTTATTTAGCAAATACCCCCACTCCTATGTAAAAGAGTGGGGGTATATCTTAAATTTTTATTATTTTATATCAAAAATGGGGGTATATGTTAGATAAATAAAATAGTGGGGGTATATGCTAATTTTAACATTTAGAATGGGGGCATTTGCTAAATTATCCCAAATAAGTAGGATGTAAGTAGAAAAAATAACTCAAATTTTTTTGCAATTTATATGCAAGATTTCTCATTTTCAAGCTGTGGGACCCGCGCCGCCTCTCGCGGGTCTTGTGCGGCTGTATGCGCCCACGTTGGGCATGGTTAGCTTTGGTAGGAGCTGCTGATGGCAACCTGCTGTGTCGCAAGCCTTGTTAGCAATCACCCCAATAACGCGTATTATACCCGAATTTTTTCGTATCTTACATAAACGTATAATACTTATGTACGTTTGAAAATTTTGAACTTGTACGCGAATTTTAATCCTGTGGAATTTTAAACACGTACCGTACGAATTTTTAAAACATTCGGCCAAAAAAAACTTGACTGAAAAATCTAACAGTTTTCACTTTCTTAACTCTTGCTGCTATTAAATATTAAGACTGGCACAATTATCAAAAAAAAAAAAAAAATCTCACAACTGTAATAAAAAAAGAAACCTAAGAATCTTTGCAATCTTATTCTCACACTGAACCCTTGTTTATGAACGAGTAGAGGTGGAGTAGAGGTGGGTGGGCCATATATATATATACCGAATTTTTAATGCCGAATTTGTTCATATGAAATGTACTAAACACGAATTAAATCTAATTCGAATATTTTTCGTTAGACAATTTTTTGACCAAATTTTTTACCATATTTTACTTATATTATGCTGATTTATACTCGTATTTTTGTCGTTCCGATTTTTTTTTTCCGTTTGTCGAATTACTAACAAGGGTCGCAAGTGCCAAAACCTGCCAGACACGTGTCCTGAGACGAAAGTAGATAGCTTGCTGGTGAGAGGTTGAAGTAGGAGAAATTATTAGGTGCTCCTGGCTCACCACTGGACGTGCTGAGTGGTGAGCCCGGTCCAATGAACAATTGACACTTGGAATAATCAATTAATTCCATATTTTCCACATCATAACCGGACAATTCATAAGTTAGCTTAATATTAATATTAATTTTGATATTAATATTAATGTTAATGTTAATCTTAGTATTAATGTTAATATTAATGTTAATTTTAATATCAATGTTAACATTAATATTAACATTAATACTAAGACTAACATTAACATTAATTTTAATTTTAATGTTAATATTAATATTAATATTAATATTATTGTTAATATTAATTTTACTGTTAATATTAATGTTAATCTTAATATTAATTTTAATGATAATATTAATATTATTGATTTTGTTAGTATTTTTTGTTATCTTTAATATTAATGTTAATATTAATATTAATTTCAATGTTAATATTAATATTAATTTTAATTTTAATGTTAATATTAATATTATTGTTAATATTAATTTTACTGTTAATATTAATGTTAATCTTAATCTTAATATTAATATTATTGATTTTGTTAGCATTTTTTGTTATCTTTTCATATATGTGAAAAATATGAAATTAATTGATTATTCCAAGTGTCAATTGTTTATTGGACCGGGCTCACCACTCAGCACGTCCAGTGGTGAGCCGGGAGCACCTAATAATTTCTCCAGAAGTAGGGTCAGGCTAATGATTGGCTTCTTTCTTTCCTCTTGCAGTGGGCTTAGCTCATAGACGCGTGGCTGTCTGGCTTCAACTTCAACAAACATAAGAAAATGAAGAAAACATTTTTTTTTTCTTTTTGATACAGGAGGAAGATATTTTTTATAGAAATGCATGCGGAGCAAGATGTTTGTGAAATTTCCAGAACGAGAGACGAATTGTCAACTTATTAGGCGGTGCCAAGTCACTTGGCTAATTGAAGTTGAGTTTTGAAAAATTTCATCAAACGAATTGTCAATTTCTTTTCGGCTGGCTTCAAACGAATTGTCAACTTCCATTTATTTGGTTAAATTTTTAAGGAATTTTTCGACTTGCTTTCCACATTATTTGTCCGAATTAAGTATGCACTCCACTTTTTTGTATTAATATACATTACCTACAACATTGGACGGATTCCGTCAAAAATATTTTTTTGGAACCAAAATGTCTTTGTCTTCTTCCTTCCTCTTTCCTCTAACCCCCTTCCCGCGACCACCGACGCCTCCTACCTCCCCCCTCCGTCACCGCCTCCTCCCTCTCCCTCCCTCCCCTCCCCGCCTCCGCTCCCCCTCCACTACCGTCCTCTCCCTCCGCTCCCCCCTCCCCTCCCTGCAGCAGTGGCGGCAGCGGCGGCAGCAGCAGCGGAGGCGGAGAGGAGGGGAGCGGTGGCCCGGGGGATAGGGGGGTCCGGTGGCTCCGGGTGGGAGGAAGAAGAAAATAGGAAGAACATTTTGGTTCAAATTTTTTGGTCCAAATATTTGACCGTTAATTTTTGATAAAATTCGTCAAATGTGAAAGATGATGTACATTAATACAAAACAGTGAAATGTATTCTTAATTTGAACAAACAAAGTATAGTACAAGTTAAAAAAATTTAATTTTTAAATGTGGGAAAGACTACGGAGATGGCTCACCTGGAACCAAATGCATTCGATGAGAATGAGAAATTGAGCCAATATTTTGAGTCTGGGAATAGGACTCTCTCTCTCTCTCTCTATATTATGTGGTGGTGGTGACATGCACATGCAGTATTGCGAAGAGGATATTTCTTTCTTTCAATTACTTTCTTTCCGTAGAGCTCCTCTTTCAATTTCTTTCATTTTTGAAAAAAAATTATTTGCCAGCTCCGATGGCGAAAACTGATGAAATAAAATATACTGCCAACACAGTTGGCGAAATATTATTTTCTGCTCTGAATTATGGGCCAACTCAGTTGGCTAAAAATTAAAAAAAAAAAAATCTCTCGGGACACCAAATCACTTTGCAAAATGAGCTTCCCACGCCATTTGACTTGCGTAAGTCTGGTTTTTTTTTCTTTGTTTACCGTCATTTCATTTGGTGGAATATCTTTTCCGTCAACGTGCCACGCTAAATGAGTTGGCAATTTGTCCCTCGTTCTGAAAATTTTATAAACTTCTCACTTCACATGTATTTCTATAATAAAATCTTTCTCCTGTATGAAAAAATATGTTAAGAAAAGTTGTTCTTATTTTTTTTAATTGAATTTCTTAAGTTCGTTTATGTATTTTATTTAGAGGTGAACAAAACAACGAGTCCAAGTTGGACAAGACCCAGACCTCCTCGATCGGACTATATTCTGTATATGGAAATTCAATATTATCTAATATTAATTGAGTGGATTTTTTTTCCTCTCAAATCTGTCATCCAGCTCGCTAAGAATCATGTACGGTCCTAAGCTAATGGGGGTCCGAAACGAAACTTTCAAAATAGATCCCATACATAATGTAAAAAAAAAAGTATAAATAAAAACAAAAAAATTGTTGTAATCACAATTTGAATCAATGACCTCTTAAATATAAGTCTAACTTCATGAGCACTACAGCACAATACTTTATGTTAAAAAAAGACACATGATACATAATTGTTTTATTGTAAATAGTTTTATGTTGGTGTCCCCTTACGTCAGGGGGCCCTGGGCCGTCGTCCGACCTGCCCTGGACCAGGGCTGCCCCTGCTAAGAATAAACATGTATTGTTATAAAAATTTGAAGAGAGATGAAGATACTTTTTTAGGGGTTTGCGGGTATCTTGGTCTAACACCCACCCTAACAACCATTTGTGAATATTTAGAGGCATTTGATTAAAATATTCCTAGAATACATTCTTCTTCTTCTTTTTGGTTTTTATGGTTGGTTGAAGCAATGTTTTAAAAACTGGACCGATGATCGAACAAAATTTTTTTGGTATAGGTCGGACGGAGATTCAATCAGGTTCAACCGAGGTTCAAATAGAGTTGGTTTGGTTTAATTCAAATAGGTAAGATATTTATATTTACTTCTTGATTTGATTTGGTTTTGTCCTTAATATATTTGTTTGGTTTAATTTTACAACTATAAGGTCTACAAAAACCAAAGCAAGAATCAAATTGTCCAAATTTTACATGATAATTTTTTTGATTTTTTTTTACTAAAGAAACAAAATTGACCGTTTGAATTGTGAACCAGTTCGGCCGATTCACGGTTGAACCCCAATTTTGAAAAATCCGATGGTTCTTTAAAAGAGCCGGTTTTAGTCGAACTGGACCGAATTTTAGCATAAACCGGTTGGACCCGGTCCGGTTCTTGCAACACTGGTTTGAAGGAATATTTGTGTCATCTTTTTCCTCCAACAAACTATAAATTTGATTCATTTCAATCATTTATATCCCAATTCTAATATTTCTAGCCTCTTTCTTGAAACCTTTTCCAAATTTATTTTACTCCGTTCTAATTCGATTAATATCAATTTAAACACTCGTGAATAAAAGAAATTACATTAGTCTTAATCAAATGTAAAGATCAATGGATGCCTAAGTCTGTATGAACTCACATCGAAACTTCCACTAATAGAATCTAATTGACTACACATGATTCTTTGGAAGACCCACGTCTTCCATATACACTATTTACAGCTTCCACACTACTTTACAATTTTCATTATTCCGGACGCTCCTGAAATTGTGACGAGATTAATTAGTCCAATATGTGGATCTGTCTCAAAATATCAGGACAGTGAGGGACTAGGTACATAGATTCCAAAGCTGCCTCCTAAACTAGCCACAACAAAGGATCACAATATGCCTAATATATTTGCCAAAGAAAAGCTACAATAGTTATTATTTACAAAGAAAAGAAAAAAAAAAAACTAACAAAGTGGGACTAATTCACATTTATTTATATATCTTCAAGTTGATGGAAATATTTTCAAAAAACTTTATATAGTGTCAGAAAATTAAGTGTATTTACGTAAGGTGGAAGAAGTTACGAGAGAGATGGAACTTCATATAAATTTTATATGATACCAAACGAATATAAATATTTGAACTTAGCGCTATCGGAGATGGCGCCAAATATTTTTTGTCATTAATGTTATTTACTTCTTAAGAAATAGTAAGGTTAAGTATTATTATCTTAGTTATTTTAAAATATTTTGGTTTCATTAACTTATATGTTAAAATTTTAATGTTCAGATCAAAAGTGTGATATAATGGAGGAAATTGAATCTGCTAATTAAATAAAAATGAATGTCAAGAAACTGATTCAAATATATAGCATATTAGAGAAAATTGAACTTAAAAAAAAAAATATAAACAAGAATGTATCTAAAAATATCAAATTCCAAAATTTCAAAATTTGGTTGGGCCATGTCCGAGTATTAAATAAAATAGAACGCACAATCCCTCCTCTCTAAAATTTTCAAACTTTTTTTAATACTTAAATACAAGTAATTTCCTAATTCTGTATGAAATTTTCTAAAATACTTTTAGGAACAAATTACTATTTTTTTAATTAACTAGTGACATGCTTGGAACGGTTGAAAGAATAGTTGATTGCAAAATGCCACAAAAAGTAGCGATCTTTATATGCAACAAAAAAAACACAAAAGGTAAAGTTATGTAAATAAAAATTGCCCAAAAAATACTTTGTACAATTTGTTTATTTCCATTAGTAAAGTAGTCACACAAAGATTACACACGTAAATTTTTTAGGCATACACCCAACTTCACAGTACCAATTTTGTTTACATATTAATCAAAATGAGATTACAATTGCATAATCTCACATCTAAGACTCTGTAAGAAAGAAAAAAAAAGGAAAAAAAAAACTAATTAAGAAGAAGAAAAGCTAACGGAAAAAAAATAAAATTTTCCACCTTTGCTCTTCTTTCTTCATTCTTTCCTCCTCCCCGTCCTTTAACAAAATTAAAATTTCCTTTCCCTCTCCTCTTTCTCTAAAATTGTTTTTTCTTTTCGGACTTTTATCAAAAAAATTTTTTTACAGCTGCTGCTGCTGAGTTAACCAAAAGTCCTCCATACTCCACGAATTTTCAGTCAGGTCCTCGCCCCACCAAGCTCCTTGGAAGTCGAGTTCCGGTAAGTCCAGCGAATCGTAACCGAGCCCGACCGGGCTCGGCAACGACTCCTGCCAGGACATTCCATAATCTTCTACTCGGATACTGTCGTGACCGCCCAAATTGTCACATCCCTCTGCAACCGGAATCGACGTTGTCGGAGAGAGCTGGGTCGCGCCGGAGCACTCTGGACTCGGCTCCGGGCAGGCGCTGCTGCCCGAGTTGGCTGCCCGGATCCTCTCGAGCAGACGTGGCATCCAGAGGTGTTTCATAACGTCCTTGAACTTCTTGCTGTTAACGTCGCACTTGAGATGCTTTGCGTGCTTCTGCACTCGAGTCCTCCAATAGTTCTTTATTTCGTTATCAGTCCTCCCCGGCAGGTGCTCTGCGATTTTCGACCACCTGTAGCAAACCCACGTCAGCACCAACGATACATATATTATATACAGTGCAAATAGCTAAGAAGTCCGAGGGGTCTATTTGAAAATTTGACTCACCGGTTTCCCCAGCGTGAATGGAGCTCGAGAATGAGTAGCTGCTCTTCGGGGGTGATATTGCCACGCCGGACATCGGGCCGGAGGTAGTTCAGCCATCTGAGCCTGCAGCTCTTGCCGGTCCTCTTCAGGCCTGCGCGTATTACAAAATGGGGCGTGAAATTAGCAAAAATTTTCGGACTATGTTTGTTGTCCAACAGTTGCACAACGAAAATAGATCACTGTTACGATGTTAGGAGACTGCTACGATGCCCGTCTCCAAGGGCGTCCGCGTGCCGGTCCGAGACCACATGGCGTGCAGCCATTGGCTGGCCGCCACGTGGACTCGGGCCAACGTGATCATCCTCTAGAGACGGACAAAATATATTGGGAAATTGACCGAGTGGTCTCTACTCTTATCAAATGATATAATAATTATTCGCGGCGGGGGATGGGGTGGTGGGGGGGGGGGGGGGGGGGGGGGGGGGGGGCAGCGCTTACCGGCGCAACGCGCGAGCGAGTTCCACCGCCCTTCGCCGTGGGCGGCTATGTAGTTGACGAGGACGAGGTCCTCGTCGACGGTCCACGGGCCTCTTCTCAGGCCCATCTCTAGTTCTTGGTCGCTCGTCGGGGTGGTTTCATAGTTAGGAAACCCCTTCATTGCATCCATGAGAGAGAGAGAGAGAGAGAGAGAGAGAGAGAGAGCGCTCTTTTAAGAATGGTATTGGACGTATGTGATGGAAAGAGAAAAGGGTGGGCGAGGGGTTATTATAGGGGAGGAGGAGAAGGAAGAGACATGTGACACAAACACGGCCGCAATGGGACTTAAATAAATTAACAAATACATTAAACTAATTAGGATGTTAATCCATTTTTTAATTAGGACATCGTGAGGACGGGTTTGAATTTTGACTCTCCCACTCAAACTCTCTCTCTCTCACACACTTGATGTCATTGGTGTTTTCTACTCTCTCACTTGGACTTGTATTGCTCTCTCGTCTCTGACTGTCCTCAAGTGGGGGTTTGTTAATTTGTTTACACACAATACATTGTTTTTGGTTTTTTTTGGGGGGGGGGGGGGGGGGGGGGGGGGGGGGGGGGGGGGGGGGTTGTATGGCGAACTTAGACCCGGTTTGTATGTTTTTAAATGGATTATTTTGTATAATGGTATTAGGTTTATGGTTTAATTAGGCTTTGGATCTGAATTTATCCATTTTAGGTTTTGGATACTCTAAATTTTTTAATGACATATTTTAGTGACGAACATTCGTCATTAAAAGGCTTATTTCGTCACTTAAAGTCCAATTTCATCACTAAAATGTGTTACTAAAAAGTTCGAGTATCCAAAATCTAAAACGGACAAATTCAGTACCCAAAGTCTAATTAGGTTCTAAACAGTGAACCCTTATACAAGATAATCCTTTTTAAATGTATGTTTGCACCTCTAGATAGTCGAGACCAAGAAAAAAAAAGTCGAAGCTCTAAATATCAAAATTCGAAACCGAATCAAAATTAACCATAATCGACACTGAACCAAACCGATAATTAATACGGTTTATTGGGTATGTTCGGTTGGGTTACTTTTATTGTTTAATGGGTTGCGTCCAAAGTTGGGGTTGTAGTTAATTTATTTTAAATTTCTATAAATTTTGTACATATATTTGTTGTATTTTAAAGTTGAGTCCAAATTTTTTTGTGTGGTTAGATTATAAAAGCTGGACTTTAAAACATATACGTAGAAATTGTTGTTTTTAAAATATATGCATCTTGATTATAAAATATGCATAAAAACTGAACCTATTTAATAATTACATAAGTTTTATATGATTTTGGACCAAAATTAAACTCAAAACTGAAATCGAAACCGAAAATAAAATTTTAAATGATGCTGCACCTATCTGTAGAACATAGAGCTGGGATTTGTTGGTTAGTTTTTGGAGCTGGGAAGAGTGAGACAACTAACTAGTCCATGGTTGTGGTGGTTCTATGGGCAATTAGTCGGTCGTCGAGCAATAACATCATCTTAGAGTTATTGCATGTTTTTTGGGGATTCAACTGGCTAGTATATACATTAGAGCATCAGATTCTCAAAGTCATCTTGTGGAGAGTAATCTTTAACTTGTCTTTCAATGTGTGTGTTTTTTTGGGGGTCTATCAATGTGTTCCTAGCATGTCAATATATATAGAACCTCGAACTTAGACCTTGGAATTTCGGTTTGAAAAAAAAAAGTCATTAATTTTTTTGTGTTTGGTTGTCAAAGAAATACAATAAAAAAATTTGAAGAAAAAGAAATTAGGAGGGAAATAGTTTTCCCACTCTCCCACCCTGGATTCACTTTCCTACCCAACCGGAAAAGAAATGATAAAAATATAATTTTTCAATAAAAATAAAGTGCAAAATATTGATTTTATTTTTCTTGAACCAAACTAGACCTTAATTTTGTTGTGATGGAAGTTCTAAATCTCAATGAATAAAAGATTTATGAGAAATTTTGAGTCGCACTCCACTTGCTTTATTCAAATTTAAGGTGTATTCTACTGTTTTACCATAATGTACGACACTCCACACTTTTGACGGTTTTCGTCATTCGTTAACGGTCAACTCTTTTGACCCATTTTTTGGACGAAAATGCCTTCTTCTTTTTTCACGAAATCCCCCCGTTCCAAGACACCCCGATGCGCGCATGCCCCCGTGTAGTGCCCCGTCCCGCAAAAGTCAATCGGAGGAATCGAAACGCCGACGGCGTTGGAACTTAGCCTTACAACGGCTGCTCGAAGGCTCGCTCGTCCGAGGCGACTCCTCGCACAGGTGGGGGAGTTTCGGTGAACTCGCTTCATCTTAGCCTTCACTTAATAACTCGCTTGTTTTCAACTTGCACAAGTAGGCTAATATAAAAGCTACGAACGCACATAGCTAAGGAAATAATTCCGACCCGTCGGAATGTCTTAGAACATGAAAAATGGTCCCACGGTCTTCATAGAAGTCGGCTCAGCGTGCTTTCAAATGACACTCGATCCTTCGATCCCGTGGCTTGGGAGAAGGAAGTTGGCTTAAGTTGTTAAGTTGCCCCGACACTTGAAATAGCCTAAGTCCTAGGCGTCGCCTGCGTGAATGCTTGGTAAAGCATGCACGGTCCCGTCATTTGCCCCAGCACTTGAAATAGCCTAAGTCATAGGCGTCGCCCGCATGAATGCTAATAAAGCATACACGGTCCCGTCCCGCAAGGCTTGGCATAGCCTTCGCACGTCCCGCAAGTTAAGTCGTCTCGCACGACTCGTTGGCTTAAGTCTAGGCACCCAAAAAGTTGGTTGTCCAAGTCGACCCCGTGCCTAGCACATTCCCTCGATGCGAAGCTCGGCGTAGCCTTTGCTCGTCGAGTCGTTGCCCGAATAAGTTAGACAAGAGTTGTGCTGGGCTATCGAAGCCATTTCTAGTACTGTTCCACTCTAGCTGCGGTTGTCAAGTCGCGTAGCCCCTTGAGAGCAAGGCTCATTGCACAAAGTATATGACTTGAGCGTTAGTGTCGCCTAGAGAACCAGGTCTGTCTAATGCATGAGTTACGATCAGTTTAGTAAAAGCTTGCCACGAACAAAGGAAGTCCACGCGACTGGTTGTCGCCGAGATCGGTCCCGCTACTTGGGAGTCTCGTTAACTCATGATATGTCCCGCACACGAGATCGGTCCCCTGGCTTGGGAGTCTCGCTAAATCTTGATATGTCCCGCACACGAGATCGGTCCCGCGGCTTGGGAGTCTCGTTAAGTCATGATATGTCCCGCACACGAGATCGGTCCCGCGGCTTGGGAGTCTCATTAAGTTCCGACAGATAGAAGGAAAGCATGGTCATGTTAAGGAAGGACTGGATAGACTGGATAGATCGAGTATGCATGGTCATTGGACAACTTGTCGATAACGTGTAGTCTTCTCGAGTGATCACCGGGGCGCCGGGATCATTCGGCCCGGGGGAAGCGAGTGTGGCTCAAAGTAGGATGCTGGATGACCGCATGGGAGAGTTCGACCCCACCGGGCTAGCTACCCGTGTAGGTACAGGCCGATATCCCACGAGCCATGTCCAAGATAGCTTGAAATTTCTAGTGACCACTCATGTAGATGTGTCGGCAAATAGCGACACACCGCGTGTATGCCTTTGGATTTGGGTCTAGAGCTTGAATGCAGGTCTAGTCGGTAACACAAGGTCTGGGCCTAAGACTGGGCTGCAGCATAGACACCGTGCTAAGCACGATACTTGGCGTCGGGATGTCCATGAGATCGATACTAGGTTTGGCAAATCTTGTCTAAGTTGGTTCATGAGTCGAATAGAAAGACCGCTAGGCGGGTAGCATGGATAAAGTCTTGATAAGTTGCGAGGCGCAGCCTCAATCTTGAAGCATGTACAAGTCTAAGCAGATCTTAAGACACGAATCAAGTCTAGCGGCACGGCCTGCACGAGTCGTCCCATTGCCGTCCTTGGCACTTGAATCGTTGGCACGAGGATTGGTCTAGCGAACTTGAGTTTAAGTAAAAGTCTTGGCACGGCCGAGTGCGCATAAGTTGCTCCTCGGCGAAGCACTGTCCCGAACATGTTAAGTTACAAATATTATGTGGCACGACCTGTCACGCCCCGACCCGGGAAATCGCTCGTCCTCGCTAGATTTAACCCGAATCATCGTCCTCGCTGGGGCGTGATGCCGCACGAGCCTGGAGTTGCGCTCGTGCAAGGCAAGATAACAGGTTCACATAGAACTATCTCAAATCGATAACATAAGCAGCGGAAGGAAACAAGGTAAAACATAAGAATCTCTTTTATTCATATTGAACTGAAGGTTACAAAGGCTCTGAATAGCCCAACATAAAATGCCAATTGGCTACAACGCTCATGATCTCTCTTAGCTCACAAAGGATTTCATTGTTCCATACATTATGCCTCTTTATAGCCACCAAGTAGTCTTCGGCCGAACATCTCCATGTCGCAAGTCCGAATGCATATGCGGAAGCTCCTCTTGAACGCCAAGGACTCCATGCCTCGGCACGTCCAAGCCAAGCCCCGCCCCGAGCTGATCATAACCTGAACCTGCACATAAACTAGTAGGGGTTTAGTGCTTTCGTCCTCGCTTCGCACTGATCAAGATCCGCTCACACCCAAACCAAACACTTATTCATTTAGTGAGCATGCATCTTAATTTGTGATCTTTCTATTTAGCCTTAGGATCAGTTTCATAGCAATACTCATGCATAGCAACTTATCTTAAATGTGTCCCGTACCATGTTCCTGCAGCAGACACAGTTAGCCATAACATGAAACATAAACATAGTGTTCGTGCTCATCTCCGTCCCGTTACCTTAGCCTGCAGTGGTTAGAACTTAACATAAAATCATCTCATTTACGTAAGCGACCAATCATAAACTTAGACCAATCATAAACGTAAACATATGCATAATGGGTAGCAGGCCCTGCGCCTGCACCCAGCTCTCATCTCAGCCCACCGGCCCTAACTATATGAAGGTCACGGTGTTTCGCACCGTAATGGACTTGGCATCTCATATGTGTAAGCCTACAATCGCTTCGATATGGGTTGCTAGCCCAGTATCCGAAGGATCCCAAACTTACGGATATCATAGCTTATCACAGCACTGGACGGTCGCAATCCGTCCGAATGTTGTGTACCATAAATACCACACATAATTCCCTCCTAGGCCGAATGGTCCCGGCGCCCCGGCGTAATCGTTCGAGGGAAGTCGAACCCGTGCACGGACAATCCGAGTCCATTGACCATGCAATACGTTCCATATCATACAATCCATAGCATACCAACTGATCTTGTATTCCATAAACATAGTGTCGCACATAAACGGTTTCCCGTGCCATAAACGGTTTCCCGTGCCATAAACATAATCCACCATTCATATGGGGAGCTCCGTCGGCGTTATGCCCCAACACATCCATATTGATGCACGACGCCCAACGGCTTAGTCGTCTCGTACTCATAATCATGCGTCCCGTTCATAATGTTATTCGCATAGCCTACTCCGTATTTACTTAGTCATTTCGTAGCTTAAGTGCGCAAAGGCACGCTCAGCACCATAATCAATGTTCTACGCCTAGAGTTCAATGTTCTCGGAGCCGTGCACATGATGCACATCTCGATGTTGTCTTTCAATGTTCTACCATCATGCCCTATCGCGACCCGTGCACTCGATGCACGTCGCTTCAATTGTTCGATTGTTCAATGTTCTATCTTAGTGTTCAACACATACTCAAACCTTTCATCGCCGAGCCACGCTCGCTAATTTGATAACATCTTACGCATACCGTAACATATTTTATTAAGACGTGAAGGAATAGGGAGAGAGAGTCAAGAACCCGCCCACCTTAAGCCGATACGCCTTGCCGTTTCGCCGATTGAAGCGTCTCGCTTCCATAACTCGATCGCATAGCTAACTCTTGGACTTAGCCATTCCTTTGCTCTACTCGATCGATTTGGCCTATCGCGCCCATGCCACAATCCGTTGCAGGGCCTCGATTTAGTTTCGCGGACACTTCATTGCATAAGGCAAAATGCCGACCTCTTATCGTCCAGCGTAAAAGCATAGCCTGCACACCAGATCAACCAAAGTTAGCACTTGCTCAAACGAGACTTATCCTTTGTATCGATTCGATTCATAGATTCCAACCGACTCAAAGCTTACCTTTGGCCAACGCAACACTTGCATCGATTCGCATCGATACCCGTCGGGTCAACGTAACTCTTCGAGTCAACGACTCATCGTAATGCACCAATGCGGAGCGGGGCATTACATAATATACCACTCAAAATCAGGTTCGTCCTCGAACCGAAACCAACACTTAATCTAAGTGCCTCGCCTAGATCGCTTCACGATCTCGTGCTACTATCGTTGATTCATACAACTTAGTTTGGATCATACACATATTTTAGGCGTCCCACCAATATATGCATTTCAGCCAAGCTCAGTTGTAGGATATCGGGACAACTATCAAGCTCAACTTAAATTCTCAAGCATCCATCGGTCTGTACATCGACTTAGTCAAATCTTAGCGCCTATTCTCCATCTCGTATGCATCATGCCATAACATGCGATCCTCTACCAAATATCTCTGCACATAACTTGATTCAAACCATAACTTCAATCTCATAAGTTTCTCGCCGGCCACCTAACGCATGCATTGCATAAGTCATTGCGCATCCGATCGCAACGAGCTTCCGCAACGCCTATTCGCCCAACCGTTTCCTATCTCTCGCATAACTTAAGTCTTTCATCAAATCATTCATAACGCTTAGCCTTAACAACATGGACTATGTCAACATGTCACCAATTCTTTTGTCTACAATCCGTACTAAGTCTCGCAGGCAACTATCTCAACACGATCTACGTTCTCGAACTACCCGCGCATCGAGTCTGGGGCTACCCCCGCTAGGCAACTTATCCAGACATCATGCTCGCGTTCTCCCGACACAAGAGGTCAACTCGAGTCTACGATGCTCAAAGGCAACAATCTTTCCGACCCAAGGTCTCTTACGATACGCCCATCTCCTATTCTCGACCGAGTACGAATCCTTTACTCAATTCTCACTCCATCCCGACTAGTTCGTTTCGTAACATCGATCGTGCGCCCAACACGTATGTAGCCTAATCGTTACTCAACCGATCTACGACACACTCTTAGGGTCGTTCTACTATCCGTCGCTCTCGCGCATTGCAGAATTCTTGCAATCGCCCTACCGTATCGCTATGCTAAGCACGTTCCTCAACTTATACTCAATCATTCCTTATCCTCGATAAATTCCTTACGCGACTTCTTTAGGGTCATCCTATGGGACTCCAACATTCACTTGATTTGGCGGTCAAGTCTTCTAGGGTCATCTGCCCCGAAACTACGCTCGATAATTAAAGATCATCAACGAGGGACAGTTACAACGAACCATGCTATATCCTATCGCGAAGCCAAATCAATTCCGAAAATTCCTATGGAACTTTACCCAATCCGACATACGTTACCAATCCGTGATTTATCTATCCCTGCGCAACTGATGCGCCATTACTACTCGAGTCACTTAGGCACTACCGTTGACAATATCGCACAATCCTCAATTTTACCTTCGTATCAAACCACAAGTCCATATCAAATTTGCCACGCCTCGCAAGTTCGATCATCCCCGCTGGATGAATCACCATACCAGCGCTCACGCGGAATGATCGTCCTAATTTGACGTGACGCATGTGCGAGGCTGGTGTTGCGCTCGCACAAGACAAGAATGTCAACATAGTGGTGATCCGCGAAGCAATCCAGACACTTTCGATTTCATCCGAGCAACATCCATTCACTCTCAAATTCTTCGAAGCGTTCCTACCATTATCATCTCAATTGCCATAACTTAACTTGCATCTTATTCATCCAACAATAATGCTCAACATAATTTTTGTTTATTCGATCAGAGTATCCCCGAGTTATTGCATATCATCTTTGATACGCCTCAATACCATCGTCGATATGCATAACTTGAACATCTTCCTTTCTCATAAGCTCAACTCGTTGCAATCATTGCCATTATCCGAACTCGAATACGAATCAAGCCTTGCACACATCCATTCTCATATTCCTAACTCGCACTTCCAAATCGTGCTACCGACTCCTCGCGCTAACCCAAATTCGTTCGCACAATTTCTCCGTACCTACTCAATTCGTTCCGAAGACGTCTCCGTACTAACTCAATATAAGTTCGACCGCGTCGACTATTTCCTCAACGTAACATTCGTTCGCATATGCTCGGCCTATCGTTCAACTTATACTTAACGAATTCTCGTCCGACGTATCATCCGTGGATATGGCTTCGCACATACTCGTTCAACTTAATTAAGCGAAGCGTACTAGCATCGACTTCTATCGAGTCATTCTCACTTGAGTCTCGGTACTACTCCGTCCGTTGAGGACAAACATATCGTAACATCATAATTGTTTCGACGAAATCTATCGCAAGTCACCAACCGGCTTAACATAGATATCGCTAAGTGGTATCCCATATACCACTCAGGATCGAGCCTATCGTTATCGACACAATACTTCGCTATACTTGCTCGCATAGTTGGTATTGCATATACCACTCGAAATCGAGTCATTACTCGACATCACACTTCGTATAGATCCGACACCTATCTTCCGATCAACTATCCCGTATGGCGATCCTTCCAATCCCAGCTCTAGCGTTAGCTCAAGTTTGACACATATTCAATCTAACCGTACCATGGCGATCGTATCGATCACGCCCGCAACATTCGCTTATTCAAAGCTCAACGCGACATTCGGCCAACATACATGTTCGCCTACTCAAACTCGACTTAGCGACCATCTCGACTTGTTATTATCGCATCCACGATCTTCGAATCCCGCTCGTTGCAGCTTGTGCAACAACTTAGTCTCGATACTTAAGGTCTTTACTCAATCTCGCATAACATATCGCTATCCATCCGCATAGCCATACAACACGCACATCATACCGTATCGACTCGTTGCACCGATGCAACAAACGATTCACGACTTGCTGCACATCGTGCAACCGATAACACATAACCATTCGCGTAGCCACATAATACGCATCGTCTCACATATCGATCCATTGCACTTCGTGCAACCAACAACTCATATTTCCTCGTATCCCGTGCGACCGATAACACATAACGCCTCGTACTTCGTGCGACCGATAACACATAGCTCCTCGCACTGCGTGCGACCGACAACACATATATCATTGCACTTTATGCAACCAACATCACCATATTCGTTGCACTTCGTGTAATCAACATCCCATAACCCGTTGCACTCCGTGCAACCAACACTCTCCGATGGCACCCGGAGGTAGCGTGATAGTCACGACATACTTGTGGCAAAAGTACTCACTTAATATAGACTTATTGTATGGAACATCCAATGTAGCGTCGAGCAGATCCATGAGCCATGCGGTTGCGGAAACAACTTAGAGTCAACTGAATTCGATAACGAAGCAACTGAGGGTCAAAGAGATTCACGTACGGTCCAAAGGATGGAACCGCTCTGATACAAACTTGTCACGCCCCGATCCGAGAAATCGCTCGTCCTCGCTAGATTTAACCCGAATCATCGTCCTCGCTGGGGCGTGATGCCGCACGAGCCTGGAGTTGCGCTCGTGCAAGGCAAGATAACAGGTTCACATAGAACTATCTCAAATCGATAACATAAGCAGCGGAAGGAAACAAGGTAAAACATAAGAATCTCTTTTATTCATATTGAACTGAAGGTTACAAAGGCTCTGAATAGCCCAACATAAAATGCCAATTGGCTACAACGCTCATGATCTCTCTTAGCTCACAAAGGATTTCATTGTTCTATACATTATGCCTCTTTATAGCCACCAAGTAGTCTTCGGCCGAACATCTCCATGTCGTAAGTCCGAACGCATATGCGGAAGCTCCTCTTGAACGCCAAGGACTCCATGCCTCGGCACGTCCAAGCCAAGCCCCGCCCCGAGCTGATCATAACCTGAACCTGCACATAAACTAGTGGGGGTTTAGTGCTTTCGTCCTCGCTTCGCACTGATCAAGACCCGCTCACACCCAAACCAAACACTTATTCATTTAGTGAGCATGCATCTTAATTTGTGATCTTTCTATTTAGTCTTAGGATCAGTTTCATAGCAATACTCATGCATAGCAACTTATCTTAAATGTGTCCCGTACCGTGTTCCTGCAGCAGACACAGTTAGCCATAACATGAAACATAAACATAGTGTTCGTGCTCATCTCCGTCCCATTACCTTAGCCTGCAGTGGTTAGAACTTAACATAAAATCATCTTATTTACGTAAGCGACCAATCATAAACTTAGACCAATCATAAACGTAAACATATGCATAATGGGTAGCAGGCCCTGCGCCTGCACCCAGCTCTCATCTCAGCCCACCGGCCCTAACTATATGAAGGTCACGGTGTTTCGCACCGTAATGGACTTGGCATCTCATATGTGTAAGCCTACAATTGCTTCGATACGGGTTGCTAGCCCAGTATCCGAAGGATCCCAAACTTACGGATATCATAGCTTATCACAGCACTGGACGGTCGCAATCCGTCCGAATGTTGTGCACCATAAATACCACACATAATTCCCTCCTAGGCCGAACGGTCCCGGCGCTCCGGCGTAACCGTTCGAGGGAAGCCGAACCCGTGTACGGGCAATCCGAGTCCATTGACCATGCAATACGTTCCATATCATACAATCCATAGCATACCAACCGATCTCGTATTCCATAAACATAGTGTCGTACATAAACGGTTTCCCGTGCCATAAACAGTTTCCCGTGCCATAAACATAATCCACCATTCATATGGGGAGCTCCGTCGGCGTTATGCCCCAACACATCCATATTGATGCACAACGCCCAACGGCTTAGTCGTCTCGTACTCATAATCACGCGTCCCGTTCATAATGTTATTCTCATAGCCTACTCCGTATTTACTTAGTCATTTCGTAGCTTAAGTGCACAAAGGCACGCTCAGCACCATAATCAATGTTCTACGCCTAGAGTTTAATGTTCTCGGAGCCGTGCACATGATGCACATCTCGATGTTGTCTTTCAATGTTCTACCATCATGCCCTATCGCGACCCGTGCACTCGATGCACGTCGCTTCAATTGTTCGATTGTTCAATGTTCTATCTTAGTGTTCGACACATACTCAAACCTTTCGTCGCCGAGCCACGCTCGCTAATTCGATAACATCTTACGCATACCGTAACATATTTTATTAAGACGTGAAGGAATAGGGAGAGAGAGTCAAGAACCCGCCCACCTTAAGCCGATACGCCTTACCGTTTCGCCGATTGAAGCGTCTCGCTTCCATAACTCGATCGCATAGCTAACTCTTGGACTTAGCCATTCCTTTGCTCTACTCGGTCGATTTGGCCTATCGCGCCCATGCCACAATCCGTTGCAGGGCCTCGATTTAGTTTCGCGGACACTTCATTGCATAAGGCAAAATGCCGACCTCTTATCGTCCAGCGTAAAAGCATAACCTGCACACCAGATCAACCAAAGTTAGCACTTGCTCAAACGGGACTTATCCTTTGCATCGATTCGATTCATAGATTCCAACCGACTCAAAGCTTACCTTTGGCCAACGCAACACTTGCATCGATTCGCATCGATACCCGTCGGGTCAACGTAACTCTTCGAGTCAACGACTCATCGTAATACACCGATGCGGAGCGGGGCATTACACGACCCTGCCGTCCCGAGTTAAAGTTTGGTCAAGTACCTAGGCGATGAGGCACTGCCTCGATTGAAATACACGGTATTGTAGCACGACTCTGTCGTTGTACGTCGAGTTGGTTAGACGTCAAGTCTTAAAACTGATCCTAAGGCAAGACTAGAAAGACAATCGAAAGGGGTTTAAGCTGCACAAAGTAAATGAACGTGTCGGTTATGTATGGGTGGATGAGAAGCTCACTCCACCAGTACAGTTGAGTACTGACACCCACACAGTGTTCATGTGCAGGCACAGGTAGAAGCTCGTGGCGCAGAGCTCGCTTGGATGCGTCGAGGCACGAAGTTTCCTTGGCGACTCGAAGCATGCGTCCGCGTGGATTGAAGACTTATACAGGACATAATGTATGGACATTGCCTTCCGAAGCTTCCGCTGACATCAAACATTGTATCGAGAGATGAGAGAGAGCAGAGTGAATTGTAAATGAGAGAAAAGTGAGCACGAGAGACTTGTAATTCGGCCTTGCGCCCACAAATGTATTATTGTATTCAATATCAATAAAAGAGTTTCTTTTGAATGACTTGTGTTCATGTGTTCTTGTTCTTAAATTTCTGCTGCATATTCAATGTATCTGCTTGGGACTATCTGTGCGACGACCCCGTCGCCGCCGTTGTAATCGGCCGTTATGGAACTGCCTTGCACGAGCGCAATCTAGGCTCGTACGGCATCACGCCTTAGCGAGGACGATCGCTCCTACGGGAGCGGGGCGTAACATAATGGTATCAGAGTACGGCTTTACGTCCTTGGACTTTACGTCGAATTTCTCAGTTGTGAAAGCTCGTTCATGGGAAAAAAAATGTGCGCTCTCTCTCAATGTCCCTCGGCATGTCCATACAATAAGTCTAAATATTTTTAAAAGCTCGTACAAGCGTTCAATCGAACGCATCGATAGGCAACGGCCTTTGTGCCGAATGATGTTAAACATGACTCGATAGAAAAACATGCTAAGTTAACAAGTCGCGTGCGTGCCCGACTAGTCTTGCGTCGACCTAGAAAATGAGCATACAAACTCGAATATATAGTCCGTCCGGGATAACTATGCACACGGCCTTTTGGCTAAGTTGCGTCGCGTATCGCGCACCTCGACTTTTGGTGCAAACGAGTCGCAAGCAATATCAAGTACCGCTCAGTCGGGAACGAGCTACACTTAGAGTGTTTATCGATAGGAACACTATCGAGTTAACGCTTAGGCGTACATGGAGGATTGACTTGGATTTCAAGGAAATAGTGCGAATAACTTAGTACGTCGATGCGGCGTAAGCGATTATGCTAGGGATTCGTCGAAGGAATCCGAAGGATGTCTTAGCGAATGATACGAAGTGATTGAGGACTAGATCGGATGGCTCAAATCCGAGTGGTGTATGGTTTGTCTTGGAATTCATTTGAGCAAATATTGAGGATTACGAGTATGTCGACGAGGCGATGCGATCGCGCAAAACCTCAGAACGCGTCACGCTTAGTTGGTCGTGACTTCGAATGTCCCGAACGAGCATCTCGTTCGAACAACTTGTGAATAGGCAACGCAAGTTAGAAAACGATATCGAATCACGCTCGGAACGATGAATGAAAATGAATGGTCTTGATAGAGGAAACTTAAAGGATAGTGCGTACGATATCGGATTGATGCAAATGAAACGTGACTTGAGTTTCGAACAATGATCTTGAAATGAGCTTGAGGAATAGCGATCGAACTTGATCTTGAATATCGAGGAAATTGTGGAATATCCAACTCGGACAACAGCATCAACGCACGACTCGAAATTGGTTGCAAAGGAAGATCGTCAGTTTACGCATATCGTCGATGGTATTGAGGCGTATCAAAGATCGATATGCGATAACTCGGGGGTACTCTGACTCGGCAAATGACGATCGTGCAAATATCATTGTTTCGATGGATGCTATACTCGGGATATTGAAAGGTGTCGAAGAAAAGATAAAACTTGGCTCGAGGATTTTCTAGTTGAATGAATGACGGTCGGACTATCGAACTTAGATTGGATGAAAAATGAAAATGGTTGGATTTGCTTCGTCGATAACCACAACTTCGACATTCTTGTCTTATGCGAGTGCAACTCCAGCCTCTTACATGCGTCGCGCCGATTAGGGCGATCACTCCGCGTGAACGCTGGTATGGTGATTCATACAGCGGGAGTGATTGAACTTGGATGGCGTAGCAATCTGATTGCTTCGACTTGTGGTTTGACGGGAAGGTGACTCGAGAATGAATTTGGATGCTTGAAGGATTGAACTTGAAGATTGAGTAGGTCCAAACCGCGTATCGAGAAAGAGTTAGTCTAAACTCAAACAAGAGTTACGCCCCGATGAGAATGATTATTCTGCGGGAGCGTTGCATGGTGATTCATGAACCGCCATGGATAATCGGACTCGCGTGAGATTGGGGCGCAACATATTGTCAAAGCTAGACGACCTCGTGATCGAATACATGAATTGGTTAGAATGGGTGATTTGAATGGATTCGATTTCGTTGCGCTGCGCAACGAACGCCCTGACACGAAATAGGTGATCGTGCTCGATGTTTAGAAATCTGAGTGACACGAGCTTGGGTAGAAAACCCCGTGCTATCGACCTTGGTTTGATCCTAGGATTGGGGTCAGTGTTGGCATTATTGTTGGAGAACTATGATTCCAATCCTGACATTGACTTAGCCTCGCAAAGATTGGCCTAGCGGTTAGGCGAGACGTCCTGTTTCATGAGTTATCAATCGAAGGATTGATCTTGTAGATTGGCATGGATGGATAGTGTGAATAATGAATATAGGAAAAACCCCTCACGAGATTCGGCTGACATGCATATATTTCAGGGACGCCGGAGTATGTGCACGATGCGACTCGAGTGAGAATGACGAATTCTCTATCATGCGGCTTGGCTGAATGCATGTATTTTAGGAATGCCTGGAATGCGTGCACGATCCAGCCAAGTGATACGTTGAATGGAAATGAGACTTGGGGAATGGAAGAGTGTCGAGAATTCGAAATCGTGTTGAAGGAAAGAATGATAACAGTGCGAGCGTGGCTCAGACTCAAGGAAACGCGTAGGCGTACCTCGCTCGACTGTTATATTCCCGTGTCTAGGCTCGATTAAGTCTTGGCCATAGAAATGGTAGGATGGCTTGCCTTCAGAAAAGTCTCGAGGATGAGACTTGTTCTGAGTGGTGTATGATGTAGTGCCCCGTCCCGCAAAAGTCAATCGGAGGAATCGAAACGCCGACGGCGTTGGAACTTAGCCTTGCAACGGCTGCTCGAAGGCTCGCTCGTCCGAGGCGACTCCTCGCACAGGTAGGGGAGTTTCGGTGAACTCGCTTCATCTTAGCCTTCACTTAATAACTCGCTTGTTTTCAACTTGCACAAGTAGGCTAATATAAAAGCTACGAACGCACATAGCTAAGGGAATAATCCCGACCCGTCGGAATGTCTTAGAACATGGAAAATGGTCCCACGGTCTTCATAGAAGTTGGCTCAGCGTGCTTTCAAATGACACTCGATCCTTCGATCCCGTGGCTTGGGAGAAGGAAGTTGGCTTAAGTTGTTAAGTTGTCCCGACACTTGAAATAGCCTAAGTCCTAGGCGTCGCCTGCGTGAATGCTTGGTAAAGCATGCACGGTCCCGTCATTTGCCCCAACACTTGAAATAGCCTAAGTCATAGGCGTTGCCCGCATGAATGCTAATAAAGCATACACGGTCCCGTCCCGCAAGGCTTGGCATAGCCTTCGCACGTTTCGCAAGTTAAGTCGTCTCGCACGGCTCGTTGGCTTAAGTCTAGGCACCCGAAAAGTTGGTTGTCCAAGTCGACCCCGTGCCTAGCACGTTCCCTCGATGCGAAGCTCGGCGTAGCCTTTGCTCGTCGAGTCGTTGCCCGAATAAGTTAGACAAGAGTTGTGCTGGGCTATCGAAGCCATTTCTAGCACTGTCTCGCTCTAGCTGCGGTTGTCAAGTCGCGTAGCCCCTTGAGAGCAAGGCTCATTGCACAAAGTATATGACTTGAGCGTTAGTGTCGCCTAGAGAACCAGGTCTATCTAATGCACGAGTTACGATCAGTTTAGTAAAAGCTTGCTAAGAACAAAGGAAGTCCACGCGACTGGTTGTCGCCGAGATCGGTCCCGCTACTTGGGAGTCTCGTTAACTCATGATATGTCCCGCACACGAGATCGCTCCCCTGGCTTGGGAGTCTCGCTAAGTCTTGATACGTCCCGCACACGAGATCGGTCCCGCGGCTTGGGAGTCTCGCTAAGTCATAATATGTCCCGCACAAGAGATCGGTCCCGCGGCATGGGAGTCTCGTTAAGTCTCGACAGATAGAAGGAAAGCATGGTCATGTTAAGGAAGGACTGGATAGACTGGATAGATCGAGTATGCATGGTCATTGGACAACTTGTCGACAAGGTGTAGTCTTCTCGAGTGATCACCAGAGCGCCGGGATCATTCGGCCCGGGGGAAGCGAGTGTGGCACAAAGTAGGATGCTGGATGACCGCATGGGAGAGTTCGACCCCACCGGGCTAGCTACTCGTGTAGGTACAGGCCGATATCCCACGAGCCATGTCCAAGATAGCTTGAAATTGCTAGTGACCACTCATGTAGATGTGTCGGCAAATAGCGGCACACCGCGTGTATACTTTTGGATTTGGGTCTAGAGCTTGAATGCAGGTCTAGTCGATAACACAAGGTCTGGGCCTAAGACTGGGCTGCAGCATAGTGTAAAACCCATGTTTTGTAATTAATTAATAACAGTATTTTAGTATTATTATTAGTATTTCTAATATTATTATTATTATTATTATTATTATTATTATTATATATTTTGAGTGCAAATGATTTCGAAAAAAATAAATAACAGGGATTTTTGATTTCAGACCCAGACCCGAGTCCGAACCCAGACCCAGGCCTGAGCCGAACCCCTTTCTTATTTCTAAAATCTGATTTGGTTATTTATATATAAAAAAATAAATAAATAAATTTTGAGCTGGTCCCGTAGGACCAGCATACTCCTCCCTCTTCCCACTTGTTCAAGTCACCCCCTTACTCGTTCAGGTCAGGCCCATATTTTTCTCATCCCACCTTTACCCCTCACCACATCTCTCCCCCACGTACATGAGAGCTTTTCTCCTTTCTTCTTCTTAAACCCATTCTCTCAGAAACTCCTCCAACCCCAACGTTCACCTCCCCTCTCTCTTTCTTCTCAGAGATTAACTCTGCTCTCTTCCTTTCTCCACAAACCTTCACCCCAAACCCTCTTCTCTCCCCATGCCCGTGGCCACCCTCTCCAGGCCCGATCCCCCGCTCGCGCGCCCCCGTGCGACATCTCCCTTCGGCGCCCCCTCTCTCCGAAGCTCGGCGCCCGACCCGCGGGTCTCTCCCCGCACCATCCCCGCGCCAGCCCGACGCCCAGCGGAGCGCGCCCCTCCTCGGCCGACTGCACCCCGCGGATCCGTCTCTGGCCCGTGCCCCGTGCGGCCCACACCCCGCTGAGCTCCCCTCGGCAACCGCCCCAGCACGCCCCCTCACGTTCTGGCCGCTGCCCTAGCCGTTGCCCCTCTTTCACTGCTGTTCCAGCTTTCCGACAGCACCCTGTTGGCTTCCTCGCTGATCTAGGTGCGTGCCCTAGCCGCGCACTCCCCGATCTGCTGATTTTCGGCAACGACGCTGCTGTTCCAGCGCTGTTTCAGGAATTATTCACTGTTTCGGAGCTCTATATTCTTTCTATTTTCATCTGAGAGCTCTAGCCGAGCAACTTGAGGTATAACCCCCTGTCCCGCTCATTTTGTTTCAGTCGATGATGAGAAATGGTCCCCGATTCCCTTTGGGAATTCGGTTTTAGCGACGTCGTAATTTTTCGGGACTTTCGGAAAGGTTCTGTGAATTATTTTGGATTCCCGAAATATTTCGGAAATTGATTTTTGGTATGTTTTAGCTTTCCGGATTTTTCGATAGCGTTCTGTGATTTGTGGAATTGGAATCGGACTTTTGAAATTATTTCGGGTCGTTCCAATTATTCTGTGGATTGGTTGTGGATTATATATATATATATATATATATATATATATATATATATATAAATTCGGGTTTTTCCCTGGTTTGGGACTTGCAGGAAATTATCGGCATCATTTCCCAGTTTTTGGGTTGACCAAAAACAGAGGAGATGCTGCCGGATTTTTCCGTAAATCCTGGATTATTTTAAAAATAAATTTAAAATAATTTTCGGAATTTTATTCGATATTTGATTTTTGGGTGACGACCGTATCGGTCAATGGACCCGGCTAAGTGCAAACGAAACCGGCCCCGCCCGGACGTTGAGGCATTAGCCAAGATGAGGATTGGACCATATCTGAGACTCCATATTTATCTTTATTTTTATTATTTATTTCTGTTTATATTTTATTTAATATTTCAGTTTAGGACTAACGACGGTTTATCTTATTTCAATTTATGTAAATAAATTGTAATGGGCATAAGCCCAGCTGGCTGTGGTCTGTAACTGTGATTGATAGCTTAGGTTTCTGTTATTTCTGGTTTTTGCAAGTTTTTACTATTTAACGATTAAATTGACTAAAAAGTATTTTCGTATAAAATTAATTAATGTTTTCTCACCTAAAATTGACAAGTTTAGTATTAATTAAAAAGTCACGTATTTCTCACTAAATAAGAAAATTAGCTTTATATTTATATTTATAGAAAATACCAAGTTTTCCTAAAATAATCTGGCAGCGACGATGATTTCCCGAATTCAAAGTTAAAATGACCTTTTTTCCTCGTATTCAATCAACGCACTAATTATCGTGTTTCCTGTGTTTGGTTAAATTAAAGAACTAAAATGGACTAGAACGCAAATAGAGATTTCAACTAGTGTAGCTAGGTTGGTAAACCTGATATCTGAGTCTATATCTCGAATGTAGGAAATTCGAGGACGACTCTAACTTCCCGTCTCGAAGTCTTCTACCTTTCCAGTCATTTCCTTGAGGCAAGTATAGTTTGTGTTAGTTTACAGTTATTTATTTAATCGCTTTACTGCAAGTTTAAACCACGATGCAAACACGAAACTCTCTCTGAGAGCACTGTAACTACTGGGGACTGGGGGAATAGTGTAATGAGTATGACCATACTGTAACTTTACTGTAACAAATCCCATATCCTTTACTGTAACAAACCCAAGCCGGTCATATTTCATTGCCTGTTCAAATCACACTGTTTTACTGCGGAAACTAGTCATTTCTAAACTGTTTAAAAGTGCATGATTCTATTATTTATTTTAACTGTTTAAATTAGCATGAATTGTACTTTGCTCCCTCCTGACTGGAGATAACATTTTTAGGGAACATTGAGAATGCTGAGCTGTTATACTATACAACAGCTAATTTTGACCCGGTTCTGTACCCTGTTGGAGGACGCTGGACTTGAGGCCGGCGAGCCGAACACTTAGCTATATTTTCTGTTTCTAGATTTGTTGTTTAGAATTTTGTAATTTGACTTCAGCTTTTAATTCAGTTCTTTCACATTCCAGTTGTACTTATTTCAAGTTTAATAAAATTTTATTTTCCGAATTTTGAGTTGTGACAAATTTAGATGTTGTTGTGGATTACCTGCTAATGGAACAGCTTACTGCCGCCGTCTCAACAACGGTGCAGGCTGGGCATGATCCGGTTCGACCCAATTACTTGGGATCGGGTCGTGACATGTTTTTAGTGGTGGCCTATGCAGGTCCTAGTCCAACAACAACTTAGGAAAATATACCTAGAAATAATTAGAACACTAGAACATTGATTTGTCACGACATAGGACCGAATTATATATACATAAATATTTTTGTTTGATTATAGACTGGTAGGATACCTTGCTTATGTTTGTACCCTAAACCTTCCAGAATCTTACCAAGGATAAGACCAATCCTGTTGGCGATGAGGTGTCATCTATGGATCATACCCCATCTCCTCAACCAAGTCCAGGGTTTATTCCCTCACGGCTGATTGACCGTCCCCATGATGCATCCAGTGAAGTTTTCACTACACTGGCGAATCTTATCTCTTCTCAAACTGAGTTGCAATTCCTTGGTGGAGTATCCATTCCTGTTGCTCCACCAGTACCATCAAACACCTCCCAAATGGTTGCCCTATTCCAAGAAATCCTGGAGTTCCAGAAAGCTCAAGTTGAAGCCCAGCAGGAACAGATGAATATTACGAGAGAAGACATGAAGAACGTCAATGATGTAGCCTTAGCTATCTTAAACCAAGTTGGAGCGGAACCTCGTCCTAGGAGGGATACCCCTGAACCTAGAAGATATTTGAGCCCTATCCGACAGTCATATCGTAAGAAGCTATTGGTTTGTGACTGCTGTAAAGGCTTGGTCACCAAGCCAATATTTGTCGCAAAGATTAGGGAAATGTTTGGCATGTGGATCTGCTGAACATCGGGTAAAGGACTGCCCTTTATCTTTCCATCAAACCAGAGCACATATCCCAGCAACACCTGTTAGGCCACAACCTAGGGGTTCTTCCTATCCAGCCGACCTTGCCTCATACTATAAGGCATAATGCAGACTCGAGGTTCATAGAAGAGGAAGCAGTTGGAGACTGCACATGCAAGAGCCAGAGCCATGAGGATTAATACCTAGGACTGCTGAATAGCATTGTCTATTGTTATAAGAAGTTGTAACAGGATGTCCTTAGATCAATCATAAGAGTTTTTGCTGTAATTCTTCACATGAATAAACTTCTTAGTTACACCTTTATGGTAGATGTTTCCCTGATAGTTTTCCCGGACTACCACAGTTCTAGACATAGAGTTCACTACTGATCTAGTCCCCGGCTCTTCCCTATTTCTAAGGGATGCTATAGAGTCAACCCGAAGGAGGCCAAGAAGATGAAGGACCAGATCAATGAAGGCTCTAGGATTTATCCAGGATGGAACTTCATCCTTGGGAGCGTCTGCCTTGTTAGTGCACAAGAAGGACGGAACTGTACGGATATGCATCGACTACCGGGTGCTGAACAATATCACCATCAAGAACAAGTACCCTATGCCCCGGATCGATGACCTATTTGATAAATTGAGCGGAGCCATGGTGTTTTCGAAGATTGATCTTAGATCTGGCTACCATCAGATCAGGGTCAGGAAGGAAGATATTTCCAAGACGGCATTCAACACCAAGTATGGGTAGTTTGAATTCTTGGTCATGCCGTTTGGACTGACGAATGCTCCTGCGGTGTTCATGAACCTTATAAACAAGGTTTTCCATGAATATCTAGATCAAATTGTCGTTGTCTTCATCGATGACATTCTGATCTATTCAAAGACGGAAGAGGAGCATGAAGAGCACCTCAGGAAAGTTCTGGAAACATTGAGGAAGGAGAAGCTGTTTAGTAAGCCTTCCAAGTGTGAATTCTTTCTAGACAAGATAGAATTTTTGGCCATATTGTCACAGGAGAAGGAATTTCGGTGGATCCGAAGAAGATAGCCGCTGTTGAGAAGTGGTCCCAAGCTCAGTTGCTGAAATCAGGAGTTTTTGGGCTTGACTGGCTACTACCGGAAGTTCGTGAAGGGTTTTTTTTGCCAGAATTGCGGAGCCGAGGACGAAGCTCACTCGGAAGAATGAAGAGTTCATCTGGACGGAAGATTGCCAGGCATCATTCGAGGAGCTGAAGAAGAGACTTACCACTGCACCAATCCTTGCGCTACCCGCAGGAACTGGTGGTTTTTCAATCTACAGTGACGCCCCAGATAAAGGACTGGGTTGCGTTCTTCAACAAACATGGAAAAGTGATTGCTTATACATCTAGGCAATTATGGACTCATGAGAAGAACTATTCCACACATGATCTGGAGCTTGCGGCAGTCATCTCTGCTTTGAAGCTATGGAAGCATTATCTATATGGAGAGAGAGTGGAAATATATACAGACTACAAAAGTCTGAAGTATGTTTTCACTCCGAAGGAGCTGAACATGAGGCAAAGAAGATGGCGGGAGCTGATGAAGGATTTGGATATCGATCTACAATACCACCCAGGTAAGGCTAATGTGGTCGCAGATACACTTAGTCGATATCCTATGGCGATGTTTTTGACTAAGGAGCGGCATCTGCTAGAGGATATCGAGAAGCTTGGACTGGAGATTATACTGCCTGGAAGGAAGGAGCTGGATGCTGATTCATTTTTGATGAAGTTGCAAGTAAGCTCGAGTCTGATGGACAAAATCAAGAAGACGCAGTTTCAAGACGAGACACTTTGCAAACTTAGAGATCAAGTGCTGGCAGGAACACTTGAAGGATTCTAAATCGCCAGTGACGGAGCGCTGAAGAATGGTACGAGACTTTGTGTACCAACTGGCGATCTGAGGAACGAGCTGATGCAAGAAGTGCACCAGTCGCAGTATTCCATACATCCTGGAGCCAACAAAATGTATCGGGATATGCGTACCATTGTTTGGTGGTTTGGAATGAAGAAAGACGTGGCCAGGTATGTTGCTAGATGTTTAATTGGTCAACCAGTGAAGGCCAGCAGACAGAGACCAGCAGGACTATTGCAGCCACTTGACATTTCCAGAGTGGAAATGGGAGCACATAACAATGGATTTTGTATCGGGACTGCCTCGATCCCAAGGAGGGAAAGATGCCATTTGGGTTATTGTGGACCGACTGACGAAGTCAGCTCACTTTATCCCCTTCAAGGTTGGTTTATCCACCGAGAAGTTGGCAGCACTGTACATGCGGCACATCTACCGGATTCATGGAGTTCCGGTAAGTATCGTATCTGACAGAGATACTAGATTTACCTCTCACTTTTGGAAGAGTTTGCATGACAGTTGGGAACACAACTGAAGTTCCGCACTACCTACCATCCCCAGACTGACGGGCAATCAGAAAGAACAATACAGACGCTAGAAGACATGCGAAGATCCTGCGTCTTGGAATTTGGAGGGTCTTGGGAAAACTATTTGCACTTGGTAGAGTTCTCTTACAACAACAATTACCAAGCCAGCATTGGTATGACCCTATTTGAAGCTCTCTTTGGACGTCGTTGCCGTACACCACTTGCACGGGACGACGTAGGAGAAAGAGTACTGCTGGGTCCAGAGATGGTGACTGACGCAGTAGAGAAGGTGAATGCAAGCTCAGGATTGCCCAAGACAGACAGAAGCATTGGGTTGATAGTAGTAGTCGACCAGTGAAGTTTGAAGAAGGAGATAGCATTTCTGTGAAGTTTTCTCCTACCAGAGGAACAATCAGTTTTAACGGAGCTGGAAATTGAGACCAGGTACATCAGGCCACTTGAAGTTTTAAGACGAGTTGGAAGTAGCGTACTGGATAGCTCTACCAGCAAATCTTGAGAGTGTGCAACGTCTTCTACGTATCACAACCCAGACGCTACATTCCGGATCCGAGCCACATATTGGAAAGTTCAGAGCTGAAGATTGGACTCAACCTTTCAGAGCCGGAGAAACCAGTTGCAAGTGTAGTCAAAGGTGAGAAGAAGATCAAAATTTGAGCCATCACGTAAACTCCTATTCCTTATCTTTTCGTTCTAAACTTGACTGATGCTGCTAAATTAGCCTAGTTTTGCAAGCTATCTTTTATCGTGCTTGATCACGACGGTATTTTATTGGGTGCACCCACTAAAATATTGTCTAATCAGGACCGGTGCATGATGGTCTGATCAACCTCGTGTACTTTGGTTCGCTTTTGTATTTTCTACATGGATGATATCATAAATGAAACTTGTCCCTAAACCGTCTCATCCACGACTGCCTTGGAAATTTTTATTGTTGGACCTGAGTTACGGGTGTAGTACCCGTACCTGTTCGATTCTCCTACCTTGCCTTTAATTTCGATGACGAAATTTTCTAAGGAGGGAAGATTGTGAAACCCATATTTTATAATTAATTAATAGTAGTGTTTTAGTATTATTATTAGTATTTCTAATATTATTATTATTATTATTATTATTATTATTATTATTATTATTATTATTATTATTATATATTTTGAGTGCAAATGATTTCAAAAAAAATAAATAACAGGGATTTTTGATTTCAGACCCAGACTCGAGTCCGAACCCAGACCCAGGCCTGAGCCGAACCCCTTTCTTATTTCTAAAATCTGATTTGGTTATTTATATATTAAAAAAAATTGAGTTGGTCCCGTAGGACCAGCATACTCCTCTCTCTTCCCACTTGTTCAAGTCACCCCCTTACTCGTTCAGGTCAGGCCCATATTTTTCTCACCCCACCTTTACTCCTCACCACATCTCTCCCCCACGTACAGGAGAGCTTTTCTCCTTTCTTCTTCTTAAACCCATTCTCTCAGAAACTCCTCCAACCCCAACGTTCACCTCCCCTCTCTCTTTCTTCTCAGAGATTAACTCTGCTCTCTTCCTTTCTCCACAAACCTTCACCCCAAACCCTCTTCTCTTCCCACGCCCGCGGCCACCCTCTCTAGGCCCGATCCCCCGCTCGTGCGCCCCCGTGCGACAGCTCCCTTCGGTGCCCCCTCTCCCCGAAGCTCGGCGCCCGACCCGCGGGTCTCTCCCCGCACCATCCCCGCGCCAGCCCGACGCCCAGCGGAGCGCGCCCCTCCTCGGCCGACCGTACCCCGCGGATCCGCCTCTGGCCCGCGCCCCGTGCGGCCCACACCCCGTCGAGCTCCCCTCGGCAACCGCCCCAGCGCTCCCCCTCGCGTTCTGGCCGCTGCCCTAGCCGCTGCCCCTCTTTCACTGCTGTTCCAGCTTCCCGACAGCACCCTGTTGGCTTCCTCGCTGATCTAGGTGCGTGCCCTAACCGCGCACTCCCCGATCTGCTGATTTTCGGCAACGACGCTGCTGGACGCTGCTGTTCCAGCGCTGTTTCGGGAATTATTCGCTGTTTCGGAGCTCTATATTCTTTCTATTTTCATCTGAGAGCTCTAGCCGAGCAACTTGAGGGATAACCCCCCTGTCCCGCTCATTTTGTTTCAGTCGATGATGAGAAATGGTCTCCGATTCCCTTTGGGAATTCGGTTTTAGCGACGTCGTAATTTTCGGGACTTTCGGAAAGGTTCTGTGAATTATTTTGGATTTCCGAAATACTTCGGGAATTGATTTTTGGTATGTTTTAGCTTTCCGTATTTTTCGGTAGCGTTCTGTGATTTGTGGAATTGGAATCGGACTTCCGAAATTATTTCGGGTCGTTCCGATTATTCTGTGGATTGGTTGTGGATTTTATATATATATATATAAATTCGGGTTTTTCCCTGGTTTGGGACTTGCAGGAAATTATCGGCGCCATTTCCCAGTTTTTGGGTTGACCAAAAATAGAGGAGATGCTGCCGGATTTTTCCGTAAATCCTGGATTATTTTAAAAATGAATTTAAAATAATTTTCAGAATTTTATTCGATATTTGATTTTTGGGTGACGACCGTATCGGTCAATGGACCCGGCTAAGTGCAAACGAAATCGGCCCCGCCCGGACGTTGAGGCATTAGCCAAGATGAGGATTTGACCATATCTGAGACTCCATATTTATCTTTATTTTTATTATTTATTTCTGTTTATATTTTATTTAATATTTCAGTTTAGGACTAACGGCGGTTTATCTTATTTCAATTTATGTAAATAAATTATAATGGGCATAAGCCCAGCTGGCTGTGGTCTGTAACTGTGATTGATAGCTTAGGTTTCTGTTATTTCTGGTTTTTGCTAGTTTTTACTATTTAACGATTAAATTGACTAAAAAGTATTTTCGTATAAAATTAATTAATGTTTTCTCACCTAAAATTGACAAGTTTAGTATTAATTAAAAAGTCACGTATTTCTCACTAAATAAGAAAATTAGCTTTATATTTATATTTATAGAAAATACCAAGTTTTTCTAAAATAATCTGACAGCGACGATGATTTCCCGAATTCAAAGTTAAAATGACCTTTTTCCCTCGTATTCAATCAACGCACTAATTATCGTGTTTTCTGTGTTTGGTTAAATTAAAGAACTAAAATGGACTAGAACGCAAATAGAGATTTCAACTAGTGTAGCTAGGTTGATAAACCTGATATCTGAGTCTATCTCTCGAATGTAGGAAATTCGAGGACGACTCTAACTTCCCGTCTCGAAGTCTTCTACCTCTCCAGTCATTTCCTTGAGGCAAGTATAGTTTGTGTTAGTTTACAGTTATTTATTTAATCGCTTTACTGCAAGTTTAAACTACGATGCAAACACGAAACTCTCTCTGAGAGCACTGTACCTACTGGGGACTGGGAGAATAGTGTAATGAGTATGACCATACTGTAACTTTACTGTAACAAATCCCATATCCTTTACTGTAACAAACCCAAGCCGGTCATATTTTATTGCCTGTTCAAATCACACTGTTTTACTGCTGAAATTGGTCATTTCTAAACTGTTTAAAAGGGCATGATTCTATTATTTATTTTAACTGTTTAAATTAGCATGAATTGTACTTTGCTCCCTCCTGACTGGAGATAACATTTTTAGGGAACATTGAGGATGCTGAACTGTTATACTATACAACAGCTAATTTTGACCCGGTTCTGTACCCTGTTGGAGGACGCTGGCCGAACACTTAGCTATATTTTCTGTTTCTAGATTTGTTGTTTAGAATTTTGTAATTTGACTTCAGCTTTTAATTCAGTTCTTTCACATTCCAGTTGTACTTATTTCAAGTTTAATAAAATTTTATTTTTCGAATTTTGAGTTGTGACAAATTTAGATGTTGTTGTGGATTACCTGCTAATGGAACAGCTTACTGCCGCCGTCTTAACAACGGTACAGGCTGGGCATGATCCAGTTTGACCCAATTACTTGGGATCGGATCGTGACACATAGGCACCGTGCTAAGCACGATACTTGGCGTCGGGATGTCCATGAGATCGATACTAGGTTTGGCAAGTCTTGTCTAAGTTGGTTCATGAGTCGAATAGAAAGACCGCTAGGCGGTAGCATGAATAAAGTCTTGATAAGTTGCGAGGCGCGGCCTCAATCTTGAAGCATGTACAAGTCTAAGCAGATCTTAAGGCACGAATCAAGTCTAGCGGCACGGCCTGTACGAGTCGTCCTATTGCCGTCCTTGGCACTTGAATCGTTGGCACGAGAATTGGTCTAGCGAACTTGAGTTTAAGTAAAAGTCTTGGCACGGCCGAGTGCGCATAAGTTGCTCATCGGCGAAGCACTGTCCCGAACATGTTAAGTTACAAATATTATGTGGCACGACCCTGCCATCCCGAGTTAAAGTTTGGTCAAGTACCTAGGCGATGAGGCACTGCCTCGATCGAAATACACGGTATTGTAGCACGACTCTGTCGTTGCACGTCGAGTTGGTTAGACGTCAAGTCTTAAAACTGATCCTAAGGCAAGACTAGAAAGACAATCGAAAGGGGTTTAAGCTGCACAAAGTAAATGAACGTGTCGGTTATGTATGGGTGGGCGAGAAGCTCACTCCACCAGTACAGTTGAGTACTGACACCCACACAGTGTTCATGTGCAGGCACAGGTAGAAGCTCGTGGCGCGGAGCTCGCTTGGATGCGTCGAGGCACGGAGTTTCCTTGGCGACTCGAAGCGTGCGGCCGCGTGGATTGAATACTTATACAGGACATAATGTATGGACATTGCCTTCCGAAGCTTCCGCTGACATCAAACATTGTATCGAGAGATGAGAGAGAGTAGAGTGAATTGTAAATGAGAGAAAAGTGAGCACGAGAGACTTGTAATTCGGCCTTGCGCTCACAAATGTAATCTTGTATTCAATATCAATAAAAGAGTTTCTTTTGAATGACTTGTGTTCATGTGTTCTTGTTCTTAAATTTCTGCTGCATATTCAATGTATCTGCTTGGGACTATCTGTGCGATGATCCCGTCGCCGCCGTTGTAATCGGCCGTTATGGAACTGCCTTGCACGAGCGCAATCTAGGCTCGTGCGGCATCACGCCTTAGCGAGGACGATCGCTCCTACGGGAGCGGGACGTGACACCCCGTCAGCTGCCGCTTACCCCCTCCCCGCCCCACCCCCACGGGAGGCACAGTGGCGGAGCAGGAGCGGACGTCGGGGCGAGGCTGAGGCGCAGCAGCCGAGCGGGGGCGACGGAGCGGGGCGGCGGGGGAGCAGTGGTGGTGTTGGTGAAGGTGGTGGCGGTGGTGGTGATGGTGATGGTGATGGTGAAGGTGAAGGTGAAGGTCGTGGTAGTGGTGGTGGTGATAGTGAAGGTGGTGGTAATGATGGTGGTGGTGGTGGTGATGGATGCGGCAGCGGCAGGGCGCGGGCGGGGGCGCAACAGCGGCGGCGGGGCGGGTTTGGATTTGGGTTTGTGAGAAGACAAGGGTATTTTCGTCAAAAATTATCAGTCAAACCTTTTGACCGTCAGTTATTAACGGTTTCCGTCAAAAGTGGTTAAATTTGAGTAAAATAAGTGGGGTGCGACTCAAAATTTCTCAAAATTTATCTCCTCATTTAAAAAAAGTTTTTTGTGTAACGGAAATATATAAACAAAACATGGGATTCAACAATGACAGAAAATAATCTGCCGATTAGGAAACATTTTCTTAAGTATTTCTTAATTAATTAGCAAATAATTCTTTCGAAGAATTGTCGAAACTTGGAATCATCTCTTCATTTTCTTAAAGAATTGCAGCGGTGAGAAAACTTTACTTAAACAGTAAATTTTATGAGCTTACTAGTAGGGAACACTTAAATCTCGAAAAGATATGAACTTTTGATCACGATCTAACCGTGTTAATAAAATATCTAAATTTTACATTTAGTTCCGACACCGATGTACCGACTATACCGGGAGCGGTACACCAACGATATACCAAAAATTGACCATTTTGGATTAGAAGTTTTTTGGAACAAAATCATGTTACACTATCAGATATATGTCAATAATGGTATACCGACGATGCACCGCCGTCGGCAGTGATATGACTTTTTTCAATAACTCTGACATGCATTCAAATCGAACTTCCTTCGTTATCTTCAACTTCCTAAACTTTTCCGACACACGAACAATCGTATTCTAACACATCCAATACCAACAACAATTGCATTATCCAGTAGTGATACGCCCCGAGTCCGGATAAAATAGAGTCCGGATAAAATAGGATTGTAATAGAATAATTGTGACACAAAGAAGTCAGACTTTGATTGTTTAAGTATGTAAAAACATTCAACGGCTATAAACTAGTGATTTTTAAAAGCTTGACTATATTCCTCTACATTTGTCCTCCTTTCGATCAATTTGGTAATAAAATAGGTAAAATTGATAACGATTAGGTGTGAATTCGTAAGATTAGGAGGTTCATTTTCAAAGACAGGTCATATTGGAATGAACCCTAATGGTACCAACAACATACATATTATTCAAATGATCAGCTTATCTGGACGTTTGAAATCAGAACGAAAGCTGACTTGAGAAGCTCATGATAATTATTTGGGAATTTGACTTGTTGCAAAATTTGGAAGAATTTGAGAATGAACCAAAAGTAGGGTTGAATATGTTGCAAAGATCCAACCGTAGGTAGGACCATTTTGCCGATAGGTCAGGCTTTTCTAGTGGACTCTAAGAGATCAGTGTGTTAAGGTTTCGTCGGTGCACGGAACTCTGAGAACTATGTGCTTCGATAACAGTTAACATCATGTTTGGTTCGAAAAATCAAGTAGAGGTAATTCAAGTAGTGGACTCTTACATTTTTGTAAAACTGTGGGGTGCACCGATAATTCAAGTAGGAGATAAGTCAAAAAAATTTCATAATTTTATAAATAGTAATTATAAAATAACTGCTGCAATTGTGGTTGTGACTTTAAAAATACAACCAATGGTGTTTCAAAAATTTATATATAAAAAGGACTAATTAGCGATCGGATCCTAAATTTTATTTCATTTTAGAGTTTAAGCTCTCACATGTCCAATTGAAGAGTTTATGTCCTCAATTTTTTTTTTTTTATTTTGTTTCATTATACCCTCCCTAATCTATTTATGGTAAAAAAAAAAGATCAAACATGAAGGGAGGTATAATAGAAAAAATAAAAATTCAGTGTCTAAACTCTCCAATTTGACATGTCAGGATTTAAACTCTAAACTGATATACAATCCGAGGTCTAAAAATTAATTAGCCCTACAAAAAATCAAATTTCTCCTTTTATATAACAAAATATGAGTTCATGACTGTTGGAAAATAGGACACATGGCAATTCTTATGGTGTAACCGAACTCGAGTGGCTCTTGTGGTTACCAAGGAAAAGTATAAGATCCTGACTAGGTGACGGAAGATCAGTGATTCAGTGGATCGAGCCACGGGGTCGTATTATTCCTTTTATTTATTTGGTGGGAATTGGGGAACAGTGGATCCAACATATATGCAATGCAGCGTGCACAAAGTTTCGTGTGTGTTGCCGGACATTAAAAAAAAAAAAAAAACCAAAGTAAATCACAAATGTGAAGTATCCGACTGATTTAAGACTCGCTGAGCTAGATTCGGCCGGCCATTAGTTATGAAACGCAGTACGTGTGTGTGATTCCAGAATTACAGTCACAGTAATTTTATATGAAACACAATGATTACCAAATGATTGTGATCGTGATTTAGAAATCACACATGCTCTGTCTTTCTAAAATCGCCATTTTTGTTGGCATCTAATTCAAAATAAACAATAACATTAACATCTAATTCAAAATTAGAAGATGTTCATCGGCTAATAGGAGACAAATTTATGAAGAAGATCAAGCCATCGAGAATGGGATTTGGAAATCACATAAATGAATGATGTGATATCACTGATGCACTTGATTTTGGTTTGAAAACCATCATGTTTTGCGATTTTACGCTCTCAGTTGAGTAACACCCAGTTACGAAATCACATATACAAACTACAATTAACTAATACCTGATTTTGGAATCACGGTTGACTAACGCCTGATTTTAGAACCACTCGACGGAATTGACTAACCTCTGCTTAGCAAATATTCTACGAAAACCTTTTAGTAAATTTTTTCCCCCCTGCTCAACTCTTATATATGTTATTTTGTGGTGAACTTTCAACCGAATGAGAACAGTCTGAATCGAATAAATCAAAATTCTAAAAATTTAAAATTGCAACCGAATCGAAATTAGTCACAACTGAAATCGAAAGCGATAACCAGTTTGGTTTGTACGATTTGTTCGGTTGGACTATTTTTATTGTTTAATGGGTCGGACCAAAGTTGAAATTGTGGTTAAATCATATTAAAAATTATAATTTTTATACATGGATTTGTTGTATTTAAAAGTTGGACAAAAAAAATTGGGTAGTTATAAATTATCAAAGTTGGACTTTAAACATGTACATAAAACTGGTATTTCAAAATATACACATTTTTAATTATAAAATCCACAATATTTATTAATTGTATAAGTTTTATTCGATTTTCCAAAACCGAAACCGAATAAATTTTTTTAGTATTTTCAAAGTCAAAACAACATAATTTTTCAAACCGAACCAAATTTTTTATTAGAATTGGTTCAGTGGTTCTAGGTCCAAAACCGAGTAATGCTCACCCCTGATGTTATTTCTAAAAATAATAAGATGGGTAATTTTCCTGAAAAAGTGGGAATTTGCTAGGGAAATAGGAAAAGGTAAGAGCAGTAAATAGTGATCTTTTAAGTTGTATAAAACAGGTTCAGGTAGAGAGATATTTAACCTCCTAACAAAAGGATTGTGGAATGAGTAGTGCATCAGACATGATGTAGGGAACACTACATAATTTGTATATATGCTACAAAAGCTGATGCTTGATTAGTACATTCTTTAGGGAGCAGGCACCAATGTGCTAACCCTACATGTTTTCTCTAAGCATTCACCGGAGTAATATAAAAATGTCACACATGGTACATGAGGCTCATTAGGCTAATGGGATCAGAAAGTTTCCTAGGTTCATATAGATTATAAGATTGATGACCAGCAGTGTTAGTTCACATCCCTAGATCACCCCCACTCTAATCTCAGGCTCAAAGAAGGAATCAGATATTTGACATGGGGTTTTGTGGGGGGGGGGGGGGGGGGGGGGGGGGGGGGGGGGGGGTGGGGTGGGGGTTGGATAGAGCCTTGTTAGCAATTCGACAAACCGAAAAAATTCGGGACGACAAAAGTACGAATATAAATCGGCCCAGTGCAAATAGGATACGTTCAAAAATTCGGTCAAAAATTCAAAAAATAGAAATATTAAAGTTAGAAACTTCACATTCTTAAATATGTTGTCAAATTTGGTTAATTAAACAGATTTTCAGTACGTTTTTTGTGCCAATTTTTTTCAATAATTGATACGAACAGGTTTAGAATTTTGCATGCTTAAAATTTATGTACTAATTTGGATCTGTTAAAAGTACGCAAGTATTATACGTTTATGAAAGATACGAAAAAATTCGTGTATAGTACGAATTTTATTCGGATGATTGCTAACAAGGGGATAGAGTGGGATAGTGTGGATTAGGTGTAGGATGGCTCATATAAAAAAAATAAAAAAATAAATAATTATAATTATAATTAAAATCAAAATAATATATAAAATATAAAAGAAAGAAAGAAAAAATTATGGGTAGGCTGGAATCTGTCCAGCTCCTATGTGGTTCTGCCTCTGCTTAGGCTTATTACACTTAAAAGAAAATACATAACAATATAGATTGGTGCGAGGAATCAGTAACTTGGTAGCGTTCACGACCCTCATCGAACAACTTGTACTTAAGATCGAGCTCACCATCTTTGGGATCGAATAAGTTCGATAAACTTAAGCTATATTTGGTATCGAGCTTAGAATCTTTAGCGCAGAACAACTCCATTAGGTTAAAGTTCTACTTAATATAGGATTGAACGTGTTCACTGAGTTCGACTTCACTCTTTCCTAAAACAAGGCTTGATGCTACAATAAGTTACTTTAGGTGGTGTTTGGATGAAGGTTCGGTATTAAGAATCTACTTCCAATTACTTTTTTATGAAAAAAAAAAATTCAACGTTTTCATACTCATATTTGGTTAGATTGAAAATATCCGGTCAGTAATTTTTTAGTTTTTCATTCTCATATTTGATATTTGGTTTAGACATGAAAATATCCAGTCACTAAATTTTAAGTTTGGATGAAGGTTCGGCTCAAAACCCTCTAAAATTAAGACAATGTAATTTTTGAATTTCTTTTTAAACACTCTAAATCTAGATGTTTTGAGGATTTTTGTTTTTTTTATTCCGTTTATATTGTTATAAAAAAAAAATAACTACAATTATTAATACCCTACTATATTTCTTCCTTCGCATATTTCTTTCTCTTGAGATCCAATCTGACGGCTCAAATTTTGTCATTCATTTGATGTGTTGGTGAATGTTTTTGTCTCAACATAATTTATAAATTACACTTGCCTAATTATTTTATGGTTGCAAGATTATATTATTGTTTGGGAGGACAACGACATAATCTTTCTTTGAGAATTATATATATATATATATATATATTAGAACATGTAATTGTGTTACAGATTCCTGGTCCGAAGGTCTACAAACTCACCCCGAAGGCTCGCACCAGCACTTGTATCTCACCGCATCCTGCACACACTCACATTTGTTCCTCCACATGGAATAAAATGTGTTTCTTTTCGTTGCTCGAACCCGCAACCTCTTGGGAGGATGTGCCTCACTCTAAGCACTTGAGTACGGGATGATTAAACTTAAATCAAATTTCTCTTACGGAAAAAAAATAAATCGTGTCAGCAAATAAACCTCATACTTATGTTTCTCTTCCAAATTTCACTCTTTTTAAAAATTTAAATCTCTTCTTTTAAAAAATAAATCAATCTCTATCTTAAAAATTAAAATCTCTCCTTTTTAAAAATAAATCGATCTGTATTAAAAAAAAAAATCCATCTTAATCTTATTATTAATTTTAATAAATGTTAATTTTTAATGTTAATATCAATTTTAACGTTAAAAATGTTAATATGACTATTAGAATTTTATTTATGTTAATTTTTAATTTAAATGTTAATTTTAAACTAAAATTAACGCTAAAAATTAACATTGAAGGCAACATAAATAATAACACTAAAATTAACAATAAAACAAAATTAACAGTAAAATTAAAAATAAATTAACATTAAAATTGAGATTAAATAACATTAAAATTAAATTAACGTTAACATTCAAATTTTAATTTAAACATTAAAATTAAAAAAATTCACATTCACATTAAAATTAATAGTAATATTAAATTAACATTTAAATTAATATTAAAATTAAAATTAAAATTAATATTAATATTAATATTAATATTTTAAAAAATATATTTGTTTTTAAAGATAGATTTATTTTTAAAGATAGATTATTTTTTCAGATTTGTTTTGAAAGATAAATTATTTTTTAGATTTGTTTAAAATAAACTGTCTCTATTTAAAAAAATAAAAATAAAATCTATCTGTCTCTATTTTAAGATAAATAAATAAATTTATCCCTATTTAAAAAAATAAATTGATGGATATGAATTATTTTTTAAGATAGATATACCTTTTTTAAGAGGAGATATTTAAATTTTTTAAAGAGAGAAATTTGGAAGAAATAGTATGAGCTTTGTTTGCTGAAGATATTTTTGTTTTTTGTTTTGTAAGAGAGATTTAATTTTGATTTAATCATCCCGTAAATTATATATATATATATATATATATATATATATATATATATATATATATATATATATAATTGAACAAAACTTTTATTGGTCATTCATTGAGTCATTATCTTTGCTTTTTTCCAAGTCGAATCGTCACAAGTAAGAAAGCGTAGCATCTGAATGTAGAGATTGTCGAGGTTGACGTATCAAAATGTTGCCGACGGTGATAACTATGCCGGACAAAGTCGATATGTGGTTGTCCGAGTGCTCTGCCGTGTGAACTAACTATGCTGTTTTGTCCGATAGGGTCCTACTCCACATCTGGCAAATAGCTACTTCAAAGTACTTGAGAAGAAAATTGAACTGCATTTCACTTCCGAACATTTGTTTCTTAGACACGTGGCCAAAATTTATTAGTGCTAAAGAAAGCTACTCTTTGCATTTGGCTTTCTAAATAGGAAAAGAAAAATGCTAAGTCTACGACCAAATAATTACAACCTTCTTACAACCTCTCTTCCACCCTTTACACATGAATTCCATCGGATTCCACCTTCCTCTCACCCTCTGCTACATGGACTCCATCCGATCTCACTACTTCCTCCCCTCCTCCAATCGAAATTCGACACGTGAAGGTTGTAAGGGGATTATAAGTATTTGGTCGTAGGTATAGCAAACCTCATAGAAAAATTATGTGATGTGATTTCTATGTGGCATGAGGCATAAGACAATGCATTTCTTAGGTGTCAAGTCACACAAGACAATAAAGTAAAAAAAAATCTTCTCCAATACAAAAATATTGAGAAGGCAATAAAATCTATTTTCTTTCAACTTTCAAGACAATTTCTTCCCTTCTTTCTAATTTTTCTTTATTGATACTTGATGATGTGGAGGAAAAGGCATTGTGAAGTGCATAGCCTAGAACTAGACAACCACTTGACAATGTCTTTGTCATGTCAACTTCACAACTTTTTTGACATTTGCATTGGAGAATGACTTTTTCAATAAAGTCTTGTTATTCCTACATGGCAATAACTTTTTTCTAAACTCACAGTTGCATTGGAGATGCTCTAAGAGCATCTCCAACCCTATTGTCTTGTTTTGTGTTGTGAATCTTAGGTGGCATGGAACACAATACAATGTCTTGTATAGGTGGCAAGATTATATTCACAAATGACAATGAGTTTAAAAAGTCATCTCCAATGCAAAAGTATTGAGAAGACAATAAAAAATAATTTTTTACAACTTCCAAGACAACTTTTACTCTTCTACTTCTTTTTATAAACATTTTTATTCACAAATGATGATGTGGACATAAAGACATTGTGAAGTGCATTGTCTAGATGTAGACAACCAAATTCACATTGTCTTTGCCATGTCATTGCCATGTCAACTCCACACTTTATTTCACATCGGCAACCACTTTTTTCAAACTCACAATAGGGTTGGAGATGCTCTAAGCTCAGGGGAGACCGTGGCTGAAACCTCGCTGTCACATGTCATCCTTCCATTGGCTGAAAATGGATCCCACAAGCGCTGCCACGTGTCACCTCCAATTGGCTGAAAAATGAGTCCCAGAGAACGATACGTGGCGTCGGTTCACGTGTCGGTCGCCCACACGATCTGCATCAAAATATTGTTCTAAATAACTATTAATCTGACCATAAAGCAAACATCCTTTTTTTTTTCCCTCTTTTCTTAAAAGCCTCCATTAGTTAGATTCTCAAGTTTTACTCTCCTTGACTTGAGTTCCATTCTGCTAGTCTTCCCAAGTCCAAAGTTTGTGTGAAGTGAACAAATTATCATTCATTCACAGGTCCTGGCTAAGCATCTGGCACAAAGTAATGGCGTTTCAATTATATATGGAGGAATAAAGAGTACCGAAGGTGATGTTTTCTTTCGGAATTTCTCTCACAAAAGCTATCGATACTTTCGGATTTCTAGGGTCCTTGACAGTGCTAGGAACATAAAAAGCAGAGGTTCTTGTTTCGGTTGTAGAAGCAAGGTACAGTAAACACTTTCTCGTGCACTTCGGAGAAGATGTGCAGTCTCCCCGTTGACGCGGGACAAAGATCGATAGGATTTAATTGAATCGTAATCAATTAGTTTAACTATTAGTGCAAGATTCTATTACGAACAAAATTATTGATATAATTTCACAATAATATTACAAGATGTAAAGATTTATCTATGAAGTTAGATGTGAGTTTTGAAATATACCGAAGGCTCATACACCTTTAGAGCAGAAAAGAACTTGCAATCGTACCAAATCCATTGTCGAAGAGGTATTGATGAAAAACATCCAGAAAAAGATTCATGGGAGGATTGAAACATGTTAGAGTCGGGACACAATTTTTCGATGAAAAATTGAGAATTCGTAACAATTGTAAAAACAATCGTTATTACGTAACACTTCACAGAAGGTACGTAACAGAAATTCCACTAATGCAACACTTCACAGAAGGTGCACATATTTCTACTAACGCAAACACTTCACCGAAGGTACGTTAATAGAATTCTGATGAATGAAGAAGGTGAGCAACACTTCACAGAAGGTGCACATATTTCTACCAACGCAAACACTTCACCGAAGGTACGTTAATAGAATTCTGATAAACGAAGAAGGTGACAGACGAAAGATGGAAAAACTCCTGCTGGGGTGAATGATCACCGTTGCTCAAAGCTTTATTCGCTCCACACGAATAGCTTCCAGGAACCAGCAAGTTCGTCGGAGAACTTGGAACACTTTTGCTCTTCTAACTCTTCGAATGAACACGAACTCCCGTGCAAAACTCAACGCTGGTACAATACCTCTCTTCTCTCTCACAGCTTCTAAGCACTTGTAAACTTTCTGTCTACTACTTGTGTATTAGTTCCTTACTGTTAGAGAGAAGGAGGAGACCTTATATAGGCCCCTGCAACAATTGTCCGGTTAGCACAAAGTTAGGGACGTGGTAATAACCACCCCAAACATGGAGCAACCGCTCAGAACATGCAAAGACACGTTCTGCCGTAAGTTGTGCCACTCGCGTAACCAACGTGATTTGTACTTTACGCACACAGACATTTTACACAACCTGCGCACAATACGCACTCTACGCACACTGCGTACGCAGCGTACGCTGCGCACACTGCGCACTCTACGCACGCTGCGCGCACTGGGCTGCGTAACTGGGCCAGCGTAACTGGGCTCGCGTAACGGGCCGCGTAACGTGGTCGCGCAAGTGGCTCGCGCAACGAGCGCAACTTAAGCGCACTATGCGCCTAGCGACGATGCTGACGTGCTAAGTGTAAAGTGCGCCAACAAAATGCCACATTACGCCTCATGAGCCCTTGAGCCCGAGTCCGAGCCCGAGCCCGAGTCCGAGTCCGAGTCCGAGTCGCTAAGTCCCTACGGGGCTTAGCTCCCATGGAAATAAATTTTCCAAGAGCAAAAAGCATGAATATTTTTATTGTTGATTTAGCCTTTTTTTCATTAGAAAAATAACCCCACATGGCACACCCATGTGCACCTCCACACCACATATGCATCTCTAGAATAGGAAAGCTAATATATAGAGATACATTTGTTTTGGCATAGCCGATGTGGGACTAAAGTTCTAAACAAAAGAGGCCAAAACCCAACAATCTCCCACATATCTCTATATATATGGGTATAAGTGTTCTCCAGAGTAACTGTCCATCATGCATTAGGAGAGATGTCGCTGACGACTTGAATCTTTCCGCATGGGTCAAACAACATACTATAATACAAGAATGGACTAAGCTTTGAATTCTGCATCATAGCTAAAATTCTTCCCACTCACATAATGTAGTTACATGTACTTCTGGCTACACATTAAAGGTCCTGTGCAAGCCTGGTTTCAGTGTATAATTTCGGGCATCTACAAGTTTACCCTCAAGAGACGGCCTGATATCTCTTTGTCCATACACTATAGGTGAGTTCATTATAAAGAGACATGGCATGAAGCGCTTTGCGCTTCCCTTGCGGTGCTACGCCGCTATGACATGGCTTAAAGCTGAGGCCTTACCCCGTACCGGAAACCTCATCGTAGTGTCATACTACTGTAGCATAAGGCAACCGCCTCTTTGTAGCGCTAAACTACCCAGCATGAAGCCTTAGGCTCCCTTGCGGTGTTACGCCGCAACGACATGGCTTGAAAGGCCGAGGCTTTATCCCTAACCGGGTACCTCATCGTGGTGTCATGCCACTGTAACATGAGAAACTCCTCCTCTTTGTAGCGCTGACTACACCCCTCTTTATTTTTAACATACAACATTAGGCTAACTGCCTATTTGCGGTGCTACGCCGCTGTGACTTGGCCTGCTAAGCCGAGGCTTTATCCTATTCCTGGGCAGCACCCCACATATAGGAACCTCATAGTGGAGTCACTCCACTGTAGCATGGAGTTTTACTCCTTGTAGTGCTGTTCTACCGTGCTTCCTGTAAAGCACACCAGGCATTCACTCTGCCTGAGAACTCGTTAAGGCAATTAAGCCAACCTTTCCACAGGAACCGTTTTCCGCAGAAAACAACAGTAGACAACTGTGGTTATAGGTCCGTAACTGTCACGCCAGAACCAGAATACTGGAGAGCGGGGGAATGACTCAGCCAGCTACGTATTACGGGTAGATGAATACAGTATAATACGATCAATGCTGTCTACAAGACGAGGGGGTGCATACTACATAAAAGTCTCCCTATGGTCCCTTCACATCTATTGTCTCAATCATTCGAACAAGAAACAGAAATAGAGAACATGTGAGATAAAGCAGTAAGGCGTCCCAAACGCTCAGTCAAAATGTTCTTGATATCTGGCTTTACAAAATACAGCCAGATGATGTAGTAAGTATACACAATTGTTATCAGCTGCAGTCTGACTTAGTTACAATTATGCAAAAGTAGGTGCAAGACAATCCGACTAACATGTCGGTGCCAAACGGCAAAGTATAAAGTATTTAACAGAACAAGCGGGGAAGTAAGAAACCCACTCGAGTCCTCCTGCGATCATCCCTCTAGTATTGACCATCTTGGAGGTAGAAGTAAGCTGGATCCTCGGAGACCGGCTCTAAATCTGGCCATGCAAAACCAGAGAGGTTAGACCTCTAATAGCAAGTACCGCAAGGGAGCACGATATGAGGAATGAAACCAGTAATAGGAAACATAATAAATAGATCTCTGCTGACTACTGGGATTCACATTACATCACGATACTTCGAACCAACCTCCCAACCAAACAAGGACAGAAGTTGACCCGTCATGTCCTGATATTTCGATCATCATAGTCAGTCATCAGAGTAGGTACAGTACACAAACAAATCAATTTAAACGGCCATGCAACTACTACGGCTTGCTACTGTAAGTTCCAGGTTATCCTGGAATTATGCAATAGAGGATTCCTCAGTTCTTACTATGTGCAAGCAAGGCTAGTTTACCCAGTCAATCAATTGCGCCAATCATGAATTAGACGAGTCCTAGCGGGACGCCCGTCATCAATATATAATATACAATAGATAATATAACCAGATACCGTACCCTACCCGTGTGGCAGATTTGCAGTATCTGTGGGGACCAACCAGCCTGTCGGGCACTACTAGTCCCAAGAGGGCTGCCATATAAGAACTCGGAAATCCATTCTCTCCATGCAATCATTATTTTATTTAACTTAATAGTCTCTACATTGAGTGAAGTCCCATGCCGTAGGTCATGGTCATTCAAATGAGTACTTTCGTACGGGGTACGATATGCACAACTCTGCAACGATACCAGTGCGGTCAGGTTGTAGGTCTTACATAGCGTAATGCAACAATCAAAACTAACCACAGAGTAATCATGCCTTGACCATAAAGTACATATGCTATTTTTGTAAGATAAACAAATAACTAAATAAATAAATAATTAATTTGAAGCCTGTATGTGCATGTATGCTAATATTCGAGATTAGCCAGTCGATTGCAATAGTTCATAGTTAATATGAACGTGTCTCATTCATTCAATTCAATAAGACGACTAGCCAGTCTCTTAGTTCCAACTAGGAAGCATGATCAATTATTTAAATTAAGATATCAATCCTTATTTATTAATGCCAAGATAACAATCAATGTAAATTAATGTAAAAATGCCAACTAATGCTAATAAATACCAAGACAATTAATCAATGTCAATCAGTGTCAATTCAGGACAAGAATCAATCAAAAAGGCATTAGAGCCAGAGTTCATGCGGCTCGCGAGACTTGGATTTCATGCGGCCGGAGATGAATAAGTTACATGCGGCTGGACAAGGGTGATTCCTTGCGGCCAAGTTAGCAAAGCCTCATGCGGCTAGAAACTAAAGGGGCCTCATGCGGCTAATTAAGTCAGGATCCCTATGCGGCTAGGGTAAGTCATGCAGCACATGCGGCTGAGAATGGTCAGCGCCATGTGGCTGATATATATATATATATATATATATATATATATATATATATATATATATATATATATATATATATATAAAATTTCATGCGGTCGAAAAGTCGACGGTTCATGCGGCTTAATTAAGCCCAAGCTTATGCGGCTAGATAGGACTCGGGTCCTTATATAGCCAGAATATAAATTCAAATGCCACGTGGCCAGGACTCCATGCGGCTCCAGAAGACTTGCCGCATGAAAAACTCATGCGGTCAAGCATTGTCATGCGGCCAGGATCTGTTCTTCTTCTCCGAATTTCCTAAGGACAGAACCATGGAAACCCTTGCTTCCAAGCTCTCTAAATCCTTCATTCCAAGCCCAAATCTGAACTTCCATAGGTCAAAATGGGGTAGAACAAAATTCTCTACAACATGAAACCATCAAAACTTAAAGATAATAAAGTTTACAAGATCAAAACCTAAGAAATCCAAAAATATATTAAACTTAGATCTACAAGAAATGAACCATGGAAATTGAAAATGCTATGTACTAAAGAGGCTTAAGATCAAGTAAGGAAGATGATGGAACGATAATAATGGTGATCCATCAAGAAGCAAGTTTGGCACTTGCCTTGGTGGCTGGTAGGTGGGGGAGGAGTTATGAGGAAGAAAAAGATTAATGGTGAAGTAATGAAGAGAGAGAAAGAGGATGGCTTTAAATGGAAGGGGTTGTCACGCCCCGATTCCGTAGAATCGATAGTCGTCCCCCGGGCGTGATGCCGTGCGAACCTAAGTTGCGATCGCACAAGGCATAGTCATAAGGTTATCCGAAACACAACATCAAGTTAGAGTACGCAGAGAAATTGAATGACACATTTGGAATAGAAATAGACTTTTTCATTGATGATAATAAAACTTTACATAGACTCCTTTACAATCATTGCCGCGCGGGCTACAACATGACTCGACTTACAAAATGAACGCCGATGAGATAGGTCGTTCCATACATTACACCCTTTTATACAAGTAAAAACCAATACACATTTCCACCTGCTATGGCGGGAAGTCGAGTCGTCATTTTTCTTTGGACTGATGTGCGGTCTTCTTCAAAAGGAAATCCAGAAAACAAGCCTTCACACGGACAAGGCTTCAAAGAGTTCACGCCGCCTTGAGCTCTAGTTGGCACGCCCTTCGTGGTTCGGGGTACCTGTATTGGAGAGCGAGGATCAGTACATTACACTTTGTACTGGTGCGTGGCAAGTTAAGTTCCAAGCTCTCATTTGGTTGAATGAGTTTATATGACTTAGTTCATGAATGTTTCTAACCATCCTAATGAATTTCAAGCGTGCAATGACAAGCATAATGAAATTTGCTTCGGAACTTACCGACGACGGCCCGCGCCGCGCCTTATGAGACTTACCATGTTCTTCCCTGTCAATTGTTATCATTTCCATACCAAGTGCAATATTCCGTGTGTTGGTCACTGGCTCCCAGAGCCATCGTGGACTCCTTCTAGCTTTAATTAGACGAGGCCCTTTCAGCGTGAGTAGCGAGCCCCGCTGCAAGTCCTCGCCTAACATTGTGCCCGGCACAGCTTATGAGATGTTTCCTTCTTGGCCGCAACGGTCCCGTGGCCGCGGGTTGCCGTGCGGGGAAACTTTACCTTGTCGACAAGTTGTCCAATGACCGTGCAAAGACCATTTTTCTTCTTTTTAGTTATTAAGACATAGCCTACCATTCTTTTTGAAAACTCATTTTATTTTCCCGTGTTCGTGCCTTTCGTGCCTTTGGTGCCTTTCGTGCCTTTCGTGCCTTTGCATTTATCTTTTTTATTCGTATCAACACTACCGAATTTGCTTAAGAAGGGGGTCAAGAAGAGAAGGGTCAGCCACTCACCTTGAGTTTACTTCGACGAGAGAACTTGCTTGGTTGCGCTAGACGTCGCCTACGCGATTACCTGAAATCGCACAAGCAACCGATTAGAACACTGCATTATTCAAGAAGTTCGATAGGAAATGCGAGTTCGAAATGCAAGCCATGAAAACCATCGAAAACATTCACGAAAGCGCATTCAGAAAACAAAGCCAAAACCAACGCAAGCGGCGTGAAAAGCAGAGCAACGGGAGGTCTCTCCCGACTCAGCCGCAGAGTCAATCCTCGAGGCACAGCCCGCTGAATATGGGACTTGGTTTCGAAGAAGACATTCCATAACGAGGAATGGGTCTTAATTCAACCGTTCCCGTTCGATCGACTCGGCCGATCCCGACCTATCGGTTCCGACCGAATCGATAGCGACAGTGTTCCTTTCTCGCGCACCCCGTGGACAGAGTACGGGGCACGATGTAGGGACGGGGCACTACACCATAACCAACTAAGAAAAAGTTTCGTCCTCGAAACTTAAGAATAGAACCTACCTCTACGAGAACAATGAAGGGAACTTCTCCTTCATTTCAGACTCAAGCTCCCACGTCGACTCCTCGACAGAATGGTTTCTCCAGAGGACGCGGACTAGAGGAATAGCACGGTTGCGGAGAAGTTTATCCTTGCGCTCCAAGATTTGCACCGGCTCTTCGACATATGATAAGTCCGCCTTCAGGTCCAGCTTACCCAAATCTACCACATGCCCCGGATCGTGCACGTACTTCCGCAATTGCGAGACGTGGAAGACGTCATGTACCCCTGACAATGCAGGCGGCAAGGCGATTTGGTAAGCTACCGGGGCGACTCGCTTCAATATTTCGAACGGGCCAACAAATCTTGGGCTCAACTTTCCTTTCGCACCGAACCGGGATACTCCACGCATAGGCATCACCTTCAGGAATACATGGTCGCCTTCCGAGAACTCGAGGGGGCGTCGGTGCGTGTCGGCATAGCTTTTCTGCCGGCTTTGTGCTATCTTCAATCTTTCTCGTATCAATTTGACCTTCTGCACAGTCTGCTCCACCAGCTCCGGACCAAGTATCTGCCGTTCCCCGACTTCATCCCAGCAAATGGGCGATCTACACTTCCGGCCGTACAAAGCTTCATACGGCGCCATTTGGATGCTGGACTGATAGCTGTTGTTGTATGCAAACTCGGCCAGCGGTAGATGGACGTCCCAACTTGACTTCAAGTCGATAGCACAGAGTCGCAACATGTTTTCGAGAATTTGGTTCACCCGCTCTGTTTGGCCGTCAGTCTGAGGATGATAAGCTGAGCTGAACTTCAACTTGGTCCCCAGTGCTGAATGTAGACTACTCCAGAAACGTGCTACGAACCGTCCATCCCGATCCGAGACGATAGAAACTGGGACCCCGTGCAGCCGAACTATTTCATCAAGATATATCTGAGCAAGGCGGTCGACGCTCCAAGTAACTTTGATGGCGATAAAGTGCGCTGACTTGGTTAGTCGATCGACGATGACCCAGACGGCGTCATTTCCCCGCGGCGTCCTCGGCAAGCCAACAACGAAGTCCATAGTGATGTGATCCCACTTCCACTCTGGAATGGCAAGGTTCTGCATCTCCCCGCCCGGTCGCTGGTGCTCGGCTTTGACTTGCTGACAGGCCATACATTTTGACACAAAGAGCGCTACGTCCCTCTTCATGCCGTGCCACCAAAAGACAACGCGGAGGTCCTTATACATCTTGGTGCTGCCAGGATGCAAGGAATATTTTGCATAGTGTGCCTCCGTCATTATCTCCTTTCTGAGTTCTACGTCGTCCGGTACGCATAGCCGTCCCTTCACGCGCAACACTCCCGACTCGTCCTCTGCAAAGTCAGACGCTTTCCCTGTCGATATCAGCTTCCGCATCTTCTCCAGGTAGGGGTCGTCCTTCTGTGCAGACTTGATCCTCTCCAGTAGGCTCGGTTCCACCCGCAGTTGCGCCAGTTTCACGTCTCTGAAACGAACTCGAAGTTCAATGCCCATTCCTTCTAAGTCACGCAGCAGTCGATCGTTGATGCATAATGAAGCTAAGTACTTTCGGCTCAGCGCATCCGCTACCACATTTCCCTTGCCCGGCGTGTAGTCGATTGATAAGTCATAGTCTTTGATTAGTTCGAGCCATCGCCTCTGCCGCAAATTCAGTTCTTTCTGGGTGAAGAGATACTTGAGGCTTTTGTGGTCCGTATAAATCCTGCACGCCACGCCATAGAGATAGTGACGCCACAGCTTCAACGCGAACACAATTGCCGCTAGTTCTAGGTCGTGCGTGGGGTAGTTCTTCTCGTGCGGCTTCAACTGCCGGGAAGCAAAAGATATCACCTTATCCCGCTGCATGAGCACACACCCCAAGCCCTGGCCAGAAGCATCGCTGAAGATTTGAAATCCCTCCATCCCTTCAGGAAGAGCAAGTATCGGGGCCGAAACGAGCCGTTGTTTGAGCTCCTGGAAGGAAGCTTCACAGTCGTCTGACCACTTGAATGCGACTCCTTTCTGGGTGAGGCGAGTCAACGGCGATGCAATCTTCGCGAAGTCCTTCACGAAGCGTCGGTAGTATCCCGCCAAGCCTAGGAAGCTTCGAATTTCGCCAACTGATGCGGGCCGTTTCCAATCAGCAACTGCCTCGACTTTCTTCGGATCGACTGCGATGCCCGCGGCGGAGATGATGTGCCCAAGAAATGAGACGCTGTCCAGCCAGAACTCGCACTTGCTCATCTTCGCATACAACTGATTCTCTCGAAGGGTTTGGAGTACCGTCCGCAGATGCTCTGCATGTTGTGCTCGATCCTTCGAGTAGACGAGGATGTCGTCGATGAAGACTACTACGAACTTGTCAACGAACGGACGGAACACCCGATTCATTAGATCCATGAAGACGGCAGGGGCGTTTGTCAGACCGAACGGCATTACCAAGAACTCGTAGTGTCCATAACGAGTGCGGAAGGCAGACTTCGGCACGTCATCTGGCTTGACCTTGAGTTGGTGATAACCCGATCGCAGATCAATCTTCGAAAACACGGTTGCACCTTGGAGCTGGTCGAACAAGTCGTCGATGCGGGGCAGGGGGTATTTGTTTCGGACGGTGGCTTTATTCAATTCCCGATAGTCGATGCAGAGTCGCATCGATCCATCCTTCTTCTTTACGAACAGCACGGGCGCACCCCACGGCGAGACACTCGGACGGATAAACCCTCTGTCGAGCAATTCCTGAAGTTGTGCCTTCAATTCTTTCAATTCTGCAGGAGCCATCCTGTACGGAGCCTTCGAGATCGGCCGGGCGTCGGGGAATGTATCGATGGTGAACTCTATCTCTCGATCGGGCGGCATGCCAGGTAGCTCGTCCGGGAACACGTCTGGGAATTCTGCCACAACGTCGGTATCACCCGCGTTCGCACTATCCTGCCTCGTGTCACGAACGGACGCCAAGTAGCCTTCGCATCCAGAATGAAGTAGCCTCCGAGCCGAGATTGCCGAGATCACCATGCACGTCGGCGATGCTTCACCACACGAATAGCAGAATTCGGGCACTCCAGGTATGCGGAAGGTGACCCTCTTTCCTGCGCAGTCGATGTTGGCGTTGCAAGGACCGAGCCAATCCATGCCCAGTATGATGTCGAAGTCCTTCATATCTAGAACTATCGAGTCCAGACCGATCTTTTGACCGCCGATACAGATAATCCCGCCGGCGCAAGCTAAGTTTGTGAGAATTGGTGTGCCCGAAGGCGTGCTTACGCTAAGATCGAGATCTAATGATATTACAGGAAATTTGTGCTCGGCGGCAAAGTCCGCCGATATGAAACTATGTGAAGCGCCTGAATCAAATAACACACGAGCAGGCACATTATTGAATTTTAGTATACCTGTCACAACAGTGTCGGAAGTATACGCCTCGTCTCGAGTCATGGCAAAGACACGCCCCTGTGCATTAGGGCGTTGGGCTTGGTTGTCGGTTTGAGTGGGCTGAGGGGGTCGAGGCGCCTGTCCTCGATTTTCTTGACGGTATTGTGGTGGCGGGCCATTGCGAGTCAATCTGGGGTTTGGGCAATTTCGAGCGAGGTGGCCCTTTTGTCCGCAAGCATGGCATTCCCCTCTGAAGGGGAAGCAGTTGATGGCTTCGTGCCCAAGGCGATTACATTTGGTGCAACGAGGTAACGGATTCTGACCCAGATAGCCGCCGTTGTTTGGACGCTTTGACGCGTGATTGTTGCCTCCCGTATGGCTAGGACGTTTGTGATTGGAGTTGCGCACAACGTCGTCAGCACTGGAAGGATGCAGGTTCTCAAGACGGAGAGCGTGGTTCAGAGCCTCGCCCGTGGTCTTGTACTCCGGGACGCCGACATGTGCACCAATAGATTGTCGCAGTCCCACTTCGAATCGTCGCACGCGGCACTCTTCAGTAGGCAGAAACGCACCAGCGAACTTGGACAATTTGTTGAACTCTGCGGCGTACTGCTGCACGGTCCTGCTCCCCTGCTTCAATGACATGAATTCGTTTTCCTTTGCTTGGCGAATGGCAGACGGAAGGTACTCGAGTTCGAAGGCCTTGCGGAACGTAGCCCAAGAGATCGGCGCGGTAGTATGGTCCGGTCGAATCGCTCGCTTGCGTACGGCCCACCAGTCGTGCGCGTTCAACCGTAGTTGAAGTTGTGCGCAGGCGACTTGCTTTGAGTCTTCGATGCCGAGGAGCTCGAAGTGGTCTTCTAGTTCTTCCAGCCAGTCAATCGCAATGGAAGGACCCTCGGTGCCGCTGAAAGAGGTGCGACACGCCTTCTTGAATTCTGACACTTCGAAGTTGTACTTCTTTGGTGCCGCTGGTTGAAGCTCGGGCTCCGCCGTGTCGACTTCAATGGGTGGAATCGCCGGCACGGTGGTAGCAGGTACGGTGACGGTAGGCGCCGTCGCAGAATTTCCGTTGGCCGCAAACGTCTGGACGATCTGCTGCAGGGTATCCATCTGCTTTTGTTGAAGTTTGATGTGCGCGTCGAAGCGAGCTTCGAACTGGGCCTGTCTTTCCTCTACTCGTTGATGTCGGTTCTCGGACTGGTTCCGCTGCGCCTCCATCATGCGCAGCATCCTTTCGATTGTATCGTTAGAAGGTCCGACCTGCGGACGATGCGAGCTACTAGAGCCGCTGGAAGCGCTCTGTTCTTGCTCGGCCGTGGGTTCCGCCACTTCTGCGATACGAAGGCAACGCATCAGTCTCAAATTATTACGGACTCATTGTATGGAACAACTTATCTCATCGTTGCGTGGTCAAAGGTTTGAAACTCTAGACGCGAGGCCAAAGGATGTAAAGCCGTGCTCTGATACCATTATGTCACGCCCCGATTCCGTAGAATCGATAGTCGTCCCCCGGGCGTGATGCCGTGCGAACCTAAGTTGCGATCGCACAAGGCATAGTCATAAGGTTATCCGAAACACAACATCAAGTTAGAGTACGCAGAGAAATTGAATGACACATTTGGAATAGAAATAGACTTTTTCATTGATGATAATAAAACTTTACATAGACTCCTTTACAATCATTGCCGCGCGGGCTACAACATGACTCGACTTACAAAATGAACGCCGATGAGATAGGTCGTTCCATACATTACACCCTTTTATACAAGTAAAAACCAATACACATTTCCACCTGCTATGGCGGGAAGTCGAGTCGTCATTTTTCTTTGGACTGATGTGCGGTCTTCTTCAAAAGGAAATCCAGAAAACAAGCCTTCACACGGACAAGGCTTCAAAGAGTTCACGCCGCCTTGAGCTCTAGTTGGCACGCCCTTCGTGGTTCGGGGTACCTGTATTGGAGAGCGAGGATCAGTACATTACACTTTGTACTGGTGCGTGGCAAGTTAAGTTCCAAGCTCTCATTTGGTTGAATGAGTTTATATGACTTAGTTCATGAATGTTTCTAACCATCCTAATGAATTTCAAGCGTGCAATGACAAGCATAATGAAATTTGCTTCGGAACTTACCGACGACGGCCCGCGCCGCGCCTTATGAGACTTACCATGTTCTTCCCTGTCAATTGTTATCATTTCCATACCAAGTGCAATATTCCGTGTGTTGGTCACTGGCTCCCAGAGCCATCGTGGACTCCTTCTAGCTTTAATTAGACGAGGCCCTTTCAGCGTGAGTAGCGAGCCCCGCTGCAAGTCCTCGCCTAACATTGTGCCCGGCACAGCTTATGAGATGTTTCCTTCTTGGCCGCAACGGTCCCGTGGCCGCGGGTTGCCGTGCGGGGAAACTTTACCTTGTCGACAAGTTGTCCAATGACCGTGCAAAGACCATTTTTCTTCTTTTTAGTTATTAAGACATAGCCTACCATTCTTTTTGAAAACTCATTTCATTTTCCCGTGTTCGTGCCTTTCGTGCCTTTGGTGCCTTTCGTGCCTTTCGTGCCTTTGCATTTATCTTTTTTATTCGTATCAACACTACCGAATTTGCTTAAGAAGGGGGTCGAGAAGAGAAGGGTCAGCCACTCACCTTGAGTTTACTTCGACGAGAGAACTTGCTTGGTTGCGCTAGACGTCGCCTACGCGATTACCTGAAATCGCACAAGCAACCGATTAGAACACTGCATTATTCAAGAAGTTCGATAGGAAATGCGAGTTCGAAATGCAAGCCATGAAAACCATCGAAAACATTCACGAAAGCGCATTCAGAAAACAAAGCCAAAACCAACGCAAGCGGCGTGAAAAGCAGAGCAACGGGAGGTCTCTCCCGACTCAGCCGCAGAGTCAATCCTCGAGGCACAGCCCGCTGAATATGGGACTTGGTTCCGAAGAAGACATTCCATAACGAGGAATGGGTCTTAATTCAACCGTTCCCGTTCGATCGACTCGGCCGATCCCGACCTATCGGTTCCGACCGAATCGATAGCGACAGTGTTCCTTTCTCGCGCACCCCGTGGACAGAGTACGGGGCACGATGTAGGGACGGGGCACTACAGGGGTGGTGGTAGGTGGGGGTTTATTTCGGTTCATGATGAACCAACATACTAAACCAATCCAAGCCGAACCCAAAGTAAAGCTAAATCAGAGTATGAAAGCAGAAAATAAAATACAGAAATAAAATTGCAGGAAATTAATTAACATAAAATTAAAGGGATTTAAATACAGAACAATACATGATAAATATTAAATAAATACATTCCAGCAGTACATATATTTAGAATACGTATTCTGGGAACGGGAAGTGACATCTCTACCCTCCTTAGAAAAATTCCGTCATCGGAATTTTAAATCCAAGCAGGATAGGAATATCAAGACTAAACTAATCTAGGTACAAGAAACATGAGCAAGCAATCATTCTTCAATATTTAACTAGCAGATAATATATCTATATTAACAATCTACGATATCAAGCAGTTCTATCCATGGGGTGACAAGCATGAGGGGTTAAGGCAATCAAGGTACACGGGAAGAAATATACCTTGTGAGTCAAACAGATGTGGATACCGTGATCGGATATCATCCTCACGTTCCCACGTTGACTCTCCTAATGAGTGATGACTCCAAGCAACCCGGACAAGACTAATTGTTCGGTTCTTGAGTATCTTCTCTCTTCGGTCTAAAATAGACACCGGCTGTTCCTCGTAAGACAGGTTGGTACCAACAACCAGCTCAGAATGATCAAGGATATGGCTGGGGTCCGATACATACCTTCACAGCTGAGATACATGAAACACGTCATGCACCTCTCGTAACGAAGGTGGAAGGGACAGACGATAAGCAACATCGCCTACCCTATCAAGGATAACGAATGGTCCTACGTATCGCGGACTCAACTTCCCGCGAACGCCAAATCTAATGACCCCACGGGTATGTGAGATCCGCAAGAATACGTGGTCCCCAACGGAAAATTCTAGCGGCCTACGATGTTGGTCCGCCCAATGACGATGCCGATCCTGCGCAACTCGAAGTCGCTCTCTAATCCCCTTAACCACTTCAACCGTCTGAACAATCAATTCCGGGCCTAGCATCTTCCTTTCCCTGATATCATCCCATGCTAGTGGCGACCTACACTTCTTACCATATAGTGCCTCAAATGGTGCCATCTGGATACTGGCTTGATAACTGTTGTTGTATGAGAATTCGACTAAGTGTAGTTGGCTCTCCCAAGATCCTCCAAAATCTAGGGTGCAAGCTCGTAACATATCTTCCAAAGTCTGAATTGTCCTTTCTGATTGCCCGTCCGTCTGTGGATGGTAAGCCGTGCTAAATTTTAACTTGGTGCCTAGACTATGATACAAGCTCTTCCAGAAATGTGGTGTGAAACGGATATCTCTGTCTGACACAATACTGACAGGGACTCCATGCTGCCTGACTATCTGTTGCATATATAACTCTGCCAACTTTTCTGTAGATTGTCCTACTCTGAAAGGAAGAAAGTGTGCTACCTTTGTAAGCCGGTCCACTATCACCCAAATAGCATCTTTACCACTCGGTGATCTCGGTAAACCGGTCACAAAGTCCATTGTAATATGCTCCCACTTCCATTCCGGAATAGGAAGTGGCTGCAATAACCCAGCTGGCCTCTGCTGTTCTGCCTTCACTTGCTGACATATCAAGCAACGGGAAACAAATCTAGCTATCTCCCTCTTCATTCCATTCCACCAGAAGTGCTGCTTGATATCTTGGTACATCTTGGTCCTTCCAGGATGTATAGAATACTGAGAACTGTGAGCTTCTGTCATAACCTCCTGTCTGATATCTCCACTAGGCACACATAGACGTGATACAAACCTAAGTGTACCATCTTCATGAATTTGTATCTCCTTTCTGAGCCCTGACTCACACTCTGTCCTAAGCTTCTGAATCCTTGGGTCCTGCGCCTGAGCTGCCTTGATCCTGTCTACCAAGTCAGATTGAACTTGTAGACTTGTTAGAACTCCTATATCACTAGGAAGTATAACTTCTATGCCCATCTCCTGAAGGTCTTCTAAAATATGTGCTTCTGTGTTGTCAACATAAATGCGCCGCCTCTCCTGCTAAGAGCGTCTGCTACCACATTAGCCTTGCCTGGATGATACTGAAGCTCAACGTCGTAATCCTTGATCAGCTCTAACCATCTTCTCTGTCTCATGTTCAGCTCCTTCTGAGTAAAGATGTACTTCAGACTTTTGTGGTCTGTGTACATGTCCACTCGATCACCATATAAGTAATGCCTCCATAGCTTCAAAGCAAATACTACTGCCGCCAACTCCAAGTCATGAGTTGGGTAATTCTTCTCGTGGTCCCGAAGCTGCCTAGATGCATATGCTATCACCTTCCCGTGCTGCATGAGGACACATCCAAGTCCTTTACCTGACGCATCGCAATATACGGTAAAACCTCCGGGTCCAACTGGCAATGTAAGAATGGGCGTTGATATCAACTTCTGCTTCAGATTCTCAAATGATGCATGGCATTCTGCCGACCAAACGAATGGTACATCCTTTCGTGTCAAGCGGGTCATGGGTGCTGAAAGTCTTGCAAAATCTGATACAAACCTTCTGTAATAACCTGCCAATCCCAAGAAACTCCGTACATCAGCTACGGTCTTGGGTACTGGCCAACTATCTACTGCTTCTACCTTCTTGGGATCTACTGCTACTCCAGCTCCTGATATGATGTGACCCAAAAATGAAATGTGGTTCATCCAGAATTCACACTTACTGAGCTTGGCATACAACTGGTTCTCCCTCAGAACCTGTAACACTTTCCTGAGGTGGTCTTCATGCTCCTCTTCACTGGCAGAGTATACGAGAATGTCGTCAAGAAACACAACGGCAAACTGATCTAAGTAGGGCATAAAGATACAGTTCATCAAATCCATAAATATTGCTGGAGCGTTGGCCAAACCAAACGGCATTACTAAGAATTTATAATGTCCATACTTCGACCTGAATGCTGTCTTGGGAATATCCTCCTTCCGAACCCTCACCTGATGGTACCCTGAACGAAGATCTATCTTGGAGAAAACTCTAGCCCTGCTCAACTAATCAAACAAGTCGTCGATCCTTGGTAGTGGGTACTTGTTCTTTACTATTGCCGCGTTAAGCTTCCTGTAGTCGATACACAATCTGGATGATCCATCCTTCTTTCCTACAAGTACCACTGGAGCTGCCCATGGTGATATGCTAGCTTGGATGAACTTCTTCTCCTTCAATTCCTCTATGTGCTGATATACCTTGGCCTGCTCCGAATCCGCCATTCTGTAAACCCGATCTGATATCGGTTTAGTTCCAGGTGCCAATTCTATACTGAACTCAATATCTCTAACCGGTGGTAGACCTGGAAGTTCTTCAGGAAATACGTCTAGAAACTCTTCAACTACCTTCGGAACCTGAACTTCTTCCATTGTCGTTATTACTCCCTGCTCTTGCTGAGTTGCCTCTGATCTGACTAAGGTAAATCTCTTCATGCCTGGAATATCAAAAGATACACTCCCACTACGACAATCTATTGTCGCATGACTGTCTTTCAGTCAGTCCATGCCTAAGATAACGTCGAAATTTCCAACAGAAAATTCTATCAACTGGGCGGGTAAGGAATGCCCGCAAACTACAACGCTACATGCTATAATAACTCTACTAACTCCTACGAGCCCATTGCCGGTGAGTATATTCAACCTCCCTGGCAATGCCTCGAACTCCATTCCTAGCCGTGTCGCAAATTGTGAAGATATAAATGAGTGTGATGCTCCCGAATCAAACAATGCTACTGCGGGATATGATGCGACAAGAATTTTACCTGCCACAATATCTCCCGATGCTAATGCCTCTTCCAAGGACAGTGTGAATGCCTGCCCTCGACCTCCTTGCTGGTTCTCATGCGACGGCCTAGCCTGGTGCTGCTGCTGGCCCCTTCCTTGATGATGCTGGGGTAGTCTATGCTGGTGTTGCTGCATCGGCGGTCCCTGCTGCCGAAACATCTGAGCCTGCGGCATTAACGGGCGCTGTGCCAACGGTCTCACTGCTACCGCTGGTCCTTGATACTGTCCTGCCCCTGGTGCTGGCAAAGCAGGAAACTGCTGCACTGGTCCTCCTGACCTCGAATTCATGGGACATGTGGTAACCCGATGATCTGGATTTCCATATATCAAACACAGTCCGTTCAATGCCCGACACACATCTCTAGTGTGCCCTATCTTCCCACAATAAGTGCAGCCCGCTGGGGGTTGCTGGTTCTTCCTTGGTTGTTGCTGCTGCTGCCTGGGTGGTGGTGCTGGCCCTCGTATCGCCACATCGTGGATACGAATGCCAAGGGATGGTACTGTTGTTCGGGGCGCTGCTCCCCCTCCTCCTTCAATCTGACTGTGAGATCTCTTCTGACCTCCAGTCCTTGCTGTGATCTTCTAAATGGTGATCTCATGCCTTCGAGTTGCCGTCAATACTTCGTCAAAAGTCTGGTAGTTGTGCCCCTCTATCAATTGCAAGAGCTCAAGATGAAACCCTTGCTGGAACCTCATCGCCCTCTGGCGCTCCGTTGCTACCGTCTCCGGGGCGAACCTACTCAATCTGCAGAACTCCGCTGCATAAGCATCTACTGTCTTGTCGGCCTGCTTGAGGTTGATAAACTTCTGTTGTAGCTCAAACTGCGCCACAACTCCATAGTACTTTGTCTTGAATCTGGCTGTGAAATCGTCCCAAGCAACGGGACGTCTGATACCTACTTCCTCTAATTCCCACCAATCACGTGCGAGATCCTGAAGTAACAACTTCACCTGATCCACACGTTCTTCTGTCGGCACCTTAGCGGCTGTCAGAATAGCCTCGATATCCTTAAGCCATGCATTTGCTGAAATAGAATCCTCCGTGCCCTCGAAACGACGGGGGTTGTACTTGCAAAACCTGATTGATGCTCCTGAATCCGGCCTTGCCCCTCTTTCCAAAGCTGTCTGTAACCCTTGGTTGAGTAATACGTTCTGCTCTTGCAACTGAGCATGCATACGCTGCTGGGCTAACATCTGGTGTTGCTGAGTGGCCATCATCCCTCTCATGATCTCCAGAAGAGCCGGTGTGTCCACTTCCACGGGGGTAGGTGGAACTGTTGGTGGTGGTGGAGCCTCTGGATACTGCGATCCAGCTGCTGCTTCCACTATCACTTCTTCCTAGTAGTCTCTGGAGGTAGTACCGGCCCGTGTTGCTGATCAACCTGGTCATGTTGTCCATGCTGCCCTTGTTGTTGCTGCCCAGTCCTGACAGATGCAGACGAGGTGCCCCTAAGAAAAGGGACAAGAAAACAATCAAACGACCGGACAGGAAAGATCAATGAAGTCAAAGGATACTGGAATGTCAAGCTAGAATTGAGAATCAACGAATTATGAGATCAAGGGGGAACATGTGTGATTGAGACATCCTATTAAACACCCCACAAGTCTGAAATCAGACCTGCATGGGCCACCACTAAAACCTTGTCACGCCCCAGAACCAGAATACTGGTGTCACGCCCCAGAACCAGAATACTGGAGAGCGGGGGAATGACTCAGCCAGCTACGTATTACGGGTAGATGAATACCGTATAATACGATCAATGCTGTCTAACCAGACGAGGGGGTGCATACTACATAAAGTCTTACTATGGTCATTACACATCTATTGTCTCAATCATTCGAATAAGAAACAGAAATAGAGAACATGTAAGATAAAGCAGTAAGGCGTCCCAAACGCTCAGTCAAAATGTTCTTGATATCTGGCTTTACAAAATATAGCCAGATTGATGTAGCAAAAGTATACACAATTGTTATCAGCTGCGGTTTGACTTTAATTACAATTATGTAAAAGTAAGTACAAGACAATCCGACTAACATGTCGGTGCCAAACGGCCAAGTATAAAGTAAGATAACAAAACGAGCGGGGAAGTAAGAAATCCACTCGAGTCCTCCTGCGATCATCCCTCTAGTGTTGACCATCTTGGAGGTAGAAGTAAGCTGGATCCTCGGGGACCGGCTCTAAATCTGGCCATGCAAAACCAGAGAGGTTAGACCTCTAATAGCAAGTACCACAAGGAAGCACGACATGAGAACTAAAACCAGTAAGTAAGAGAATATAATAATAGATCTCTGCTTTCCACTAGGATTTATATCACATCACGACACTTCGAACCAACCTCCCAACCAAACAAGGACAGAAGTTGGCCCGTCATGTCCTGACATTCTGATCATCCTAGTTAGGTAACAGAGTAGGTACAGTGCACAAACAAATCAATTTAAACGGCCATTCAACTACTACGGTTTGCTATTGTGAGTCCCAAGTTATCCTGGGATAATGCAATTAGGGATTCCTCAGTTCTTACCATGTGCGAGCAAGGCTAGTCTATCCAGTCAATCATGTGCGCCATGCATGAATTAGACGAGTCCTAGCAGGACGCCCGTCAATATACAATATACAATAATAATAAAAGCAGATACTGTTCCCTGCCCGTGTGGCAGTTTTACAGTATCTGTGGGAACCAGCCGGCCCGTCGGGTATTACTTGTCCCAAGGGGGCTGCCATGTAAGAACTCGGGAATCCATTCTCTCCATGCCATCATTATTTTATTTAACTTAATAGTCCCTACGTTGAGTGAAATTCCATGCCGTGGATCATGGTCATTCAAATGAGTACTTTCGTACGGAGTACGATATGCACAACTCTACAACGATACCAGTGCGGTTAGGTTGCAGGTCTTACATAGCGTAATGCAACAATCAAATCTAACCACGGTAATCATGCCTTGACCATAAAGTACACATGCTTCTTTTGTAGAAAATAAATAAGTAAATAAATAAATAAATAGATTGAAGCCTGCATGTGCATGTAAGTCAATATTCGGGATCAGCCAGTCGATTACAATAGTCCATAACATGAACGTGTTTCATTCATTCAATTCAATAAGACGACTAGCCAGTCTCTTAGTTCCGACTAGGAACGCATGATTAATTTAGTCAAGATAACCATTATTATCAATGGTGACAAGGCATGAAAGTCAATTAGTATTAAACGGGGGTCGAGTCTATAACTCTCATGGTCAAGTCCCAGTTATACTGGGTATCCTAAAAATTAATCGGGACACAAGGCACATTCCACATAACAATTGATATTAACAATATTATCATATCATGATTTTATCGAGTTTATGCCAAAAAGGCGTAAGGATATAAAATGGACGTTAAATATCTAATAAAATATCAATATACATGGCTATAGAAGATCAGGATAAGTAAGGTCAGCGTACGCTCAAGTCAGGCTACGCTCAAGTCAGCGTACGCTCAGGTCAAAGAGGCAGCGTATGGGCTCCATACGACTCCTCACCATCCAAGTCAGCGTATGCAAGTCATACGCTCCCCAAAGGCAGCGTATGGACTCCATACGACTCCTGACCATCCAAGTCAGCGTATGCAAGTCATACGCTCCCAAAAGGTAGCGTATGAACTCCATACGACTCCTGACCATTCAAGTCAGCGTATGCAAGTCATACGCTCCCAAAAGGTAGCGTATGAACTCCATACGATATACGCTTCCAAAAGGTAGCGTATGCAAGACACACGCTTTCTAAAAAGGTAGCGTATGGACTCCAGACTGCGCTGCGCTAAAGAGCGCGCACAGCTCAGTGACGCAAGCTAAAAAGCTAGTGTACACTGCTCACTGTCTTCTCCAAACAGCAAGAACTCCATGGTTGCACCCCAAAGCTTCAAAGGTCCATAACTTGGTCAAAATAAGTCCAAATCCAACTTTCCAAAGGTCAAAATTGGGTAGAATAAAACTCTCTACAACATAGAACCATCAAAACTTGAAAACAAAGAAGTTGATAGATCAAAACCACCAAACTCCGAAAATAACTCATTTCTAGATCTACAAAAATTAAGACTTCGAAATGAAAAATGCCAAGTTCTAAACTCTCTTAGGATCACGAGAGGAAGATAAATGAACCATAAAAACATGGGTTCTCATGTGGAGCAAGTTGTACTTGCCTACGGTTTGGTAGGTGGAGAGAGTAATGAAGAAGAAGAAGAGGAGTAATGGTGAGAATGTGAGTTTATGAGGAGAGAGAAAGAGACGTAAGCTTTAAATAGAAAAGGGGTGGTAGGTGGAAGTTAATGGGCCGGGTTACAGGAGGATCCAACAAAGCCAACCTGAGAACCCAACCTAGGCCGAACCACAATAGGCTAACTAAAGCAGAGAATAAAAGCAGGAAATAAAGTGCAAAAATAAAATTACAGAAATATAATTGCAGAAAATAAATTAACATGAAAATTTAAAGAGCAGATTAATTGATTAACATGAAATTAAAGGAATTTAAATACAGGATAATACATGATAAATATTAAATAAATACTCATGAGTTGTACATGTATAAAAATACACATTCTGGGAACGGGGAGTGACAACTGGAGAGCGGGGGAATGACTCATCCAGCTACGTATTACGGGTAGATAAATACCGTATAATATGATCAATGCTGTCTACAAGACGAGGGGGTGCATACTACATAAAAGTCTCCCTATGGTCCCTTCACAACTATTGTCTCAATCATTCGAACAAGAAACAGAAATAGAGAACATGTGAGATAAAGCAGTAAGGCGTCCCAAACGCTCAGTCAAAATGTTCTTGATATCTGGCTTTACAAAATACAGCCAGATGATGTAGTAAGTATACACAATTGTTATAAGCTGCAGCCTGACTTGGTTACAATTATGCAAAAGTAGGTGCAAGACAATCCGACTAACATGTCGGTGCCAAACGGCAAAGTATAAAGTATTTAACAGAACGAGCGGGAAAGTAAGAAACCCACTCGAGTCCTCCTGCGATCATCCCTCTAGTATTGACCATCTTGGAGGTAGAAGTAAGCTGGATCCTCGGGGACCGGCTCTAAATCTGGCCATGCAAAACCAGAGAGGTTAGACCTCTAATAGCAAGTACCGCAAGGGAGCACGATATGAGGAATGAAACCAGTAATAGGAAACATAATAAATAGATCTCTGCTGACTACTGGGATTCATATCACATCACGACACTTCGAACCAACCTCCCAACCAAACAAGGACAGAAGTTGACCCGTCATGTCCTGATATTCCGATCATCATAGTCAGTCATCAGAGTAGGTACAGTACACAAACAAATCAATTTAAACGGCCATGCAACTACTACGGCTTGCTACTGTAAGTTCCAGGTTATCCTGGAATTATGCAATAGAGGATTCCTCAGTTCTTACTATGTACAAGCAAGGCTAGTTTACCCAGTCAATCAATTGCGCCAATCATGAATTAGACGAGTCCCAGCGGGACGTCCGTCATCAATATACAATATACAATTGATAATATAACCAGATACCGCTCCCAGCCCATGTGGCAGATTTGCAGTATCTGTGGGGACCAACCGGCCTGTCGGGCACTACTAGTCCCAAGAGGGTTGCCATGTAAGAACTCGGGAATCCATTCTCTCCATACAATCATTATTTTATTTAACTTAATAGTCTCTACATTGAGTGAAGTCCCATGCCGTGGGTCATGGTCATTCAAATGAGTACTTTCGTACGGGGTACGATAGGCACAACTCTGCAACGATACCAGTGCGGTCAGGTTGTAGGTCTTACATAGCGTAATGCAACAATCAAAACTAACCACGGAGTAATCATGCCTTGACCATAAAGTACATATGCTATTTTTGTAAGATAAATAAATAACTAAATAAATAATTAATTAATTTGAAGCCTGTATGTGCCTGTATGCCAATATTCGAGATTAGCCAGTCGATTGCAATAGTTCATAGTTAATATGAACGTGTCTCATTCATTCAATTCAATAAGACGACTAGCCAGTCTCTTAGTTCCAACTAGGAAGCATGATCAATTATTTAAATTAAGATATCAATCCTTGTTTATTAATGCCAAGATAACAATCAATGTAAATTAATGTAAAAATGCCAACTAATGCTAATAAATGCCAAGACAATTAATCAATATCAATCAGTGTCAATTCATGACAAGAATCAATCAAAAAGGCATTAGAGCCAGAGTTCATGCGGCTCGCGAGACTTGGGTTTCATGCGGCCGGGGATGAATAAGTTACATGCGGCTGGACAAGGGTGATTCCATGCGGCCAAGTTAGCAAAGCCTCATGCGGCTAGAAACTAAAGGGGCCTCATGCGGCTAATTAAGTCAGGGTCCCTATGCGGCTATGGTAAGTCATGCAACTCATGCGGCTGAGAAGACACGCAGCTCATGCGGCTGAGAAATCTTGTACGATATGCGGCTGATATATATATATATATATATATATATATATATATATATATAAACTTCATGTGGTCGGAAAGTCGACGGTTCATGCGGCTTAATTAAGCCCAAGCTTATGCGGCTAGATAGGACTCGGGTCCTTATATAGCCAGAATATAAATTCAAATGCCACGTGGCCAGGACTCCATGCGGCCAACACTTCATGCGGCCAACACTTCATGCGGCTCCAGAAGACTTGCCGCATAAAAAACTTATGCGGTCAAGCATTATCATGCGGCCAGGATCTGTTCTTCTTCTCCGAATTTCCTAAGGACAGAACCATGGAAATCCTTGCTTCCAAGCTCTCTAAATCCTTCATTCCAAGCCCAAATCTGAACTTCCATAAGTCAAAATGGGGTAGAACGAAATTCTCTACAACATGGAACCATCAAAACTTAAAGATAACAAAGTTTACTAGATCAAAACCTAAAAAATCCGAAAATGTATTAAACTTAGATCTACAAGAAATGAACCATGGAAATTGAAAATGCTAAGTACTAAAGAGGCTTAAGATCAAGTAAGAAAGATGATGGAACGATAATAATGGTGATCCATCAAGAAGCAAGTTTAGCACTTGCCTTGGTGGCTGGTAGGTGGGGGAGGAGTTATGAGGAAGAAGAAGATTAATGGTGAAGTAATAAAGAGAGAGAAAGGGGATGGCTTTAAATGGAAGGGGTGGTGGTAGGTGGGGGTTTGTTTCGGTTCATGATGAACCAACATACTAAACCAATTCAAGCCGAACCTAAAGTAAAGCTAAAGCAGAGTATGAAAGCAGAAAATAAAATACAGAAATAAAATTACAGGAAATTAATTAACATAAAATTAAAGGAATTTAAATACAGAACAATACATGATAAATATTAAATAAATACATTCCAGCAGTACATGTATTTAGAATACGTATTCTGGGAACGGAAAGTGACAGTAACCTCTCCATGCCCAATAGAACATGTACCCACCGTTCCTGATATTCTTCCAGTTAATGGTCCTCCTTGAACTAAAAGCTAGATGCCTAGTAGATAAATCCTTGAACTAATAGCATAAAACTTTATGGTAGGAATACAATAACTAATATCAAAATACCTTCAAGCCCATTTTACATGCTGAGTCCTCGACCAGCTGGCGCTTGAGGCCCTTGGTGAACGGATCCGCCAGGTTTTTCTGACTCCGAACATCAATTACTGCAATTATACCTCTCTTAGTAAGATCGTGTACTGCCCTGTGCTTTAACCGCACAGTCCTCTTCTTTCCGTTGAAGAGGTCATTTGATGCCACCGTCGTAGTCGCCTGGTTGTCGCAGTATATCGGTATTGCCGGTGTTTGTGCCCCAACCACTGGAAGATCATACATGAGCTCCCGAAGCCATTCTGCTTCCTCGGCTGCGGTGTCAAGTACAAAGAACTCAGATTCCATGGATGACCGCGAGAGCATTGTCTGCTTCTTCGACTTCCATGATATAGCAGCTCCACCCATTGTGAAAATATATCCACCTGTGGACCTCTCGCTCTCCAAATCTGAGCACCAGTTGGCATCACTGAAGCCTTCCACTACATGCGGATCTCCGCTGTAGCACAGTGCATATGTCTGAGTCTTCTTGAGATATCTCATAACCCGTTTCACAGCCTTCCAGTGTTCAACACCAGGGTTGTTCGTGAAACGACTCAGCATTCCCACGACGAAAGCTTTGGCAGGCCTTGTGGCAGTAGTAGCATACATCAAACTCTCGATTACGCTTGCATACTCCAGCTGCCTGACGCTTTTCCTTGAATTAGGCTTCAGCTTCAGATCACACCTGTACGGCGTATCGATCCCTGGAAGATCTTGATACCCATAACGAGTGATCATTTTCTCAATATAATGAGACTGTGACAGCGCTAGTCTAGTGTCTGTCCGGATGATCTTAATCCCTAAGATCACATCATCTTCTTCTAAGTCCTTCATACTGAACTTGCTCGAGATGAACCTCTTTGTCTCCGTGACACAGCTCATATCCGTACCTAGGATAAGCATGTCGTCCACATACAGACAAACGATCATACCTCTTTCATCAGCGAACTTCGTGTAAACACACTTGTCCGTCTCGCTGACCATGTAGTCATTTGACCTTATAACCTTGTCAAATTTCTCATGCCACATCTTGGGAGCCTGTTTAAGACCATACAAAGATTTCACCAACTTGCAGACTTTGTCTTCAAGACCCTTGACGACAAATCCCTCTGGTTGTTGCATGTATATCTCTTCGATCAGCTCGCCATTTAGGAAAGCCGTTTTCACATCCATCTGATGTATCACCATCTTATATATCGCTGCGAGAGCAATCAACATTCTGATGGTAGTCATCCGTGCTACTGGAGCATACGTGTCAAAGTAGTCGATTTTCTGCTTCTGAGAAAATCCTTCCTTGGCTACTAGCCTAGCCTTGAACTTGTCAATAGTTCCGTCTGCTTTCATCTTCTTCTTGAAGATCTATTTGCATCTGATAGGTTTCGCTCCTTCAGGAAGATCAACCAACACCCAAGTATTATTTGAGGTGATGGAATCAATTTCATTGTCAATCGCCTCCTTCCAGAAAACTGTATCTCTGGTCTTCATCGCCTCATCATATGTAAGCGGATCTGCTTTCACATGATATGTGACAAAGTCACTTCCGAAGTCCTTCGGCCTCCTCACTCGCTTCGTTGACGGTTCAGCGAGATCTGGTTCAACCGTTTTTTCAACAACATCTTCTTGGACCACATCTTCATTGAAGACCTGCGCACCCTCATTATTCTCTGGAACATCCGCAAGAACAATATTCTTGTGCCTTGCAAATTTGTCTTCAAAATATTCTGCGTCGCGAGATTCAATGATATGATTTGACTCAATATCAAGAATCTCCGAGCATCACTCTTCTCGGCATACCCCAAGAAGATCGTCTTAGTAGTCCTTGTCCCAAGCTTCTGAATCTTCAGATCTGGAAGCTTGACATATGCCAGACACCCCCACAATCGAATGACATTCAAGTTAGGTCTGACCTTGAACCAGAGTTCATGAGGAGTAACGTCTGAAGTTGCATGAGGCACTCTATTTAGAATAAAAGTGGCCGTTAATGCAGCTTCTCCCCAGTAGCACTTAGGAAGACCAGCAGTCAACAACATTGAGTTAATCATTTCTGTTAACGTTTTGTTCTTCATGTCTGCTACTCCGTTTGATTGAGGAGAGTACGGAGCCGTAGTCTCATTGACAATTACATGTTCTTTACAGAACGATGCGAATTCATGAGACCTGTACTCCCCACCTCGATCACTTCTTATTCTTTTGAGTTGTTGTCCAGTCTGCCGCTCAGCTTCGGCTTTGAACTCCTTAAACTTCTCAAATGCTTCGTCTTTAGCCTTCAGCAAGTAGACGAACGCATACTTTGAGAAGTCATCGATGAAGGTTATAAAATACTTCATCCCGGCCTTTGTAGAAAAATGTTTGAAGTCACAGATATCTGAGTGTACTAACTCCAGAAGATCTGTACTTCGATTAACCCGAGGAAAGGGTTTCCTTGTGATCTTAGTTTGAGCACAAACTTCACATTTCTCTACCTTACCCCCACACTTAGAGATAAGTCCTAGACTAGACATTTTGTTAATTCGTTTAGAATGAACATGTCCTAGCCTATTATGCCACAACTCATAAGTATAAGCAGAATGAGTGATTGTATTAACAACATTGAACTGATTTACAAGCTAAATTTTGAACATTTCTTCGGTATAAAAAGCTTTTCCGAAATATGTTCTCCTGATAGACATCACCATCTGGCCAGCATTGATGTCCATCCGGAGGCCTGCTTTGCAGAGTAGGCCTCCTGAGATCAGGTTCTTGGCGATAGCAGGTACATGCTTCACGCCTTGAAGCGTCAGAGACTTGCCAGAAGTTAGCTTCAATACCACTGTCCCGATCCCCAGCACTTCAGCTTGTGCCTGGTTCGCCACCATAACCACATCAGAAGTAGGGGTGTAGGTGGTGAACCACTCTTTGCTGGAGCAAACATGGCAGGTGGCTCCAGTGTCTACCGACCAGTCAGCATCAGTTCCTACCGTATCAACCTGTGCAATCATAGCAACAACATCAGTGATCATAGTTACCTTACTAGGCTCTCCTTGCTCCGATTGCTTGGCTTTTGTTTTGCACTCATTCTTAAAGTGGCCCTTCTTGCCACACTTGAAGCAAGGCATTTGAGACTTTGGCTTCTTTTTCTTGAAAAAAGTTTCCTTGACTTTTAGATTGTCAGGGTCCTTCTTCTTGCTGTGGGAAGCCGCCTGCTTTCCCCTTGGTTCCTTGGTATGAACCATATTGGCGTTAGCCAATTGCTTGGACAGTACGTCCACCTTCAATTGAGCACGCATCTGGTCCTCAATATAGATTTTCTGCAGGAGATCTTCAAGGGTGATCTCCAGCTTCTTCCTATGCATATTTGCATAGAACTTGCTCCACCCAGCGGGGAGCTTTGAGACAATCCCTGCAACAACAAACTTGTCGGGGAGGGGCATCGTCTCGTCTTCCAGCTTCTATCGCAGTTTCAGGAACTCCTTTACCTGCGGCAGCATAGACTTTTCGTCCTCAAAGAACCACTTGTGATATCTTTCAACCACAAAGATTTTACTGCGGTTCTTGTCTTCTTCGTAGAGTTTTTCTAGAGCCTCCCATATGTCTCTAGCGATAGTCTTCTTAGAATAGGATTCTGCAAGGGAATCTTCCATAGCATTCAGGATAAGCAGTCTGCAAATACTATTTTTCTTTCTCTATTTTGCTTGAAGTTTAATAGCCGCGGTGATTGCGGCAGCAGACCCAACATCTGGAACAGTAGGTTCTTCCTCCAGAAGCACGTGATCTACGTCTTTGAGTTGAAGGGTGAGATATACCTTCCTCTCCCAGACTTGGTAATGTTCTCCATCAAACTTTTCTAACTTGCAAAAGTCAGAATTGAAGAGTGAAACATTAACGTTTTCCATCGTAGCCTTAAAGCTTTGAGATTGTTAAAGTCGAGGCACAATTTTTCGATGGAAAATTGAGAATTCGTAACAGTTGTAAAAACAATCGTTATTACGTAACACTTCACAGAAGTACGTAACAGAAATTCCACTAATGCAACACTTCACAAAAGGTGCACAGATTTCTACTAACGCAAACACTTCACCGAATGTGCGTTAGTAGAATTCTGATGAATGAAGAAGGTGAGCAACACTTCACAGAAGGTGCACAAATTTCTACCAACGCAAACACTTCACCGAAGGTGCGTTAATAGAATTCTGATAAACGAAGAAGGTGACAGGCGAAAGATGGAAAAACTCCTGCTGGGGTGAATGATCACCGTTGCTCAAAGCTTTATTCGTCCCACACGAATAGCTTCCAGGAACCAGCAAGTTCGTCGGAGAACTTAGAACACTCTTGCTCTTCTGACTCCTCGGATGAACACGAACTCCCGTACAAAACTCAACGCTGGTATAATACCTCTCTTCTCTCTCACAGCTTCTAAGCACTTGTAAACTTTCTGTCTACTACTTGTGTACTAGTTCCTTACTGTGAGAGAGAAGGAGGAGACCTTATATAGGCCCCTGCAACAACTGCCCGGTTAGCACAAAGTTAGGGACGTGGTAATAACCACCTCGAACATGGAGCAACCGCTCAGAACATGCAAAGACACGTTCTGCCGCAAGTTGTGCCACTCGTGTAACCAGCGTGATTTGCACTTTACGCACACAGCCATTTTACGCAACCTGCGCATACTACGCACTCTACGCACACTGTGTATGCTGCGTACACTGCACACACTGTGCATTCTGCACACTCTACGCACGCTGCGCACACTGTGCGCACTGGGCTGCGTACTGGGCTGCGTAACTTGGAACAAAACGCCACATTACGCCTCATGAGCCCGAGTCCGAGCCCGAGCCCGAGCCCAAGTCCGAGTCCGAGTCCGAGTCCGAGTCGCTAAGCCCCTACGGGGCTTAGCTCCCATGGAAATAAATTTTTCAAGAGCAAAAAGCATGAATGCTTTTATTGTTGATTTAGCCTTTTTTCCCATTAGAAAAATAATTCCACATGGCACACCCATGTGCACCTCCACACCACATGTGCATCTCTAGAATAGGAACGCTAATATATAGAGATACATTTGTTTTGGCCTTAGCCGATGTGGGACTAAAGTTCTAAACAAAATATGCCAAAATCCAACAAAACAAGTGTTGATGAAGAGCACCCCTAATAAGACGTCGAAGAGATATTGATGAAGAGCCCCAAGAAAGGATTGATGGGTGAATGAAACAAGTGTTGATGAAAAAAATGAAAAAAAAGAGCAACCCGCAAAAGATTGATGGTAAATTAAACAAATTTTAAAAATTAAATTTAAGCTACTTTGGCATAGTACCAACCTTTATATATATATATATATATATATATATATATATATATATATATATATATATATATATATATATATATATATCAAACCGAAAAAAAAAGACACCTCAAAAAAAACGAACCAATACAACAAACACACTATTTTGTGATGACTTCGTCACTCGGACAAATCATATTCCCTATTAATTGACTAATACAAGATTGATTATAAATATATCAATGTTTTGTCCCAAGAATCAGATGTTACAAATCTCAAGAAATAGAATAAGATTACAATTCAGATCCATCACACCCCGATGACAGCTCCCTTAACGAATCAAAAAATCTCCTCGAACAGATCTCCCTTCCTCTGATCTCTTTGTAGAATTTGGTAGATTGCCTGAAGAAGATTACAATTCAGATCCCATCACACCCCGATGACAACTCCCTTAACGAAATAAAAATCTCCTCAAACAGATCTCCTTCCTCTGATCTCTTCATAAAATTTGGTAGATTGCCTCATTGCATCTCCTCCAAGAGCATTCCTCAGTAGCAACCCCCTTAGCCCCCTTAAATAGGTCTAATTAAACTTAATTTAGGATTAAAAATTCTAAATTAGCCCCAACCTAGTCATGGTCGTCCAGATCCAATCAACAACCCAAAATAGTGTTGAGAAATAGTCCAAATTGCTCAAAATTCGAACTGACGGTACATTAGAAGTATACTGTCAGTGTACTGTGTGTACAACAAAAAAATTGCTGAATTTTTTTTCACAAACCGGTATACTGCTAGTATATCCGTTTGTGCTATTTTGACTCAGAACTAAGTCTCATCTCGGTTCATCTGTAACCGATCATCGCCTTTGTCGCAACTTCCGTAAGCACTCCATGGCATTCTAGACTTTCTTTCCAAACTCCAATCGAGACTTAATTCCCAAGACTCTCCATTTTTATTATTATATTTTTTTTATTATTATGTTTTTTTTATTTACTTTTATTTGATCCCTTGCAAGCATACATTGCTATGATTACTGTCTAATTATCATTATTACAACATGTTACATTGTTAGCGTCCAAGCTAGACTTGGGTGCGATTGACGGAGTTCGTCGATTCATTTGCTTTTTTTTTAATGCATGTTGACTTAGTTGCTAGATGACTATCATATATTAGTGGAATATTTTCATATCTCCTTGGCCATGACACACACACATGACACTAATATGAGACTCATCTTAGGGGCACGGACCATCGTACTTGACTGATCATCGACCATCGATATATACGGGACGTGTGAGGGTTAGAAATGTAACTGCTATGATTAGTGCATTAGAGACTCAAGCAGTTTCAAACTGGACATGTTGTGGATATGACTTAGTCAGTATGAAAATTGAGGGAAAGGACAGTCACTAGGCATATGGGCTACCAAAATCGGTGAACCATATGATCCCGAGGGAACTATGAGAGTTAGTTTGATTATCATGTAGGCCTCTGTCGTTTGCTGAACGTTATGCTAGGATACAGATGACTGGTTGCAACATATATATATATATATATATATATATATATATATATATATATATATATATATATATATATATATATATAAGTCTATACATGTCCATGCGTTGAACGTTGTCCTCTAAATTTGCACTTAGGACGTTAGAAACACGTTTTTGCATTTATTTATTGTACAATATGTATATAATATGTTGTTTGTATCTTGCTACGTCCCTCTAAGGATCTAGTTTCCTTTCAGGACTGGACGACCATGGACGTGGACGAGGAGGTCTTGCATTCAGAGTTTCTATGATTCATGTTAGATGGATTATTTATTTTCTTGCATTTCATTTCATTATCTATTTGCATGCTTTCAGTTAATAATAGTCATTTGGTAGTGGATTTATTTCCATCCGACTATTATCACTCTCAGATTATCGTTTCCTTCAGTTATATACTATTGTTGTCTCATGCTTAGTTATTACACTTATGGTATGGATGAGATCATTACTATAGATACGTGACCAATTTTTACTTTATGAGCTTGAACTCAATTACTGCATCATAAGTTTCATATATTGGAGTAGCCTACATACGCATGACAACTGGCATAGTCACGTGCTAGTCCCTCGCACTTTGTGACTGGGCAGTGACAAGCACCAAACTCAGCTTTCAAATGCAAGTATTTACACCCCCTCATCACGTGAGACAGTCACAATAAGAACTATTCCATAGCTTCCTAAGTTTATTTTAATTAATTTAATACACGAGTTCTACACACTAACCTCCTTCCCAATCATTCCTTTTAAGAGTTTAAGCATTCTTCACTATCATTAGTTTAATATTCACCTGAGAGTAGAACTCGTGTAGTCTTTCCTAATCATGGACATCGACCTCACTTTGGCCTTAGTGTTCAACACATCGTAAGCGTATCATTACCAAGCTAAATTAAACTAATACATCACACCTAATATATGATTAAATTAATTAGGATAAAAGAAAAGAAAATTAAGCCTCTTTTTTTCTAATTTAGTTTGGTAATGATATGCTTACCATGTGTTGAACACCTTGGCTTAGAAAAAAGAGGAAATGGCATGACTCGGAATGGAATATATGTGTTATTTAAAGCATAAGGGAACAAGTGGTAACAATAGTCTTAATTTTCTATGAGGACATTTTTCTCTCGAATGTATTCTTAAAAGGAGACCAATTGCTTTAAAGCCAACAAGGTCCTCCAATGGGACCCGCATCTCTGCGATCCCGACCAATTAAAGAAAATATATGGTACCATAAACTTCGTTTAGGATTAAATTTACACATACAATCACAAGTTATTTTAAATTGCATACTAAAATACTCCTTTTAGCACCAATTCACCAAGATCATTTAGATACTGTACCATTTTCTTCAATTTCAAAGGTTTTAGTGACTCAATTGTTTGGGAAAATTTATGAAATGTCCAAAAAACGAAAAAAATTTATGAAAAACCTACCGCACAAAAATATTTCATCGCGTGCCCAGAATTAGCAAAAAATATATAAAGAGGGTTCCGAATGACCTTTTTGCCCTTCCTTCTAATTTATTGAAAACACCCACGAAACTACTCTTAAAAAAACGTTTCGATACTTCATCTTCTTACATACGCTGCTCACTTTCGAATCTAGGTTTTCTCCTCAAAAATCTTCAAAAACTCGTCGGAAAATTTCGAAAAGACCGAGACAAACGGCAAAAGTGCTAAAACGGAGGTCCAAACATCATTTTTTTGCGATTCTAAAATTTCGGAAGGTCGTCTAACGGAGAAGCGGTTAATCTCAGGCTCCTCGAAGATACGCTCATTTTGGGACAAACCGGGCCTCGTTTCGACCTCCCAGTCAAAAGTTATGGCCCTTCAAAGTTTCAACTGACCATAAAATGCAGGAGAATGGTCATTCTCCGTGTTAGAACACGAAAAATATTAATTTCGCATGAGAGTGGCCATTCTCCGTGTTAGTAATACGGAGAATGTCATTCTCCGTCTTAATTTACACGAAGAATAGTCATTCTCTGTGTTAGTAACACGGAGAATGGCATTCTCCGTCTTAATTTACACGGAGAATGGCCATTCTCCGTGCTAAATTACACGGAGAATGATCATTCTCCATTTTAATTTACGGAGAATGGTCATTACAGTGTTAAAACGCAGGAGAATGTCATTCTCCGTGTTAAATAAAACGGAAAATGGCATTCTCCGTGTTAATTTACATGGAGAATGGTCATTCCCAGTGTTAAAACATAGGAGAATGACCATTCTCCGTGTAATTTAGTACGGAGAATGGCATTCTCCTTTTCTAAATTACACGGCGAATGGTCATTCTCCGTGCTAAATAACACGGAGAATGTCATTCTCCGTGTTAGTAACACGGAGAATGACACTCTCCTTGTTAAAAATGCAGGAGAATGACTATTCTTCGTGTGATATCGACGGAGAACAGTTGACAGAAACCTAATTTTTTATTTTTTTTGTTTTGTGAAAAGAAATTTGACATGAATAAAGGTTCAAGAGTTTTCGTTCTTCTTTCAAAACGATGCTAACTCTTATGGAAAAGAAGAAGAAGATTTTCTCTCCATAATTGACCTAATTGTCGGAGAAGAAGAAGAAGACGAGAAAAAGCATGGTGAACTACGAACGATCTTTGCGATCTCTGCTGAAGATCATAGCAATGGAATTCAGATCTCTCGTGAAGAAGAAGAAGAAGAAGAAGAAGAAGACGAGAATCGCAATCCAGATCTGAGTTTGTGCGAGGGGTAGTTATGGTATTAATTTTGTAAATACAGAGCATCTAAAGGAAATCTTGGAATACTTAACGTAGAAATATATAATTCTGGACATTTCATAAAACCCATCATGCGGGTGAATTTTTCATAAAAACCAACCCCGAAATTGAATTTCTCAGCAATTTCCAGCAATTGTTTTTCGAACAAGATCTTTCCAAAACATGTGGATTGGAGATGATGGGAGTCCATTTATTATCACACCTTGATGGATTTATAACAGTAATGTAAGTTATGATTCTTATACATCTATATAATAATAATAAGGGATAATTTAGCAAATGCCCCCATTCTAAATGTTGAAATTAGCATATACCCCCACTATTTTATTTATCTAACAAATACCCCCATTTTTTGATATAAAATAATAAAAATTTAAGATATACCCCCACTTTTTTACATAGGAGTGGGGATATTTGCTAAATAAAATAAATAGTGGGGGTATATGCTAGTTTTAACATTTGGAATGGGGGGTATTTGCTAAATTATCCCATAATAAGGGATAATTTTGGTTGAACATAAAAAATATAATATAATATACGATTAAAAGATGGAAGGTATACGAATATACCATATGTATATGTCAATAAAAACCTTAAAAGTAATAAAAATAATATTAAATAATATAAATAAGAAATAGTTTTGAAAACTAAAGTACCAAAGAATTTCGTAGTCACGAGGATAGCTAATTCATAAAGTAGTGATTATTTTGTACAACCTCATTAAACCTCGTCCAAATGAAGTCTTCATATTTCTTGCACAAAATATATCTAAATTTCAAAAAAAAAAAAGGTCAGAAAAAAGAGAGAATATAAGCGAGCTCTAGGTTGTGATATTTAGTTAAATGGTTTGTACAAACTTGGAGACTTTAAGGCCTCATTTGGTTGACAGAATCATAGGGTTGGAAAAGAAAAATTGTACTTTTTCTATGTTTGGATGTCAAAGAAAAGCATGATGAAATGAAAATGATTCCAATAGGAAATAAAAATGAGGAAAAAGGTTCCTCCGTCCAACCAAGAACTCACTTTTCTATTATAGGAAATTCATTTTTCCTTCTAATTTAGTTGTCATCTCCAAACACCGGAAAAATTATAAATTTTCAAGGAAAAGAAAAGCAGAAGGAATTGATTTCCTTTTCTTTCCTTTCCGCGAACCAAACAAGGCCTAAATTCATATTGAAATCCTAGAGGTGTACATGGAAAAATATCCATGAAACGTAGAAAATAAGCCACAAGTGTAAGTCAAAACAAATCATTACGAAGCTGATAGATATCAAAATATTGCATTACAAACTTCTCACAATAGAGTTGGTAATAATCCTGTATCAAACCTACACAATTTACTAGTGTTAGAAAAGCCAATAAAAACATATAACACATATTTATATGCAAAGTGGCCACTGAAATAATCAAATATTATATAGTAAGGACGCCTTGCGCGTGAGGAAGTGCAGCCGCCAAGATGACCACAATTCCCACTGGATGTACATTTTCACTTATAACCCCCAAGTTTACTTAAATTTGAATAAAGTAGCATCCTTTGAATTTTTGTCATACCAAGTCATACTGGAATCCAAAAACTCAGATTAAAAAACCAAAAAAAAAAAAAAAAAACTTTTTCTTTACAAACTGACTTTAAGAAGCGTATTAAATCCAAATTTACACTTTCAAAGAGCAAAGGTATAAACACTTTTTTCTGCACAAAAATAAGATCATCAAAGTCCCATTATTATAACTAACACATGTTTTGCTGCCAATAGATACATAGCAAACCAAAAGCGAGATCAGTCAATAGAAAGTTCAAACTGAGGACATGGCTTCATAAAATAATAATATATATATGACGATTAGAACGCCATCCTGTGTCTCTGTGTCAAGCTTTGGCTCGTCCTGCTGCTACACAAAAGCTAAAAGTAACAGTGCTGGTCTCAAACTTTCCCTACTATTGCATATGAATAAGAACTATCCACACATGCTTTTAATCAAAGCAAAAGCCAATTATGTTTCATTGTTTCTTCAGTGGTGCTTCCTGTTGGACCACTAGGCCAGCTCCATCATAACCTCATTATTCTAATCACTTCCATTGCTAACACGAATGACTTCTTCAATTTTATCACTTGTACCTAAAGAGTAGTCCCATCTTCTCCTCCTCCTCGCCTAAGTCATGGTCAGAGCTGAATAGGAGGAGTTGATGTGAGAGTGACACCCGCAATCTTTAAGCTTGAACATGTAAGGATGTTACAACTGGCTAGGGTTTCTCCGGGACACGCGTCGATGTCGTTCCCGTCGAAGTCCAAGGAGCTAGATAGGGAAGATCACATCAGTGCCGAAAAGAAGATCCTTGTTAGGTAGTTTGCAGCCATACGTATGGCGGTGTATCGACTCGTAGACCGCCACGACCATTAATTAGGACTGCTGAGTAGCAAGCAAGGTGTTAGTGGAGTGGGGAAGATAAGGGATGGCGATGTGTAGGGAGATGGTAATCAAGGAAATATGCTTGGAAGAAGTTTGAGATGTTGTCCAGGTGCAACGGCATCCATATTATGATTAGGTTCAAACTCTTCTTTCCCTTTCAAGAGAACCTACTGTGTGAATATCCTGAATTCATTTGTAAACAGTTGAAGGATGACTAGGGTTTAAAGTACCTGGGGAAAAAACCCGTTTCAAATGCCAAACCAAGTCTTGCAGGAATATGGCTTAAGCATGAGCATGATGTGTTACGTCGTGCCAAGATACCTAATATGCAAGCGCGATTTCTTTCTTGTACAATCTTCAAGTTTCGGAGTCTAAGTTGATCAAAAATCTCCGCAGAAGGTTCATCGAAGGAGCTCGGTTGAATCTATTCATGACGACCCTTCAGGGGAAATATGCCTTTCGAGTTGTCACATACAATTGAAGGCAATGGGTGAGGGCAAGGCTACTGTGTGTTATGATCCATCGGGATATAAAGGATATGGGACTTTCCTAAACATATGGATGGCATCAACTTAGCACAAACTGATGGGAGGATGTCCCTACAATTGGCATCAAGAGAGGGACATATCTTCCAACACCACCTGGAAGGTGACATGCATCAAGCAACCCTGGGACCAATCTGGACCTATTTGGTTGTGTATGTAGTGGTAGTACTATTGGAGGAAAGGTCTTCCAACTTGGGGGCTCTTTTAGTTTTGCTAAATTTGCAAAGCAATAAACTATCTTCAAGTCATATAAGAAAATATATACAGATCTTGGTTTTGATAAAGCAAACCAAACAATGGAATTGAAACTTTAATATTAAAAAAGAGATTAATTAGTGAGTGTCGTGTTACAGTGTGCAACAAGAGAATAGGTAGAGCATGAATTTCCATATATTACAAAAGATTTAATCATGAGAAGAAGAAAAATCTCGTTCCACAATAACAGAGGCTAAAAACCAGCAGGTGCAAGAAAACTAACCACTTGTTGCCATTAGGATTAGGACCTCACTTCGAATTCTCCGGCCCGAGTGAGGGCTCGGAATCCTTTATATGGCCGACTCTCCAAGTTCCCAAGTCCCAACTTGTCAATCTGCAAGCCTGAGAGAGCAACACCCATGATCTTGAACCCCACACAGAATACAGGAAACACGTGCAATCTATCCACCCCTGGCTCGAGGAGCAGACTTCCCGAAAGAGCTGGGGATTTATCCTTCGGAATCTTCCCAATGGACCAACTACAGGTCTAAAGAACAAACAACAAATCTTAAGTTAGCCTAAAAGGACGTTTAGGTTTTCATCCAAAAAAAAGAAGAAGAGATATATAAACTAGAATTAATAAGACTTGGCACAATTGATCTGGTTGACAATTTTAGGGTGCGACTGCGAGTTTTGTCTTCCGTTAAAAATGTATTCCTTCACTTTCCTTTCTTACACATATTTGATTTGCTCGAAATTAAGGGAAAAGAAAGGAATATGCACAAGTCTTTCAGGTAGAAATGAGATCATGTTTACATAGGATCAAGTTTCATTTTCCTTTCTCTCACTTTCTTAGAAACCAAACACAGCCATAAAGTTTCTTAAACTGAAGAAAGACGATGAAGTGACATCTAGATCTGGACAAGAATAGAAATTTTAGTGACATAAAGTTTCTTAAACTGAAGAAAGAAGATGAAGTGACATCTAGATCTGGACAAGAATAGAAATTTTAGTCCAGTCTCCATATCCAGGAAACTTTTCAGTTCTCACGTTCTGTTATTTAGATCAGTCAGTAAAACTGCAACTTTTCAGCCCAACTGAGATACTAGATATAGAACCTAACCTTAATAGCATGAACAAACAAAAACAAAAATTCTGCCTATCCATAAATTCATCTGTTAATGCTTCCCTACCAACCAACAAAACTAGAAATATAATTTTCTTATATAAAAAATTAGCTTCATAAATATTACCATCAAAACTAAATATAAAGAAAAGCTTTCGATGAAGAACCTATAGAATCTAACATCAGTCATGAAGAGGCGTCAAAAAAAAAAAAAATCAAAAAAGAACTATTTACTACCTTATCAGCAAGGACATTCACGGTTCCACAATTTGAGCTTAACTCTGTCGAAGCCACACACGAGGGAAGCTGAAATTGTACCGTTATGTTATCAATTGGTTTCCCAGGATCTTTCCGCATGCCAACCAACACATTTATATGACAAGTTCCCGCATCGGAAGTTAGCTGTGGCTTCACATAAATTGGTTCCTTCTTCAGCTTTTTGACCCTGCTCATTGAGAATTCATAATAATATAGAATCTAAATCCGGTCAAATAAGGTGCAAAATACTGAATCTATAATTTTGGCAGCATACAGAATTCTAAACAAACCTGTAGCTCATGAGCTTAAACTGCCCATCAGGAGGCACAAATGACAATATTTGACCTGATTCCCATGGTCGAAAGCGAACACAAGGATGAAACCGCACATCATTCAGGATGGTAGGGTTTGCAAATGACAGGGTCAAATCAGGAAGACCTGGTAGGTGCGAATCTACTTGAATTTCACCATATATTTCACACTTGACCAGAATCCCTTCTCTGCAAGGAGATGCCAAAAAGAAGTTCAGATAAAAACCTCACACGTATTAAAGACACCAAGAAACATACTGATAAGCCCAAGCAAGAACACCTACAGTAACCAAAGGTTGGGCAGCCCAATGTTGAGGCCTTTGGTATGGAAGGGGTAACTACAAGTCAATCTCAAAAAAGGAGAACCTATCGACACAACCAAAGGCTAAGTGATGGTGGAAAGATTAGGGGTCTCATCAAATCAAGAACCCAAGAGAATGTTAGAAATGTTCTGTCTGCAATTGGCCAGATGATCAGTGGTTGATGTAGTGGCAAAATTGATGCAGGAAAGGGTAGGTGTCTCATCAAATCAAGATTTTAGTGTTTATTATCACAATAATCTAGATCTTAGCCAGGAAGTTTGGTGGTTTGATAGAAGTGATGAAATTGATGCAGGACAGGATCTAGATCTCATCAAATTGAAATCTTGAGGCTTGATTTAGCAACTGCCTGGAACTTGGCTAGGATTTTTGTAGCTGGGAAAATGGCTGAACAGTACCCAGTGAACTGCCCATCACCTGAATAGTCCCCATGGGTACTGCAATATACTACATCTATTTTACTCTATTTCTTTTAGTGTCGTGAATTGTTTGGCATCTTTTGGGCCTCTGTCCTTCAAGGTAGGATTAGTTTGGGTTTAGTTTTCGATTTCCTATTAGAAGTAGGATTAGGCACTTCTTTTTTTACTTTGAATCTAATTTTAACTAAATTGAAGTCCCTTCAGGAATAGGATCTTTTGGGGTCCATAAAAGGAGGGACTAACCCGTATTGTAGTATCATTCTACTATGAATTAAATTATGCTCATTCAGAGATTTCAGAACTTTGGATATGATTAATAAAAAAATTCAGTCTACCAAGCAGCACCTAGATAGCTACTGGCCCAAGTAAAATCCAAGCCACGCCCGACATATAGGGTTACAGCGCCTCCATGGCTAATACTTGGCTTATTTTTGGATGTAACAGCCATTTTTCATACTTGTACTCAGACCACGACTTCTGCAGGATGTCTGGTAAATTATGATAGAAAAAGGATCCTGAGCTAGAAAATTGTCTAGAATGGTAGCATGACAAGAGTTTGTGCTTTCTTAATATCTTCCATACAGTAAGTTCAGATGCATTTCACAAGAGGATATCAAGAACTAGTGAAAGTAATTTGTAGATAAAAGGATGAATAAAGGACAAATTGTGTCAACTACCCCTATGTTTTACATTTATTATAGAAACCACACCTACTTTGAAACTAATTACACGGACCACCCCTATAGTTTATATTTTCTACAGAAACTTATAACACTGTCCACCCCTATGTTTTATAAAAATTATAAAGGAGAGGGGTGGTCAGTGTTATTATTTTCGGAATAGGGGTAGTCCCTGTAATACTCATGAAACATAGGGGGGTCAGTGCAGTTATTTCATGAATAAATTAACATTGGTATAATCAGTAACTTTATGCTGAAAACAGATGATAAAGCTAATATGACAAACATTAATATTTTAACATGACTTGAGCTTGTTTAGTTAGCAGCCCAAGATAAACATCATAAGACTATGTTCATGATGGAGAGAGAAAAACGTGTTTGAACTTCAAAAACAACTAAGGAAAACATCAAAAGCACATGGAAATGAGAGAAGACGAAGAAAGATGGAGATAAATTTTGACCTGTTAATGACTGCATCCATTTCCTCTACAAGGTCAACATAAACCTCATTACTCGCATTCTTTAGGTCAGTTTTTCTCCACGGAACACATGATGATGTTGCATCGGGAAGCGTATTGCTCATATTGGAACTTTTCCCCGTCACAACGCTCAACATTTTGCTAACAATATTTGGTGGGGCTACCATCTCCCTCAAGATATTTGGCTCTGTTGTTAGAGGAAAACCATTGTCCATCATTTCATCCAATAGCTGCAATTTGTGCAAATATACCATAATCATCGAAATTCTACAGCTTTGAGCCATGTAGAAGAAACCTAAAACATAACACCAAGAATGATTGCTAAAAGAAACTATTAATAATAGAAAATTGATATCAAGAGATGCTAACAGAAAGAGATAAAATAAACTATGGAAGTTGAGGGAAATGGAGGAGCCAAATAAGCCAAGAAACTATGTGGTGGTTTCCCATTTCGAAGTTCTTGTTTCCTCCCTTGACTTATTGTCTGGTTGGGAGAAAAATGAGTTGGAATCCAAGAACTCAAGTTTTTGGAATGTTGGGACCCATCTTTCCCTTTCTAAAAGTGAAGTTCTGTAAGCTCCTTCATTTTTGGCTTAGAAGTTGGCCAAGGAACTTGGATAACTTGAGGCTTGTGTGGCACGGGGACAATTCATGTGGGTCAAGTTCTTGTTCCCCCAACTCCGACTTCTCAAACAAGAGAACTTGGATATGTCCCAAGTTCTCCAAGTTTTTTGCCAACTTCCATGAATCAAACAGGCCATAGGAGCTAGTAAACTTTATGGTTGATTCCCAAATTTACATAACACTCCATTTAATCCACTAGAAAACACAACTATCGAAGTGGTGAAACTTTTAGTTATTGATAGATTCAAGAAATAGTTGAGAATTCAGTAAAGAAAGACTTGACCTTGTTCGATTAATTTTTCTTGGTGCCGGCAAGAGAAAACAATCACCTATTAGGGTTGTTTGGTTAATGGACTGATATCTACATTAATTTGGCTAGATGCACTTAAGAGACAATACCTATTATGGCTATTTGGTATACGAGTACAAGGGAGGTGGGAAGTGCAAATTCCATTTTGGAGAAAGTCCAACCATTTCCATATCCTTGTCAGCACTTTCTTCCATTTGTGGTTGGATAGCTAAGAGCCTAAGATGGAAGGTGGGAAAGTGAGAGTGAAGTATTAGATACTACATGCTAACTAATTATAAAACTAAACTGATAATTAGTTATAAATATATATCGTTAACTAATTATTTATTCATTAACAATAATCAGTTACTTAATATTAATTATAATTATATTACTCAATACAATTAAATATCTCAAGTAATTAATTATCATATTTATTCAATAATAATTAAGTATTATTATTTATTACTATCAATTAATATCATAATCACTTAATATTAATTAAGTATCCATGTTAACTACTATCATAATTACCTAATGATAAGTAAGCATAAAGAATTACATAGTAATTAAGTATCTTAGTTACTTATTTATTTAATAATAAACTTATTATTTACTTATGAATATAATTAATTAGTTAACTACTATGATAAAATATCAATGTAGTAACTAGTATGACAGTTTTTTGCTTATATATCTATTCATATTATATTAAGTAATAATTAATAATATTCTTAAACTAAAGCAATTAACTAGTTAATATAATTAGTTAAATAATATCATCTACTTTCTTCCCACATCCTGATTTGCTTGATCCCACATCCTGATATGCTTGAGAGAAAGTTGAAAGAGGAAAAGTAGAGGGAACAATGTGGGGACGAGAACTTGGATGACATGTCATATTGACATCCCATATTCTTCCTAGTGAACCACACAAAGGGAGTGGCGAATTAATCCTTTACTTTCCAAAAACATCCGCTTCCACATACCTCTTGCATACCAAACAGGCCCATACAGACTCTTCAGACGCTTTAGTGACTCTTGTACATACTTGAAGCTGCTTAGCATGCTGATTCCATAGAGCTGGTTTTAGTTTATCATGCTTAGAAATTCAGAAGCTTTTGCATGCAAGTAATAGGATCATATAGATCAATTTAAACTGCTGGTGCTTACTGTGCATTTTTATCATGCAATAATATATTTGAATTTATCATGCTTAGAAAATTCAGAAGCTTTTGCATGGAAGTAGGAGGTCCATATACTTGTAGATCAATTTATGCTGTGGGTCTTAGTGTGCATCTTTATCACTGCAATAATATATTTCAAGAATGAAATTAGTTCATTATTGGTGTTTAACGCTAGTAACTTGGTCATAATCAAGGAAAATGCATTTTGAGTGGCTAATGTGCCAACTGAGTTAAGTTGGCTTGAACAAATAGAGTTAATTGCATATACCCTCCCCTCCTCAACTATAAGAGTCATGGCGTAGAACCTCCCTAACTCAACTTTTGAATTAAGTAACCCCAAGCACTATTGCCTGGGTACTGCAGTTGGATCTATTAAAACAATCTACAGAGCTACTGAGTACAAAATATTATGAATTATTCAATTATATTATATCCAATATTGCTTGTACTATAAAAGCATGTGTCATGTGTACTGTTCCTTAAACTTGCTGGCCTTATGTGAACTATGGTTATGTGAATTATGGCAGAGTAACATATTGAATCATATAATAACAAACAGACCACTGTATAAGATGTTGCATGTAGCTATTTAAAAACAACAGAAGTTTCCTATTAGATATAAATCATATGATAATAAACTTCAAAATTTTAATCAAGTAGCAAAGCTTAGTGATTGATTATTGGATAGATTCAAGAAATAGTTGAGAAACTTAATAAAGCAAGAGTTACACATTCGATCAATGGACTGATAGCTCCATTGATTTGGCTAGGTGAGTCAGTAGATCATGTTGATCAGTCAGAGTTTTTTGTGTGTGATAGAAGATCAGTTGTCTAACGAATATAACTGGCTGATCATGTTGACTTGTTATTAGTTTGGTTTGGATAGACTTTTTTAGGCTATCGATTTCTTCATCTATAACATTGAAGTAGAATAATACGGTTGTCCGGATATAGGTCTAAACTTCTCATAACTTCATGTTAAGATATATCTCCACGAAAAGACGCTCTACAACTTGATAGAATATGATAATTAATACTAAAAATGAGAAGGGTTTGTATAAATACCTCATATACTATAACAAAGTTATCCTTTATTGAGTCTTCATTTAATCCTCCAAGATAATCCGTCAGAACATCCGCTACTCTACACAAGAACTGCAAAACCGAAGGTAAGAACATAACCACAGTTCCCTATTGTATTAAACTCTTAGTCAAGTAATATTATGCAATTTAACCGTGGATCTTTATGAAATGTGTCACCGATGCTGAACATCTATACAAATATATGTTGACCAGTACAGTATATATATATATATATATATATATATATATATATATATATATATATTTGTGTGTGTGTGTGTGTGTGTGTATTTGGAATGGTAACTGCTTTATAAAAATTAAAAGAATGGTGAGGATTACAATCAAACTCTCAAAATCTCTCCTCCCTCTACATAAAACCCAAACGCCCCGGCCCTCCTTGCTATATATCTAATCTGGAGCCATGATATCCATGTTCTACTGAATGCTACGCTCCAATCCTATTACAGAATTTTCCACAGCTTCATAAAATCTCCTATTTCTCTCTCGCCAGAGGTGCCACACCGTGCAAGCCAGATGTAACCACGCCCTCAAGTACCAATGTTGATTAGAATTATTGAGATTGCCGATTTCTTCGATGCTCTTCGTATTCATCCGCCTCAAACCTAGCATTCTCCGCTGCCCGTTCCAAACTCTCATACTCATCTCACATTGGAAGAAAAGATGAGAATGGGACTCTGGAGCGATGCCGCAGAGGGAGCAACGACTGTTCTCCAACTGAACTCCGAACCTTCTCAACCTCTCTTTGGTGAGGAGTCTTCCTTGTACTGCCTTATAGAAGCAGTAGCAGAACTTTGGGGCCGCCTCCTTTATCCATATGCAGTTCGCCCATTTGAATATGGGGCTTATCTCCTTGTATCTGTCGTACGCTATTCTCAGAGAGAATTCTCCCGTGTCCGAGCCTTCCCACCTCCAATAGTCCTTCCCGGGACCGTCTTCTATTTGAATTTCCCTAATCTTTCTGGCCCATCTTCACACGCTCGCCCTAGGAAGAATCTCCCATGATCTGTTACGAATCAGAGAACTCACCTTCTCCAACCTGAATCCGATGCTATGGAGATCCGTCCCCGCCATGTCTGTGATGCTCTTGTGGCCAATCCAAGGGTCATGCCACAGATCAGTGTCAGCGCCGTCGTGTATTACTCTCTGAATGCAGGCCTTCAGTCTCGACCTCTACTAAAGAATTGACTTGAAACTGACCAAAGAATTGACTTGAAACTGACCGAGAAATTAGAGTTGCTCTGCATCTACCAGAAGTTGTCTTCCTTGATGTACCTACTTTCCATCCAACTGGACCAATACGATTTCCCCTCTGCTAAGGACCACCCCATCTTGAGTGTTGCCATCTCCCTGAGTGTGGAAAGGGAGCAGAGACCTACCCCCCTTCACTCTTGGGTCGACACAAGTCCTTCCATGCAATGGTTTGAACTCCGCCTCTCCATACGAACCGTGCGCACATGCTCTCTATCCTCTGCACCGTCTTCATTGGGAGGAGCACCACTTGTAACCAATAAGACACCATCGAGTTAATCACGGCTCTAACGAGCTCCACCCGACCGCCGAAGGAGAGCAGCTGCACTTACCATCCTTCAAGCCTGGCTTCCACCATCAGAATGAGACTAGAGCAGTCTGTGTGCTTAGCGTAGGTGATCGCCAAGGGAACCCCCGAGTACCTGACTGGAAGGGAGGCTTCCTCCACCTGCAGGAGAGAAGTCCACCTATCCTTCGCTGTGCAAGTCCTATTGAGGAAGATTGAACTCTTCTCTTTGTTAAGTCGGAGGCCGATGCCCTCTCGAACTCCTACAGGATGTTGAGCAGACACCGCATCCCTTGGTCCGTCGGCTTGATGAACACTAACAGATGAGATATTTGGCTTGACTAACCTGAAGATGAGTAATCCTCCTCGAGAACTCGGCCACCTCCATGAGACACGAAAAGTGCTCTATGACCATCGTAAACAAATACGCAGACAGGGGATCTCCCTGCCTAAGCCCTCTGGAGCTCTTGATGAAGTCCACCGGTCTCCCTTTGATCATGATCGAGAACGAGGACGTTGAGATGCATTCATAAATCATGTTGGTACACCAGTCGTTGAACCCCATGGACTTCATAATGTGCACCACGAATTCCCTGCTCACTGAGTCATAGGCTTTTCTCAGGTCGAGCTTGATACACGCTTTGTTGCTCCCAATCTTGTTGAAGTCTAACTAATTCATTAGCCAAGAGTCAGTTCTCGCCAATGTACCTCCCCTCAGTGAAAGTAGATTGATTGAATGAAATCAGACCAGGTAGAAGACATTTCATACGTCGACTCATAACGTTAGCTCACTTTGTAAAAGAAGTTACAACACGAGATCGGCCTAAAATCATTCAGGGAAGAGGTCTCGACCTTCTTTGGTATGAAAGTTATGAAAGTGTGATTGAATTGCTTAAGCAATTTACCTATTCGAAAAAAATCCCTGACTGCCTCTAGTACGAGCAGCTTTACTTGATCCCAATGGTGGATGAAGAACCCAGCGGTGAAACCGTCCGGACCCGACGACTTGTTCAGCTTGGATTTGAGCACTATCTCCTCCACCTCCATGAGCGAGATGGGCTTGTGAAGAGCTGTCGAAGCTTCCTCTGTCAGAATCCTTTCGCATGTGACAGGCAGAAGCAACTGCGTGCGACTCTCCCCGTTGTAAAGGTCTGTGAAGAAGTCGACCACCTCCGCCTCTATCTCAAATGGGTTCTCCAGGTTCTTGCCGTTGGCATCTATGAGGATCGCAATCTGGTTCCGACTCTGTCTAGCCTTTACTATGCTGTGGAAGAACTGGAACAGCTATCTCCCTCCTTCATCCATTCGCACTTGACCTTCTGTTTAAACTTAACCTCCGCAAGCTGTAACATTTTGTTCACCTCCTCCTTTAAGCGACATTCTCTAGCGAGGTTATCTGGGGAGGGACTGCTCTGATTTACCAACTGGACGTCCTCCAGTTCTTGCTAAGTTCGGCCACGGAAGACCTGGGTTGATCCCTGAGCCATAACTTGATGCATCTCTTAACTTCCTTGAGCTTCGACATTAACCGAAACTGACTGAAACCAAAAAACTGGGCGCTCCATCCGTCTTGAGTCGTATCCAGCTAAGAGCGGCCAGGAATTGCAATACTTAAAGGGGGAAGGCCTCTTGACTGAGCTATCCAAGAAACTCACTTGGAGCGGGGAGTGGTCACTTGGACCGACCAGGAGCCCCTTGACCCGAGTGTCAGAAAAAACTTCGAACCACCGCAAATTTCCCATCGTGCGGTCAATCTGGCACTCTATCCTGTTCTCCACTGCCTGATTGTTCCACGTCCATACCATGCTAGACCGATGGAAATCAGTGATCCCTGCCTTAAGCGTACAAGAAAGGAAATCATCAAGAATGTTGTCCGGAACCGCCCTCCTACCTCTCTTCTCGTCTTTGTGCATTATGGCATTAAAATCCCCGATGAATAGCACCGGATAGTTAGCTCCCAACCCTTGGCTCACTGTCTCTATATCCCTCCACATGGACATTCTAAGTTTTCGGTCATTGAAACCATAGATGGCTGCCACTAGCATAGTCATCCCGCCCTCGTTGGAGAATTCCATCACTATCATTTGTTGCGACTCGAAACGAAGCGTTCCTCCCCAAACCTGCTTATTCCACATAACCATAATCTTGGCCATCTCGTTGAGGTGCAGGTTGTGCTCCACCCCCCAATTATTTGGGGTCCTCCTATTGATCAAAGCTTCCGACTTAATCTTTGATTCCAACACAACGACTATCGAGCTTTTGAGCCTTCTCATCTGATCTCTAATACTTCTCCATCTCCATACTGAGTTGGCGTCTCGGACGTTCCAGGAGAGGATCGGCATTAATTAATATTTGCAGGATCCTTCTGCATTATCGTGCTCATCCGAGAAGAGACAGATGAGTTTTCTGGACTAGTGTTACTATGCTCCTGCTCGTTAGAAGTATTAGGTGAAGCTCTCTGCAGCATTGTTGCCCATAGCGGATTTGTCCTGGTTAGTCTTGATTCCTCTATCGTCCCCCCAAGCACAATGTTCCTGACTGCGGTCTTTGGTTTAGCCACGTCAGGGATGTTCTTCCTCATGGTTTTAGGGTCTTTAATCGATGAAGATGACTATGGAGTGACGCTTCCTGTACCACCTCTCCCTATTACCGTCTGTTGGGACCCCTCTATCGCTGGCACTTGTTTATTGATGTAGTGCCCCGTCCCGCTCAGTCAATCGGAGGAATAGGAACGCCGACGGTGTTCGGACTTAGCCTTACAACGGCTGCTCGAAGACATCGCTCGGTCGAGGCGACCGCTCGCTCAGGTGGGGTAGTTTCGGTGAACTCGCCTCATCTTAGCCTTCACATAATAAATAGCATGTTTTCAACTTGCACAAGTAGGCTTGAAAATAAAAGAGACGAATCTACATAGATAAGGGAATAATTCCGACGGGTCGAATTGAGTTAGAATATGGAAATGTCCAACGATCGGCTTAGAGTTGGTGCACGGCGTGCTTTGAAAATGACACTCGATCCTTCGTCCCGTGGCTTGGGAGAAGGAATGTTGGTTGAGTAGGCGAAGTTATGAACATAGCCTAAGTCACAGGCGTCGCCCGCATAAGTGCTTCATAAAGCATGTACGGTCCTATCGTCCAAGGCTTGGCATAGCCTTGGCTTGCCCCATGAGTTAAGTTGCGTGGCACGGCTTATGACATAAGTCTAGGCACCCAAATGACTTGGCCGTTTAGAAGTCGAACGCATGTGCGGCACGTTTCCGCGATGCAAGGCTTGACGTAGCCTTTGCTCGTCGAGTCGTTGTGGGTTTAAGTCAGGCAAGTCATGTTAGGCTATCGGAGTGGTAGCAAGCACGGTCCTACGAGTTCTACGGTTGGGTATAACCACATAGTCTTGCGGTCTCAAGGCCCGTCATATAAAGTATGACTTGGACGATAGCGTCGCGTAGAACGTAAGGCAGTTCGAGGCACGATGCACGGACTTAGTGTTTAAGGCATGAACTACTGTTGATTTAGTGAATTTTAGAGAAAGGACTATCGAATAGGCATTCATGAGTTGAATGAAATGATATGATAACATGGAAAGAATGCTCGCGACCGTGGGTCGACGAGGGGTCTCAAGGATAGAAGTCTTGAATTTGATTTTGAAAGAGATGGTAACACTGGAAGAAGAATGACTGTGTGGGACGTCAGTTCGAGTCGAGTCTTGCATGGTCATTGGACAACTTGTCGACAAGAAGGAGTTTCCACGAGCGGCAACCCTGGACGCCATGGGACCGCGTCGTTCTGGAGGAAAACAGGTATAGCCGTAGCTGGACGAACCGCTCGGGTTATTCGGGAACTTTCTTCGGGGCTAGCTACTTGCGTTGAAAGGGTCGCCGAAGAGCAAGGCTATAAGTCCATGATAGCTTGTGGTGTTAGTGACCAATTCATATAGATGGGTCGGCACAAGCGGCAATCCGCGTGTGTGCCTTTGGAATGTGTCGAGTTGAATGTGTGTACGTTTTGAAAGAATGTTTGGGCCGAAGATTTGGCATCAACATAGACGTCGTGCTTCGGCACGAGATGTGGCGTCGAGTCTTAAGTTGTCGACATATAAGTTGCATAAGTTGAATTAGAGTTGTCTTGAGTTTAAGTCAGGAAATGCCGCAAGGCAAAGTCGGTCGAGTGACACTTAGCCCTCAAGTCTTGATTGGGTCAGTTGGTGATCAAAGTAGCAAGGGCCGCGAGGCGGCGATATGGTTAAGTCTCACTGAGTTACGAGACACGGCCTCAATAAGGAACTGTAGCACGGTCACAAGAAAATTGAGCCTCATCGCGTAGTTGCGTCTCTGATTTTGGCCGTAAGGCAAGCACGACTTGATAGGTTAACGTTGTTGAATTGGTGTTGCGTTACAAGCACGAAATGGTCTTGAGACACAAAATAGGCCAAGGCGTCTGTCCTAAAACCGATCCTAAGACAAGAGTAGAAAGACAATCATAAAGGGGACTATGTTGCACAAAAGTAAATCAAACGTGTTGGTTTTGTATGGGTAGGCGAGGAGCTCATTCCACCAGTACAGTTGAGTACTGACACCCATATAGTTTTCATGTGCAGGCACGGGTAGAAGCTCGTGGCGCGGAACTCGCTTGGATGCGTCGAGGTACGGAGTTTCTTGGCGATTCGAAACGTGCGGCCGCATGTATTCAAGACTTATACAGGACATAATGTATGGACGTCGCCTTCCAAAGCATCCGCTGGCTCAAGACATGTATTGAGAGATGAGAGAGAGCTGAGTGACTTGTAATGTGAGATGAGTGAGCTTGAGTGATTGCAATCTTGGCCTTGCGCCCCATTATAACCTTTGTTTCAACATCAATAAAGAGCTTCTTTTGAATAACTTGTGTTTTGTTCTAATTTCTGCTGCTATTATTCAATGTCTCTGCATGGAATTTCTGTACGACGACTCCGTCGCAGCCCCTAAAATCGGCCATTATAGAACCCGCCTTGCACGAGCGAAATCTAGGCTCGTGCGGCATCACGCCTTAGCGAGGACGATCGCTCCTACGGGAGCGGGACGTGACAATTGAGAGGCGACACATGGCCATGCCTTTTTCCGAGCACAGAGTTCTTGTTCCCCTCATCGAAGACGACTATTTCCATTTCCCGTTCTTCGGCTTGAACTTCTCCTTCGTCAAGGGTACTTGTTATATCCTTGCCCACGAATCTCTCCCTTGTTTGCTTACTTGTACTACTTCCCAAAGTCTCCTTCTGGCCTTGACTGTTCTCCTTCTCCTCCTCCTCCTGGCCACCCATAAGCACGTCTTCATCTGCCAGAGTTGTATCTTCCTCCCTGGATTTCTTGGACCTCATTTGAACCTCCCCCCCCCCTCTTTGCGACCTCCCCCCTGCTGCAGCCTGACTTGAGGTACCCGAAGCATTTGCAGTGATCACACGATGGGGGAACCCATTCGTATTCAACCCTCTGGGAGAAGATTTCTTCCGTTGGGATTATATATTCAATCGATCGAGGAAGCTCTGCTCCAGCTTCTATCTCGACGAAGACCCGGGCATAGGATATTCTCATCTTCTTGTTCGTGGTCTCATCCGCCTTTATGGGAACTCCCACCAAGCTCGAGAGCTTCATAAGCATCGGCGTACTCCAATACTGAATAGGTAGGTTGGGAACCTAACCCAGATCGGCGCCGATAGAAGCATTTCTCTTTCACACTGTAACCCCGACGTCCATCTCTTCAGAATGATCGCCCTACCGTCGAAGGTCCACGGTCCTCTGTGCACGATACGTTCCATGTCTTCCACCATCCCAAATCTAACAAAGAAGAAGCCGTTTTTCCTGGAGAAGAACTCCATATTCCCCTTCGGATGCCACACTCGACTAGCGTACGCTTTGATTTGGTCGTAGAAAGGTTTACTGTCCATAACGTACAACACGATCGTGTTCTTCCAATACTCCCCCGTCTCCTCCAAGTCTTCTCCGGTAAACTCTGCGATCGGTCTTCCCTCTTTCTCCAATGGTTCTACATACTGCATCTCATCGAAAATAGATTGGCTGTTGGCTCTGCACATTTTTGCCCATGTCCTCCCTGTTCCTCCCTGACCTCCGTTGCTCGACTTCTCCGCTCTAGTTCCTCCTCTCATGGAGTCATATTCATCCGAACTGACTTGGGCTTGGGATATCTTTCTTGAATCCACTTGGGCTTTTTGTCGAACACTTTCACCGTACCTTGGCGTGCCTCTGCCTTCCGCTTGAGCTCTTCTGCGGTCCGGCCTAATCTCCTGGTTGACTGCTTCCCTTCTTCTTTCTCCTCCGGCAGCTCTTGGCTAGGTCTGCATCCGTTGAGTATGTCCTCTTCCTCCCGCTATTTGGATCTGACCTCCGTTGGGAGGCTTTTCTCTTCGTCTTGTGAGAATTTTTGTCCAGCCACCTGCGGCTTCCCACTCCGATCTCCTTTCGACGCTGGGTGGAGAACCCCCAAGAGGATCGGCGGGATCCCATTCTGCCGTTCTCTTCCTGGCGCCTCCATCGCCTCTATCGCCACTCGGGGGAGAGGCCATCTTATATATATATATATATATATATATATATATATATACACACACACACACAATATATATATACACACACACACACAATCAGCTAGAGAAATTTTGACCTTCATTTTACATATTTTACTTAATTCTAAAGAGGTTTCTTCGAATAGCTAAACATATAAAGTCAAGTTAATCATTGACATGATAATATGATTTGACTTGAATTTAAAGAAATCGGTGAACATAGGAAGGGTTTCTGGTTCATCTTAAGATGATTATTCGCCATAAAATCCCCATTTTCTTAATTGGCACAAATAAGAGCCCATATAGAGACATGGCAATATTCCTTACACGGGTGGGGTATAAGACAAGCATCAATGACCTTAAAACCAAAAGAGGTTTGTATGAGTTAGAAGCTTTGCCCAGCTGATTATTCTTATTAAACTGAAAACCCACTGATATGGAGGTATAAGACAATCTAGGGCTAAATGATACTTGTGAACTCAGCAAACACCATAGGGCTAGTTTTAAACCTAGCATGATGAACGATGCTTAAAACCTTTTGAATTGGTTAATTCTGGTGTTTGGGGTCCTGCTAGAACTACTGGTTTGTTGGGTGCTCGATATTTTTTTTTATCGAGATGATTATTCTCGTATGACTTGGATATATGTGCTTAAATATAGATCTCAAGTGTTTACTACTTTCAAATATTTTTATGCTGAGATCACAAATCAGTTTAGTTTAATGGTATTGCTTGCTTTAGGTCTGATAATGCACTTGCGTATAAACTTCAGGCTTTTTGAGAATTTCTCGAGCCCAAGGGTATCATACATCAAACTTTGTGTGTTGATACTCCTCAACAAAATGGCACTTTTGAAAGAAAGAATGGACCTATCGTTGCTATTGCCCATGCCTTGATGATAAAAATGATCATACCTAAACAATTTTGGGGAGATGGAGTACTACGACCACATTTCTTTTAAATAGAATGTCATATCGTGTCTTAAAGGAAAGACACATTTTCAAGTGATATTTCCTGATAAAGAAGCTTTTTCTCTCACCCCCAAAGTGTTAGGTTGCGTTTGTTTTGTCCATAATCTATCTCCAGGACGAGACAAACTTGACCCTCAAGCATACAAGTGCATTTTCTTGGGTTATTCTCGTACTTAGAAAGGGTATAGGTCATTGTCGTCTATGGCGTGCCTCGGGCGTGCCTCGCACCTCACTAGGCGAGACGTCTTTCTCGGTACGCACCCAAGATGCGCCTAGGCACGTATTATGGTTTTTTTTTTTAATATATACAAAAGGCTTTGAGGCATGGAGATATCCATTACCTCATACAAGTGGGATGGAAGTAGCCATTTCTATGGTTGTCAAAGTTGGCTACAGTTGAACTTGAAAAAAGTAAATTGTACTCAAAGCGTGATAGGAAGAATATAAATTCGTATTAGTTCTGTTGACTGCTATTGTTGCTCTACTAGTTAACTTGGTTATCGTTTAACATTTTTGTTGGTATTAATATGTTACTAGGTTTTATTTCTTATATTACTAATTTATTTATTTATGTACGTATATTTTTAATTTTTGTGTCTCGCTTCGTTCGGACATGCACCTTAAGTGCGCTTTGCACCTGGGACGATATGGACTATTTGCTCCTCGTGTGTGCCTTGCGCCTTTGACTACCTTGGTATAGGTGTTATAGTCCTACTTTGAGAAAACATTTTGTTTGTGCTGACGTAACTTTCCTTTAGGATGTTCCTTGATGTTCCTTATTACTCCACTTCCGATAGTCAACCAGCGGTGTTCAGTCGTCAAGAAATTGTTATTCTTGCCCCTATTCTTGATTTGCCTCCAGTACACGTTCCTCGTCGCCAAAAAAGTACAGTTTCTCATCATAAAAGAAATATTGCTCAGAATGAACATATAGAGCCTCCATTGCACCCCCCAACATCATCCTCGGCGCCTGCAGATCCAGTTGTTCCTTCTTCTGATTCAGATTTTCTAGTTGCTATTCGTAAAGGTAAAAGGTTATGTACTGAATATCCTATTTCCCATTTTTGTCTCTTATGATCATTTGTCACCTTCCCTTAGAGCTTTCTATATTGCTGTCATCTTTCACTCTTCCTAAGTCCTACAAGGAAGCTCTCTCTCACCCAGACTGGAAGAAAGCAATACAAGAAGAAATAAATGCTTTACAATTAAATCATACTTGGAACCTTACTCCTAAGCCTCCATGTGCCCAAGTTATTGGTTGCTGTTGGTTTTCACAATTAAACAGATTCCAGATGGTTCTGTCAATAGATTGAAAGTCCATCTTGTTGCAAAGGGTTATACTCAGACATATAGGATTGACTACACTGAAACTTTTTTCCCGGTGGCCAAGTTGATTTTTTTTTCGTATTGTTCTCTCTTGCAACTAATTTCGGTTGGCCGTTACGTTATCTAGATATCAAAAATACATTCTTACATGGGGATCTTGCCGAGACAGTGTACATGGCTCAACCACCTGGTTTTGAGTCCAAGAGGGAGTATGTATGTCATCTCAAGAAGTCAATTTATGGACTCAAAACAATCTCAGTTTTGGCAAGTTTAACAAAGTGGTGGTTTCACATGGCATGATTAAGAGTCAAGTAGATCATTTTGTCTTCTTCACGAGGAAAAAGGTTGGGATTGTGATATTTGTTGTTTACATAGATGATATTGTCATCACGGGAAGTGACCAGAAGGTGTTCAGATATTAGTTCAACAACTAGGGACCAGTTTCCTCACCAAAGATTTGGACAAACTTGGGTATTTTCTTGGAATTAAAGTTGTCAGGTCGAAGAAAGGTGGTTAGTCTATCACAAAGAAAATATGCTCTCGACATCCTGAAGGATACATGCTATCTTCGTGTTAAACCTGTAACAACACCCATGGAGCCCAATTTGAAACCGAGTATTGGTGACATACTTGATGATCCAGAGAAGTATAGGAAACTCGTAGGTAAACTCATATACCTAACAATCACTCGCCCATATATCTCTTGTGCAGTCAGCGTTGTAAGTCAATTTATGACAACTCCTTGTGCTCCTCACCTTGAACGAGTTATAATAATTTTGAAGTACCTTAAGGGGGCTCCGGGTTGTGGCCTCCTTTACAAGTCTAATGGGCATCTTCATATATAGGGTTACATAGATGTTGATTGAGCGTGATCTCCATCAGATCGAAGATCCACCACTGGCTTACCTTCATAGAAGGAAATTTGGTAACTTGGAAAAATAAGAAGCAATCAGAAGCAGAATATTGTGCAATGGCTCATATTGCACGTGAGCTCACTTAGTTAAGAACTCTATTACAAGAGTTTGGGATTCTAATACAAGACCCAATGCATTCCTCTTTATTGTGATAATCAAGCGGCTATTCATATTGCTAATTTGCTAGTAATCCTATATTTCGTGAAAGGACAAAGCACATCGAAGTTGATTGCCACTTTATTCGATCTAAAGTGTCAAACGATGAGATAGTTACCCCTTATGTACCTTCCGACAATCAGTTAGCAGACATCTTCACCAAGGCACTTTCAAAGGCTTCATTTGAATCGATACGTAGGAAGCTGGGAGTTATTGATATATACTCGCCAGCTTGAGGGGGAGTGTTGGTAGAATACTAGAATTGGATATAGCTATATTGCAATAATATATCGCTATACTTATTGGTTTAATATCTTGCTACAATTAGAGGATGTGCATATCATGCTATAATTGGAGGACAGACAAATATTGCCATATCACTGAAGATTTTTCTACATTTGTTGTGGTCTTTTCTACATTTGCTTCGTGCCTTTTTTATGTTTGTTTTCTGTTATACATACCGTTGTAATTCTGATCAATAATATACACAAAAATTAGTTCTCTTCCACCATTCTCTATTCTTCTTCTTCTCTTGTTATATTCTATGTCACAAAATGACAGGACACAACATTTTCTAACAATCTTAAATTAAATAAAGACGCATAGACAATCTCACCTCAATTCCCATCAAGGGAGGCATCTCGACCTGGGTGCAGGCCAGGAACGTGACGCCGCCGCGGTAGATTTGGAACAGATAGTGCGTCGGAGACGCGACCACCGGCAAAATCTAATCAAAGAATTTCAACACATCATAATCGACACAAATCACTACTAGAACCCCTAGAAATAAAGAAAAGGAATCCAAATTTCTCCAAAATCCCACCTTTGAGGAATCGCCACCTTGGGAGAGGACGTGGTCCCAGAACCAGTCGCAGATGGACCGGTCGACTCTGCGACCGGTCATCTGCTTCTCGAGCATCACCTCCCTGGATTAAAGAGAACGAACTGGATCGTAAATTTAGAGATGGAAATTGGGAAGAGAGGGAAAAAAAAAAATTGTTAGAAATTTTGGGGAATTTTAGGGTTTTGGAGAATCACCCGGAATCCGAAAGAAGAAAAATACACTGCAACATCTTTGATCGAAGAATGACAACAAATCCAAATGTATTTGATGAAATGCGTGAGAGAAAAAAAAAATATTTATAATGGCACATCCAAAGTTGATCAGCACTATTCTATTTCTGGCAGTCCAGTTAAACTTAGGAGTATCCCAATTTCTGATTTCTGACAAAAAATGTGGCAGTCCAGTTAAATACGAGATGGACAGCCAGAAAAAAAATGTGGTAGTCCAACTGCCACATTTTCTAACAGCCCATAAAGTACTTAGGACTGTCATAAATGGGATGTGCTTTGATCAACATTGGATGTTATAAATAATCCCAAAAAAAGGAAATTTTTTTACTTTCGCCTTTTTTTTATATTTGTTAAACTTATTTTTCACTTTTTTCAAGAAGAAATATTTAAGGACTATTTTTTGTAACAAAATAAATATTTTTTGTGACAGAGTATAATATAAGTCTAATAAATATAAAAAATGGAATGTAAGTACAAAATCTTATTAATAAATAGGACGAAAGTTAAAAATACTCCAAAAATTACATATATTATGTTGTTACTGGTCCCACCAGTAAATAAATACTCCAAAAATTACACATATTATGTTGTTACTGGTCCCACCAGTCAAATTAAAAAACAAATTATACAATAAATAAATAAATAAGGAATTTGGATAGTTTTAACTTTTTTTTTGAAGGAAAAAACAAAAGAGAATTACAAATCATGAATTTTGTTTAAATCCACTTGGTACAAAAGAAGGGGAAAAAACAATCTAACTTTTAACTTGTCATCATGAAGTAAAATATTATGTTTACCTTTCACATTTTCACATACTTTCTTATTTATTTTAACTATTTTTAAAAAGTATTTTTAGCTTATTACATAAGTTGTTGAACTCCTTTTCTTACTTCAGATATTGTATTCTAAGTAAAAATTGTCTTCTTCTTCTTCTTAAAATTATCTCTTTGATTGTTGTGTGAATCCATAATTGATTTCTTAAATAAAATATTGAGAACTTAGTAGAAGATCTTGAACATTTTCAAAAGAATATTCATTGTAAATGTATATTAGTAAATATATAAACTGAACATTGTCAAGTTGAAAGAAGCTCCTTCCCTCCACCCTGCCATTACCCTTGTTAGCAATCACCCGAATAAAACTCGTATTATACACGAATTTTTCCGTATCTTTCAGAAACGTATAATACTTGCGTAATTTTGACAGATCTAAACCAGTACGTAAATTTTAAGCATGTGAAGTTTAAAACGTGTTTCGTATAAATTATTAAAAAAATTGGCACAAAAAACGTGATAGAAACCTGTTTAATTAACCAAATTTAACAATATATTTTAAAATGTGAAGTTTCTAACCTCGATATTTCTATTTCTCGGATATTTGACCGAATTTTTGAACGTATTTTATTTGCACTGTGGCGATTTATACTCGCACTATTCCCGTCCCAAATTTTTTTCGTTTGCCAAATTGCTAACAAGGGCCATTACTTCTTTCCGTTCTTAGGCTTAATTGTATTGAGAGTGAAATGCTTGATTGAAGGATATAAATTTAAGAGGGGCATCACAAGGGGTTACGTAAGCGTTTGTTTAATATATTTTTTGTCTACTGTTTAACATTTCGAATCAGAAGGTTAATAAAGAAAAATGAGAAATTGTTGTTTAAAAAATCATAAATATTCATTGTTTGCCATATGAAATATTCTATTTTTTTTACTTTTATTTTGTTGTTCCGTTTTTTCTGGCTTTCAACGTGCTGTCGTCCATGTGCATTCTCTGTTGGTGCTTTACTTACATGGAGAGAGCTTGCTCTCAACATGCCTTGTAAAATTTTAGTCCCACATTGGAAAAGCACCATGAGTTATCTCAACATATATATTTGGGTGTGTTGTTGAGAGATGCACATGGGGTGGTGACTCTAAGGAGGGAACCATGTGGGTGATTTTACTAGGAGGTAAGAATAAGGCTCCAAGGATTAAGCATTAATGCTTTTGTCATTCTCTTGGATTAATTCCACTTGGAGCTAAGCCCCAAAGGGGCTTAGCGACTCGGACTCGGACTCGGACTCGGGCTCATGGGCTCATGAGGCGTAATGTGGCGTTTTGTTGGCGCACTTTACACTTAGCACGTCAGCAGTCATGCGGTCTTTATGCGGCTCATATGCGGCCATGCGGTCTTATGCGGCATGCGGCTCATGTGCAGATTTCAAATCGGTTATGGAAAGGGTGAATCAATGCGATTAATTCAGATCCTATCTTTGTGGGATTTGAATTAATTTCGTTACTATATTTGTGGGATTTGAATTAATTCAGTTCCTATCTTTGTGGGATTAGAATTAATTCGTTGCTATCTTTTTGTGATTTGATTCAATCTTTCTATAACTGAAGAGGCGGCTAGGGTTTCCACCCTCTCTCTATAAATACTCTCTTCTGGCCTCCTTTGTGACTACTACGAAAAATACAAGTCAGAAAAGAGAGAAAGAGAGGGAGTTGCTGCCGCCATTGCAAGTCCATCCGAGGAGTCAGAACAGAGGTGACATCGAGCGTTCCACAAGTTCTTCAAACTTGCTGGTTCCTGGAAGCAGATCGTGTGGGGCGAATCTTGCTTTGAGCAACGGTGTTTTGACACCCCAGCATTGTTCTTCTTCTCATCTCTCTAGACTATTGTAACTTGTTCTGTCCCAATTGTAACACGTTTGCAAGGAAGAACAAGAGATCTTCTCTTTGCTATTTTTCTCCTTCATATTGTAATTTGGTTTTTTAGTTTTATTCGTAGATCTTGAGTTTGATCATCACAAAGTTTTGTGTGACATCTCAGATCTCGATTGCATTAGTTTTCATCTTCGATCAAGCCCCCGGGACTAACAATCTCAAAGCAAGATCCGTATAGATGGAAAACATTACTGCTTCGCTCCTCCAATCGGACTTCTGCAAGTTGGAAAAGTTCGATGGAGAGCACTATCAAGTCTGGAAGAGAAAGGTGTACCTAACTCTTCAACTGAAAGATGTTGATCATGTTCTGTTGGAGGAAGAACCCTCTGTTCCAGACACTGGATCTACTGCCGCCATCAACGCGGCTACCAAACTCCAGGCCAAATGGAGAAGGGAAAATAGCATCTGCAGGCTTATCATCCTGAATGCTATGGAGGACTCCCTGGCAGAATCCTACTCGAAGAAGGAACTTGCCAGAGACATATGGGAGTCTGTGGAAAATCTGTATGAAGAAGATAAGAACAGGAGCAAAATGTTTGTGGTTGAAAAATATCACAAATTGCTCTTTGAGGACGAAAAGTTCATGTTACCACAGGTGAAAGAATTTCTGAAGCTGCGTCAGAAACTAGAAGACGAAGAGATGCCCCTTCCCGACAAGTTTGTCGTCGGAGGGATCGTCTCAAAACTTCCTGCTGGATGGAGTACCTTCTATGCAAGGATGCACAGAAAGAAGCTAGACATTAGCTTGGGAGATCTACTTCAAGAGATCCATGTTGAGGACGAGATGCGTTCTCAACAGAAGGTGGACACTCTGTCCAAACAGTTGGCTAAAGCCAATCTTGTGCAGACAAGAGATTCCAAGGGGAAGCAGGCGGCTTCTCATCCCAAGAAGAAGGACTTCGCTAATCTAAAAGTGAAGGGTCCTTCTTTCAAGCAACAGAAGACTAAGTCCCACGTGACTTGTTATAATTGTGGCAAGAAAGGCCACTACAAGAGTGAATACAGATCTAAGCCTAAACAATCAGAGAAAGGTGAGCCTAATAAGGTTTCATTGGTTTCTAACGTTGTTGCTATGATCGGACAGGTCACAACTGTGGGGGTTGACTCTGACTGGTGGATAGACACTGGTGCGACTTGCCATGTCTGTTCAGGCAAGGAATGGTTCGTCACGTACCAGCCGATATCTGAGAAGGTTGTCATGGCAAACCAGGCCCAAGCTGAAGTTCTGGAGATCGGGACCGTGGAACTGAAACTCACTTCTGGGAACACTCTGACGCTTCAAGGTGTGAAGCATGTTCCGGCGATTGCCAAGAACCTGATCTCTGGGAGCCTGCTCTGCAATGCAGGCTTGAGGATGGACATCAATGCTGGTCAAATGGTGATGTCCAAGAAAGGAACATACTTCGGGAAGGCTTATCAAACCGAAGGCATGTTTAAAATTCAGCTTGTTAACCAGTTTGAAGACATTAATGCAGTTGCATTTTCTGATTATTCTCTTGAGTTGTGGCATAATAGACTAGGACATGTTCATTGTAAGAGAATTAACAAAATGTCTAATCTAGGACTTATCTCCAAATGTGGGGGTAAGGTAGAGAAGTGTGAGGTGTGTGCTCAGACGAAGATCACAAGGAAACCCTTTCATCGGGTCAATAGAAGCACAGATCTTCTGGAGTTGGTGCACTCCGATATCTGTGACTTCAAACATTTCTCCACGAAGGCCGGGATGAAGTATTTCATAACCTTCATCGACGACTTCTCAAAATACGCGTTCGTCTACTTGCTCAAGTCCAAAGACGAAGCTTTCGAGAAGTTCAGAGAGTTCAGGGCCGAGGCTGAACGGCAGACTGGACAACAACTCAAGAGGCTGAGAAGTGATCGAGGTGGGGAGTACAGGTCTCATGAATTCGCATCGTTCTGCAAAGAACATGGAATCATATGCGAGACTACTGCTCCATATTCTCCTCAATCCAACGGAGTAGCAGAGAGGAAGAACCGAACATTAACAGAAATGATGAATTCCATGCTGCTCACTGCAGGTCTTCCAAAATGCTACTGGGGAGAAGCTGCATTAACGGCCACTTTCATTCTGAATAGAGTGCCATATGCAACTTCGGACGTAACTCCTCATGAACTCTGGTACAAAGTCAGACCCAACTTGAATGTCATTCGAGTGTGGGGGTGTCTGGCGTATGTGAAGCTTCCAGATCTGAAGATTCAGAAGCTGGGGACAAGGACTACGAAGGCTATCTTCTTGGGGTATGCCGAGAAGAGTGATGCTCGGAGATTTCTTGATATTGAATCAAATCATATTATCGAATCTCGCGATGCTGAATACTTTGAAGACAAGTTCGCAAAAGACAAAAACATTATTCTTTCGGACATTCCGGAAAATGATGTAGGTACTAATGAGACTGAAATCTCATACGAGCCAGTAGTCCAAGAAGAAGCTGTTGTTGATGAAACAACTCTTGCACCAGAACTCGCCGAGCCGTCAGCTAAGCGAGCGAGGAGACCGAAAGATTTCGGAGATGACTTTGTCACCTATCATGTGGAAGCAGATCCGCTTACCTATGATGAGGCGATGAAGACCAGAGATGCTATCTTCTGGAAGGAGGCAGTGAATGACGAGTTTGACTCTATCACCTCCAATAACACATGGGTGTTGGTAGATCTACCTGAAGGAGAAAAGCCTATTGGATGTAAATGGATCTTCAAGAAGAAGATGAAGGCAGATGGAACTATTGACAAGTTCAAGGCCAGGCTGGTCGCCAAGGGATTTTCTCAGAAATAGGGGATAGACTACTTCGACACGTACGCTCCAGTAGCTCGGATGACCACCATCAGGATGTTAATCGCTCTAGCAGCTATACATAAGTTGGTGATACATCAGATGGATGTAAAGACAGCGTTCCTGAATGGGGAGCTGACCGAAGAGATTTATATGCAACAGCCAGATGGATTTGTCGTCAAAGGTCTTGAAGACAAAGTCTGCAAGTTGGTGAAATTATTATATGGTTTGAAGCAAGCTCCCAAGATGTGGCATGAGAAGTTTGACAAAGTTATTAGGTCAAACGGCTACAGAGTCAGCGAGACGGACAAATGTGTTTACAAATAAATAATAATAATAAACCCAAAAATCGAATAAACCAAAAACCGAATCGATTTAATTCGGTTCGGTTCGGTTATTGACCAATTCGATTCGGTTTCGGTTTTGCTTATTCGGTTTCGGTCCAATTCGATTTTCGGTTATTCGGTTCGGTTGGAACCGAATAAACCGAATGCTCACCCCTAGACCATCGTAAAGCTCCTTGTCGTCCCATCCCCTCCTCGGCATAGATATCTACAGAGAGCAACATGTACCTGAATTCCTCCGAAGATGTCATCTTGATAACCTTTGCAGCCAAACTTCTTTTTTCTAACTCCCATCGTCAGGTCTGTTTCTGACATTCTAAAGGTCATGTACAGTCGCACAAGATAATAGTCTATCTCAACATCCCATGAACTTTCCCTATTGAAGATGATTGATTGTAACTCAACTCACCTTCCTTCTGTCCCCTAAGGTAAAGGTCTCTCTTTATCATCTCTCAAGATGATACAAAATAATTTAGAATAAGATCTTTTAAATGGACTTAATTCAAATAAGAAGACCATGACGTTGGTGGTTATAATAAGTAAATTTGTTTGCCTATCAAACTATCGTTCCATCGTAGTCCAGCACGGTTAGGATACTTGGCTTTCACGCAGGCGATTCGGACCAAAGTTGGTCTATAAGGTGCGATATTGAATTGGACTTATATGTCTTAAAAGAGAATTCTCATGTAAGGTCTAAACCAATTACTATTATCTACACCACATAATCCCACCTCATAGTCGATGTAAAACTAAATTACCAACTCCATTGTCATCCAATTTGAGGGCTCAACCGAAAACGAGGTACCCAACAATCCACCTTATATCCTTGTATATGCATGCACGTTCAGCACAATCTATCTCAAAATAAGAAGACCATGACGTTGGTTGTTGTAATAAGTAAATTTGTTTGCCTATCTAACTATCATTCCATTGTAGTCCAGCTCGGTTAGGTTACATGGCTTTCACTCAGGCGATCCGGACTGAAGTTGGTCCATAAGGTGCGATATTGAATTGGACCCATATGCCTTAAAAGATAATTCTCATGTAAGGCCTGAACCAATTCCAATTTAAATCAGTCCCGTAACCATGGGCTCTGATACCACTTGTTGACACCATACGTCTCTGATCAATTAGAGTCGCTCAAACCAGCCCCGTAACCATGGGTTCTGATACCACTTGTTGGGAACGCGGTGTGATCCGAACCGGAGTTGGCTCATAAGGTACGATATTGAATTGGACCCATATGTCTTAAAAGAGAATTCTCATATAAGGTCTGAACCAATCCCAACTATCTACACCACATGATTCCACATTTTAATCGATGTGAGACTAAATTATCAACTCCATTGTTATACTTCATTCGAGCGCTCAACCGAAAACAAGATACAACTAAACAATAATTATCTCAACATCTCATGAATTTGCCCTATTGAAGAGGATTGATTGATTGTAACTCAACTCACCTTCGTTTTGTCCCCTAAGGTAAAGGTCTCTCTTTATCATCTCTCAAGAATGATAAAAATAATTTATAATAAGATCCTCTAAATGGACTTAATTCAAAATAAGAAGACCATGACGTTAGTTGCTATAATAACTAAATATTTTTGCCTACCTAATTATCATTCCATTGTAGTCCAGCCCGGTTAGGATACCTGGCTTTCACCCAGGCGACCCGGGTTCAAATCCCGGCAATGGAATATTTATTTTTTATTACCTATTTTTAATTTAATCATATATTTTAGCAAAGTAAAATTTCCTTATTGAAAGGGTTTTGACAACACTATTTCCAACTCATTAAATTTCGTGATTTGGTTTGAAGAAGATAAATGGAGAAAATCTACATAGTTTCTTCTTCGTGCATCTTGTTTCAAGGTGTTTTCGGTCCGGTCCGGGCCGGCCCACGGTCCAGGGACGGCGGGCCTGACCGGGTTCGGGCCGGTCCAGGACCGGCCCACGCTAAAATTCGGTCCGGGCTAAGCCCGGCCCGATTTTCATCATTTGGGCCCAGCCTGGCCCATTGAACCGGGCACTAGTGGGGTCGGTCCGGGCTGAACCGGACCACGGGCCGGTCCGGGCCTAGGGCGGTTCGGGCCGGTTCAGGCCGGGTTAACCGGACCGGCCCGGTTTGTTGGTTATTTTTTATTTTTTATTTTTTACAGTTTTTTGTTTAATTTAGTTTTTTAATCATTTTTTTTTTGTATTTTAATTTTAAAATTTTTTAACTTAAATGTTTATAAAAAAAATATTTATAAAATGTTTATACAAAATATGTTTAAAAAATATTTATAAAATGTTTATAATTTTATGTTTATACAAATGTTTATAAAATGTTTATACAAAATATGTTTATAAAATGTTTTCTTTTTAACACAAATGTTTATAAAATGTTTTTACAAAATATGTATTTTCTTTTTAAAATCATTTTAAAAACCATGTAAAAGTAATCATTTTCTTTTGTATTTTAATTTTAAAAATTTGTAACTTAAATGTTTATAAAATGTTTATACAAAATATTTATAAAAGTAATGTTTATACAAATATATACAAATATTACAAATGTTTATAAAAATTTATAAAAATTTTAAAAAAACATTTCTCCCTCTTCCTTTATCCGGGCTTGGGACCGGCAAATGTTTGTTTGGCATAGGCGGAGTTAAAAAATGTTTTTTTTTTAAAGTAAAAAATAGTTTTTGAAAGTATAAGTTAAAAAATTTGAATAGTATAAGTTAAAATTTAAAATTTGAATAGTATAAGTAAAAAAAAAAAAGTTTTTGAAAGTATAAGTTAAAAATTAAAATTGAAATGTATAAGTTTAAACGTACATACCTGATACCTTGCACCGTAGCCTCATTGTTGTTCGTCTTCATGCAATGAAAGCGATTCCAAATCCAGCTCGTGGATGTCATGATCTTCTTCATCTTTCTGGTTTTGTGTTCTTTTATCGGCAGCCATCCAATCTTGTACGCACACGATTGCTTCCAAAATATCGGGCTTCAAGCGGCTCCTCCTATCGCTCAACATCCTCGAACTTGCACTAAAACAGGACTCCGATGCTACCGTCGACACCGGAACCATCAGTAGATCACGTGCTATGTTAGAAAGCACAGGAAATCTCTTGTCGTGTCTCTTCCACCATTCTAGAACGGCGAAGTGATCTGGAGTCTCATCTTCGTCTTGATAAGAGTTAAGGTAAGCAGACAACTCTTGAGTAGGTTGGGAAGATTGCTTTTGTTTCTTCCTTTGTAGTATGCGACCGGCTGCTGATAGCTTAGACGCCAAGCCGGAGCTACTACTAGCCCCCCCTGAGTTGGTCGGGTCGACGTTGCTCCTTCTTCGTACAGTATAACTAACCTTTCCAAAGCCACTTTAACTTCTGCCTTCATGTCAGAAACGTCTATACCCATATATTCTCCATATCCTTCTAATAAAACCTCTACGCCATCCAATTTGATTGTAGGATCAAATATGGAAGCCAAACAATATAAAAGAGGTACTTCACCCCAATATTTCCTGAATTTGACTTCCATATTTCTCACCGCAATTTCAAAATTTGGATAATCTCTATATTTAGAAAATAAATAAGACATGTTACAAAGTTCACGTAAAGCTAAGCAAGATGTGGGATAATAAACACCAGAAAGAGTTAATGTAGCATTGTAAAAAACTTCTAAAAATTCACAAACACTTTCAGCTGCTACCCAATTATCATCAGTAACCTGATAGTCAAAGGTGGCATCCGAAGTACAATAATATGTAATAGCAGTCTTAAAATGAATTGCAGATTTCAACATCAAGTAGGTGGAGTTCCACCTAGTTGGTATATCCTTCACAAATCTTCTAAAAGTCATACCAAAATGTGCGCAAGTGCATGCAAAACTTTGTTGTCTACTTGGAGACGAGTTTAGGTGGAGCAAGCATTGTCGCAGAGTGTCTAAATGGGGTTCAAAAATTTTTAAGCATTCTTTAACAACTAAGTTAATTATATGGCAAGCACACCTAACATGCATAAGTCTACCTTCTAAAATAGGCTTAAAAATTACTGACAAAGAAGACATAGCAGCATTGTTGTTTGATGCATTGTCCAAAGAGACAGAAAAAATTTTAGCGTGAATATCATATTCACGCACGTGTCTTGAAATCTCACTTGAAATTACAGCGCCCGTGTGTGGACATTCTATAAGTTTAAGACAGATGATGCGTTTTTGCAACATCCATTGTGCATCTATATAGTGTGCAGTAATACAAATATAAGCATAACTCCATTTAGTAGTCCAAATATCAGAAGTAATAGCTAACTTACTAATATTTTCAAAATCCGCTTTCATAGCGGCTTTCTGCTCGTTGAAGAGACGAATGGCCTCCTTTCGAGCTTGTTGCCTACTCACTTTAGTAAATGAGGGGTTTAGAGAAAGTGATATATAATCTCGTAAAGATTCGCTTTCACCCGTCGTGAAAGAAAGTTCGTCACGAATAATATGTTTTGTTAATTCGGTTTTATGTCTAGCAGCTGAATAAGTAAAGTTACCAATTGAAGAACCGGTGGCGCCGAAGCTTATTTGGGTTTGGGACGCTTGAAGTGTGTCCTTCCCGTAGCAAGTGTCGTAGTGTCTGGATATAGTCCCGGTGCCACCGCCCTTCTTCCATGCGTACTGGTTGCAACACTTCTTGCATTGCGCCTTGTACGGTTTCGGTTCCCCCTTGGCATCTAAAACAAACGAATCATCAGGATTAGTTTCAAAAATTAAAGTAAAATAATCCCAATACTTAGACCTTTTTTTTCTTTTCAGGACGTTGGGTGGTACTAGCTACTTCCGGAGGAGATGGTTGGCACCCCTCCGGAATCGGATGGGTGGCTACTTGCTCAGGTGGAATTTCATTACCGTCAAAAAAATTACTAAAATAATGGTAAGTCTGTCCAGCAAGATCAGGTGGGTTTGAACCTTCACCAGCCATATATAAAATAAAATTAAGTAAACTACGCTAGAAGAAAGTAAGGGGTTGAGAGGAAGATCGGGAAGCCGTAGAGCCGGAATGGAGTTGGGAGGGAGATCGGGAAGCCGTTGAGCACCGGGGAAGGAAAGCAGTAGAGCACCAGAGCACCGGAGAAGGAAAGCAGTAGAGCACCAGAGCACCGTAGAGAAATGTAGAGAATTTGTGAGGAATGAGTTGTGTTTGAAAAATGGGATTTTTGGGCTATTTATAGGAATTTTTTGGGGTTATTTTGGTAATTTTAGGCCAAAAAAGACCAAAATACCCCTCCCAACGTTTTAATAACGGCTATATGGGAGGGGTATTTTGGTAAAAGAACCCCCCCCCCCCCCCCCCCAAACGGTCAAAACTTTGAAAAAAAAAAAAAAAAAAAAAAAAAACCCCTCCAACGGTCGGCTGCAGCTGGACCGGTCCCAGCGGGCCGGGCCGGTCCAACCGGGCCGGGCCTATTTACTAAAAAAAAAAAAAAAAAAAATTACGACCGGTCCGGGCCGGGCCGGGCTCGGGCTGTGGGGGGGGGGGGGGGGCCCGACCCGAACCGAATGCACGTGGGGGGCCGGGCCGGTTTGGGCCCACGGCGGGCCGGTCCGGGCTTATAGGGGGGCGGGCCGGTGCGGTCCACGGGCGGGCCCGGGCCGAACCGGCCCAGTGAACACCATGAATCTTGTTTTCCGATTAGATGATGTATTTCTTCATTGTAATTTGTTTATATTATTGAGTAGTTTTGGTGATCCGGTTGGAATCAGAGGAGAATTTGGAGGTATCGTGTGTATTATCCTAGTAGTGAAAATTTTCAGATTAGATTCTGATCATTTGTTAATTTTTGTTATATAATTTTTTTTTATGTAAATATTGTTGTGTTTGCAATTGTGTTGTTTGTTTACAATATTGTGTGTTTGCAAAGTTCTATAATTTAGTTCAATTCTCAAAAGTTTCTTTTGGTTGGGAATGGTAATATTCTGCTGTGTTGCACATTTTTTTTTCCAATGACGCCCAAGTGATCGAAGAAGTGAGAACTTTGTTGTGGACTTGTATGACGACATAAGTTGGTTTGTAGTTATTTTATGATTATTTATAAGGGCACATCAAAATTGATCAGTCCAAGTATAATTTTAATTTATTTATAAGTTTGTCATTAGAAAAATTACTTAGGGCTAGTCCAACTATAGGTATATAAGTCTTTTTTTTTTTTTTTTGCCTTTCTTCTCCTTCATTTCTCTCTCCCAAAATCCTAAACATTTTTTCTTCCCCAAACCCTAAACATTTTTTTTCTTCCCAAAACCTCTCAAATCCCTACTTCTCTCCATCATCTTCATCTTCCCCAACTTCATCAAAACCTTAAATTCTTCCATTCCCAATTTCAGAGATGGCACATAAAGGCTTCTCACAAACAAGATACAAAGTAATACTTTCTTTCTCACAAACATTACATAAAAATAAACCATAATAAACACTAATATTTCTTTAAAAATAATGCATGAAAATAAATCCTAATATTTTACAATTTCTGGCACGCAATCGACTAAGTCGACTATAGGACTGTCACAATTTCTGACAGTCCTAAATACTTCTATGGCTGCTAGAAATTTGGGCAGTTCTATAATGGTCTATAAATCTATTTTAAAATAAAAATAGTTTGGAAAAAATAGCTGGTTCATTCTCTACAAAAGATAGACAAGAGCATCTCCAGCCCTACTGTGAGTTTGGAAAAAATAGTTGTCACATAAAAATGTCAAAAAAAAAAAAAAAAAAAACTCTCCAATGCAAATGTGAAATAAAGTATGAAGTTGACATGACAAGGATATGACAAAGACAATGTGAAGTTGGTTGTCTAGATCTAAACAATGCACTTCACAATGACTTTATGTCCACATCATCAAAGAGTAGAAGTTGTAAAAAAATAATTTGGATTGTCTTCTCAATACTTTTCTGACTTTTCAAACTCATTATTGTCTTTTGTGAATATAATGTTGCCACCTATAGAAGTCATTGTTTTGTGTCTCATGTCACCTAAGAATTACAACACAAACAAGACAATAGGGTTGGAGATGCCCTAAGAAGGTGAATTTTTTTTTCAAACAATCAATCATGGGCTATTACATTAACTCGCTCAAATGTTATTTGTAGTCAAACTTAGTCAAACTACATGATTAATCCCCCTATGTCTTCAAATTACTGCTCTTTTTCTCCACGATAAGGCACATATAGGCAAATCCCAGATAAACATTGTTAATTCCAAACTTGTTACAAAGCTAAAAAAAAGTAGAGGCTCTGCTCAATTTGAGAAGTACAATAAGTTTTGCTAATCTTTGTACTGATACTTTCTCATTACAACTCATCTAATCGCAAATCTAAGATAACACAGTTTAAATTTATGATACTAAAACAAATAATGATGCTAAAAGGCTCTTTAAACCATGTTAAATATTCTTTAAGTGTTAGCAACTTTTTAACAAAATAGAGTTAAATGTTCTAGAAGTTTAGGTTGGACAAAAGTTATGAGGTTGCACCAAGAACTGTTTTTTGTTGTTAAATTAACCATTGAATATTAATGATTATGATTCAAAAGATGTGCTAAGGATTGTTGGGACTATTATTTTTTTTATGAGACTAGGTTGGTAAAAATATAAGGTATTTGTTGAATTTCCAAAAGATAACTAATCAGATATTACCACATCAATTATATAAACAATAACAAAATAACACATGTTATCACATAAAATAATTTTGCTTCAATTATATACAATAATAAGAAAATAACACATTCCAATTGCAGTGAGGAACCATAGGTGGGAATAAGAAGGTAGTAACGGATCTAGTAAGTAAAACTTGTACACATATATCTCATGACAATCAGAAATATCTTGTCTCTGTATTTATTAAGAGTTTGAAATAAAATAATCCAAAAAACATAATAATCATAGTTTTCTCCAATATCAAAATTATGTCATGCAGTAGAGCACAACACAAATGAAAGGACATAATAAACATTGCTTCAAATTTGTAGACGACAATATTATTTGTTAGGATAGATGTAGGCTGATTCATATAGAAATGCATGCATATTCATATATGAATCATGTAACAAACATGCTACCATGAATCTTTTATTTCTAATGTCTATGAAATCATGTAGGTAGTGTTTTGTTCTTCACGGATGTACCATCCTTAATGGAGATGATCAAGGATAACTCGAAGTTTAGGTTAATTATTGAAATCAGATTAACTGTGACCAGATGGACCAACAATTATGACATATACAACATGAAAATCTCTAGCGTTCGTACAACTCTTTTTGGATAAAGGTGCCTAGTACTTAGTTTGATTGTAGTTTGGAAATGTATGTAGTATGAAAATGTGGGAAACGTTTCTTATGACTTTAATTATAGTATGGAAATGTGCAAGACGTTTCTTAGGTTAGCATTCGAAAATGCTCTTTGATTTCCAAATGAATAGCACGTTTGAACAAATCGTATATGCGGAAAACAAATATTTTGGTTCTCCTATAAGCCGTTTGGTTCTCCTATCACGCATGACACCAAATATAATTTTTGATGGAAAAAAATAACTACAATCTAAACTGAGTACTAACAAAAAAAAACTTTTTTGTCGTTTGTTTAATACATTGTAGGTATTTTGCAAGATTGTTCGGGAAAATTATGTGTATGCAGTCGTTACATGTCAATTGCTTCAAAAATTCTTCGAAGGTACGTACTAACGTCATCAGGGAGGGAAATCATGAACTCAAGGAGTTCAGTTGCCTAAAATTTTACAGGCTTTAAATTCCCTAAACTAAAATAGGTAGGATACCAAATTAACGCCGAGAAGACTTTAAACTTGTTGAATTAAACTAATATATACCAAGATTAAGGTTGAGAACATTTCGAACTTCTCTTTACTAAGTTTCTTCTGGCTTTAAGAGTATGTTTATTGGTCTCTGAAAAAAATAACAACAACATTTGATCTTGCAGTGTTGGAGAAGAGGATATAGTGTATCTTATTGCTAGTACTTTGTTACAACCTCCACCTTGTTACAACTAATTTGTTGTAACCTACATCTTGTTGTTATCTACTTGGTTACAACTAACCAATAGTTTAGGAGCCAAACTTGCCTATAAAAAAAAGCTTTCTCTCATTGTATTGCAAGAGTGACAAAACTAATGAAAAGCTTTCCTCTTCTCCCGTGGATGTAGGCATTGCCGAACCACGTAAGTTCTGTGTGTTCTATTTTTGCTCTCTCTTTTTAATACTTGTTTCTTTATGGTATCAAAGCAGGTTTTCTCAATTTCTCGTATATGAACAAGGTCGATGGTCAGGCCGGAGATCTGTGTTACATATACGTAATTGGGATCTTGTTCCTCCTGTCTCTTCTCACTTCGTAGAATACGGATGGCCGAATCGGATGTGCATGGAGGGTCCAACATCAAGCTTACCTCCGTCCTCTTGAATGGCCTCAACTATGTTCCATGGTCTCGTGCAGCATATCTCGCCCTAAGTGGAAGATCGAGATTGGGGCACATCATTGGAACGACGAAGGCTCCAAAAAAGGATGATCCTAAGTTCGAAGAATGGCAAACTCATGATCATCAAGTCATGTCATGGCTCCTTAATTCAATGGAAGGTAAAATTTCTGAAATTTTCTCCTTTTCAGAAACAGCTAAAGATCTTTGGGATTCTGTCAAAGATCTCTATGGCCACCAAGAGAACGGTGCGCGGATCTTTCAACTTCAACAACAAGTTGCTGGATGTAAGCAAGAGGAGACCTCGTTTACCGAGCATCTCGGAAAATTGAAAGGTATGTGGGATGAACTTAATATTTATCGTCCTCCTACTACTGATCTCAAAGTTCTTCAGCAACGTGCAGAGCAAGACAAAGTTTTTCAGGTTCTTGCAAGTCTTAAACCAGAATATGAGGCCCTACGTGGACAAATACTTCTCGGTGCTGAAGTTCCATCTCTCAGCGCAGTTTGCTCTATCATTCAGAAGGAAGAAACTCGTCGGTTGGTAATGGGTGGTGAGACTAAAAGTCTCAAATCAGAATCAAGTGCATTAGTGGTAGGCAATCGTAAAGTTGAAAAACGCTCAAATAACGAAGTGGTTGGTTCCTCACGACGACTATGTGAACATTGCCATAAACCCTATCATACAAAGGATCGATGTTAGGATTTGCATCCCCATCTTAGACCCACGAAAGATCCAAAACGACGAGTGGCTAACAATGCCACTACATCTTTGGCTAATAGCACTACACTTGGTTCTGAAGAAAAAAGTTTGGTTGGAGAACTGACCAGACTGCTTCAAAAATTTAGTAATGCTGAATTGTGCTCCGAGCCATCTACCCATCTGACAGGTAATCTATATGCTCTCACTAAGTCCTTTACAGCAAATCGTTGCTCCAAATTAGATTTGAGTTCCTTGATCGCTTCCTCATTGTTCCCTGTTATGATAAGATCATCAACATATACAAGTACAACTGTTACTCGACTCTCATTCTTTTTAACAAATAATGATGAATCATTGACACTTCTTTTGAAACCATTTATTACAAGAGCTGAACTGAGCTTGGCATACCATGCCCTTGGTGATTGTTTTAGGCCATACAAGGCCTTTTGTAGTTTACATGCCATCCCTGGTTGAGCTTCACATGGGTGTCCTGGAGGCAACTTCATGTAAACTTCTTCTACTAAATCGCCATGTAAGAATGTATTTTTAACATCCATTTGATATAAATTCCATTCACAATTTACAGCAACTGATAATAAAACTCGAATAGTGCTCATTTTTGCAACAGGTGCAAAGGTCTCCTTATAGTCTATGCCATAAGTTTGTGTAAATTCCTTAGCCACCAACCTAGCTTTATGCCTTTCTACTGATCCATCACTGTTGTATTTAATTTTATATACCCATTTGCAACCAACCAATTTTTTTCCATAAGGCAATTTTACTATTTTTCATGTTTTGTTATCGGCAAGAGCTTGAAGTTCTTCTTCCATTGCTTTCCGCCATACTTCGTGAGCATTGGCTTCATGAAAATTGGTTGGTTCAGTAACAATTTTGCTAAAAAATGTACGATGAGAAGGAGAAATGGAGTCATAAGATAAATAATCTTGTATAAAATTAGAGGAAGTATGATAGGAGTAAAAGTCTCGTAGTCTTGTTGAAGTTTGTCGCTCTCTAGTAGATTTGCGAAGAGGAAGAGTAGGCTCGATATCGGAAGGTGGTGGTGGAGTATCAGAGGTATCAACAGACACCTCATCAACAATCGGCAACGGTGTGAGTGTGTTTTCCCCCTGCGGCGCAACACTACTTGTGAAATCGTCAATAACCGGTAACGGTATGTGTGTGTTCTCCCCCTGCGGCACATCATTACTTGAGAAAAAATGTATGTTCTCAGAAAAATTCACATCACGTGAGATAAAAAAATTTCCTGATGTCGGATCGAGGCATTTATAACCTTTTTTTGTAGAGGAGTATCCCAAAAAGATGCATTTTATTGATCGAGAGTCAAGTTTATCTCTTTGGATAGGTAAAACATGCACAAAACAAAGACACCCAAAAACTCTCAGATGACTTCTAAAATGTGCTCGTGTGACTTCTAAAATGTGCCGATTTTTTTGTTATGCACCTCCATTTTGTTGTGGAGTGCCAACGCAACTTGTTTCATGAATGATGCCCTCCTTCTGAAGATGGTTACCAAGAAGAGTCATAGTGTACTCGGTACCATTATCAGAGCGGAGGATGTTAATGCGAGCCGAAAATTGAGTGAGAATCATGGATTGAAAATTTTGAAAAACTGAGACAACTTCATTTTTATGTTTGAGTAAATAAATCCAAGTGGCTCTTGAAAAATCATCAATAAATGTTACATAGTATTTAAAACCGTCATAAGATTCGGTTGGGGCAGGTCCCCAAACGTCAGAATGAATTAATTCAAATGGTGCAGCAGTAACATTGGTCGAGGTGCCAAAAGGTAATCGAGTCTGCTTCGAAAATTGGCATACCTCACAAAGATTATTTTGAGCAACAAGATCAGGAAAAATACGGGATAACGAGCGAGCAGACGGATGTCCTAAACGCTTATGCCAGAGGGTCATCGTTTGGGAAACAAAAGCTTGAGGTGCGCTTTTCAAAACATAAAGACCATGAGATAATACTCCTTTACCAATCGTCCTCCCCGTGACTCGATCCTGAAAAGTAACATCAGAAGGGGAAAAAATGACATTGCAATTCAGATCGTTAGTAACTTTAGCAACCGAAAGCAACTTTGAAGGAAATGACGGTATATATAAAGCATCAGTCATAGGGTGGTGATGAAAAAAAGATAGTTTTCCTGATCCAAGAACAGGAACAGTAGTGCCATTAGCTATTGACACCGTTTTTTTGTCCCGGGAAATGAAATGTAAAAGGGAACTCATATCATTTGTCATATTATCCGTAGCACCAGAATCAATAATCCAATCTGATGACTGAAACAATGAGGAAGTGATCAAGGAACTCAAATCTAATTTGGAGGAACGATTTGCTGTAAAGGACTTGGGAAGTCTAAAATATTTTCTAGGTATGGAGATTGCCTACTCACGTAAAGGTTTATTTCTTAACCAACGTAAATACTGCTTGGATTTGCTAAAGGAAACTGGAAAACTTGGGGCTAAAGCAGTTCCAACTCCTGTAGATACCTCTATTAAACTAAGTTCTGAAGGTACACCTTTACATGATATTGAGCAGTTCCAACGTCTACTAGGAAGACTAATCTATCTTACTATTACTAGCCTGATATCTCTTATGCTGTAAGTTTGATTAGTCATTTTATGCATAAACCATGTGACAAACATCTGCAGGCAGCAAATAGAGTTCTCCAGTACTTAAAAGGGTCTCCAGGTCGTGGCATTTGGATGAGAAAAAATGGACATATCGATGTTGAAGGATACACAGATGCAGACTGGGCTGGTAGTCAGACGGATAGACGTTCTACCACCGGATTTTGTACCTTCGTTGGTGGAAATCTTGTAGCGTGGAAAAGTAAAAAACAATCGGTAGTTGCACGCTCCAGTACAGAAGCTGAGTATCGATCGATGGCCTCCACATCAAGTGAATTGGTTTGGCTTCATGCACTATTATGTGATTTGGGATTTAAACCCTCTTTACCTATGAAGATGTATTGTGATAACCAATCGGCCATTCACATTGCATCTAATCCTGTGTTCCATGAGAGGACCAAACATATAGAGGTTGATTGTCACTTTGTTCGTGAGAAGGTGGAAGAGAATACTATATGCACACCCTACACAAGAAGCAAAGATCAGTTAGCCGACATCTTTACCAAGGGTTTGACAACAGATCGGCTTCAAGATATTTTGACCAAGTTGGGATCAATTGACATTTTTGCACCAACTTGAGGGGGAGTGTTGGAGAAGAGGATATAGTGTATCTTGTTGCTAGTACTTTGTTACAACCTCCACCTTGTTACAACTAATTTGTTGTAACCTACATCTTGTTGTTATCTACTTGGTTACAACTAACCAATAGTTTAGGAGCCAAACTTGCCTATAAAAAAAAGGCTTTCTCTCATTGTATTGCAAGAGTGACAAAACTAATGAAAAGCTTTCCTCTTCTCCCGTGGATGTAGGCATTGCCGAACCACGTAAGTTCTGTGTGTTTTATTTTTGCTCTCTCTTTTTAATACTTGTTTCTTTATGCAGGATGGCTAGCACATAATTGTTTGGAGAAGAATGTTTTCTAATTTATCAGAAAAAGAGAAATCTATTCAAATGGAGAAAATATTTACAGAAAATACTCACTGAGCAAAACAAAAATTACAAGAAAAGTCATGAGAGTCCCAACAAAAAACCCAAAATTCGAAAGGTTTGGAGAACAATGTTAGACATAGAATGCAGTAATTGGTCCTGTAGTTTCTGAATTATACCATCAATGTAGCACAACAAAACACAAATGAAGTACCCAATAAACATTGTTTAAAAAGCTATTAAAACAATACTCTTACTAAGTGTGATAGTATAGCACGTTAACGCCGATTTTAAATGTAAGAATGCATGGATGGGTTATCCATTAATCATGAAACTTTATAGTAGTCATTTCGTAACTTCTACAACCGTTTCGTAACTACTATCAGCGTTCCTTAACGGTAAAAAAATGTTTGGAAAAATAATTTTTCTAACGGAAAAAAAATAAATTTTCTAATGGTAAAAAATAATTGAAATCCACTTGCCTAACAGTAAAAACCGTTGGTAAATTAATTATGAAAAATAAATGTCTTACTCCCAACAAATGGATAAAGTTTATTAAAAAAATTGATGGCTCTATTGAGCATGAACTTTCAGCTCTCAAATATCAGTCAATAATATTCATTATGGTAATACAATTTACACAAGACAATTCGTATCAGAACATTCAAAATTTAAAAAGAAGAACATACCACTCATATTTATAAATAAATATATTCAAACATTACAATTAATCTTCATATAATGTCATTAAGAATAAGTGCATAACTTTAAGTGGGCGTTTGGTATGCGGTAACTTTAAGTGGGCGTTTGGATCATTTTCAATTAAAGATGGGTCACTTGTACAACGAGAACTTGCAGGAAACCACCGCTCCCATCACAAGCTATAAAGAGTTCAGTGTCATGTACTTGTTGCAATACCTTCTCCTCCTGAAAACAAAAGCATACTTACAAAAACTACAATAAGCCCATGACAGATTTGCAAAGAAAAACTAAGTGATCACCAAATCCAACACATGACAAAAACTCCCAACATAATTTCAAACTAAAGGAACAAAAATAGCAAGTTAACCTACCACTGTAGAATAATTCAGAGAACAACATCAATTATAATAAGTCCGTGACAGAGCTTGAAGGATTTTGTGATAACTCAGATATTCTTATTCACAACTAACCCCTGGTCCATCAATGATGCAAGTCTATTTCCGTCCCATTTTGGAGTACTGTTCAATGATTAGGATGCAAGAGTTACAGCAAATCCAATAGAGATGATAGAATGGTGTGCAAAAATAGGAAGAAACTGTAGATGTTAATGCCAAAGGAAAATGCTTAGTCGACAACCAAATGTCTACAACCTTTTTACAATCTCTCTCTCCCGTCCCTTACACATGGATCCCATCTCCCCTCTCATCCCCTGCTACATGGGCTCCACCCCCCTCCTCTAATCGAAGTCCGACGCATGACGGTTGTAAGGAAATTGTAAGCATTTGGTTGTAGGCATAGCAAAGCTCTAATGCCAAATTGTAAGATCCAATAGAAGTATCACATATGATGTATATCCAGATTGTTTGTAGTGCATGTAAAATATTTTGGTATGTTCGTTGCATACATATATTCACGTTTGGTACCTCACTCCGGTAACCTTCCTGTAGGTCAAAATTTTCAGTTGATCTGGAAGAAAAAAGAAGAAGAAAAAAAAGATTCTCGGTCAGTTCCCTCGAAACATTAGCTACAATACATAAGATTGGTCTTGTTGAACAAGACTAAATACTTGTACATGCAGACACTCCAATGAAAAGTGCTGACATACATTGTGGCGAATGTTTCAGCCGGATGTGATTGTCGATGGTGATCTATACTGGAAGGAAATCTCTGCTTATGCAACAATGAAAAAAGGATACAATTACTGGACAAATGAGTATGTACGTACAATGGTCTCAGCAATAAATTGATATATGAAAGAAAGAAAGAAAGAGCTCGACAGTAGCAATGGTCATATAGAACATTCTATTTAACAGACTGCAGGTCTACTTGTTTGTCTCATAGAGGTACGTACAAAGGCTACTTTAAATACTCGGAGGAATCAAATGCTTATCAAAATTCTCATAATGAATTTAAGTTATTGTGTGTCATTACACAGTGTACCAATAGATCTGCCACGACATATTTGTCATGCAAATAACTGGATGAAGAGCATTTGGAAGCAACTTGAGTGTCTTTTATCAACCAGAAATACTTGGGAAAGAGAGCCGCAATGTTGACCAATATCGTTCGGTAACGATAGCAGTCATGCCAAAGCCGATAGGTATCGGCTGATACTGCAGGATATAGTCAAAAGAGGGTTCTGCCACTTTTTCAAACACAGCAGCAAATCTAAAACCAGGCGGAAGACGGACTTCTGGTTACCAGGAGATCTGATGAGATTCTGCATAAATCACATAAAACTCTTCCTACCAACATCTACTATCTTCTTCAAGTAAAACGAAACAAAACTATAATGATTTGTTAATATACATTTGAAATACATCAAACATGATATCTTAATATACTTTCTAGTTCAAGGAACATTCATTTCAACTCTCAAAACCTTCTACGCCCAACGCCGGATTTACAGATTGTTTCCAGTTAGTCCATAATCTTGTGATTCCTGAACTCACACAACAGTAGAGCATAAATTACAGTCAGTTGGATAAAAATAGCTTACAAACAAATTCCTCAGATGCCTATACAGTACTATGCAAATTATGGAACACATGAAAAGAATTTGCATGAAACCACTGATATACACAGCAAACTTTAAGAAGACCACCCATTTGTAGAGCTGGCTAAGAGTAAGTACTAAAAATTTCTGTATCTGCGACTCTAGATCATGTTGAGCTTCATCGGTCTCGGATATTAATTGTGAAGGGAGACATAGGGATGAGCCTCCGCTGCCCCCTCCTAAACCAGCCATACCAACATCATCTTCAGATTTCCATTAAGGTGATGTAAAACAAAGTACACGATTGGTTAGAGTTAGACTTGACAATCTGTAAACGAAACAAAGCATAAAACCTTCAAATTTGCTGTTGCACTTAACTTGTGAGCTATTGTGTTTCCTATCAAACCAAAGAGGGGGAAGCTATGAGTTAAAAGTGCAGATTGGTGAAGTAACTTCCCACTCCTGGAATTTAGTTTAGACGGTTACAATTTCAACGCCTTCTCCAAGCATGCCCCGGCAGAACTGACGTAACAAAGGAGACTATGCTTACATGCAGACTTGGGGACCTGATCCTTTTTCTTTGTTTGGTTTTTGGCTTATATTTTCTGTTGGTGCTCTTGCTCCTTGACATGAAGAGAGCTTGCTCTCAACATGCCTAGTAAAGTTTAGTCCGAAACGGAAAGTGCACCATGAGTTATCTCAACATATATACTTGTATGTGTTGTTGGGATATGCACATGGGATGGTGACCCTAAGGAGGGAACCATGTGGGTGATTTTACTAGGAGATAAGGATAAGGCTCCAAGTAAAGCATTCATGATTTTTGCTCTTGGAAAATTAATTTTCATTGGAGCTAAGTCCCATAGGGGCTTAGCGACTCGGACTCGGGCTAGGGCTCGGGCACATGAGGCGTAATGTGGCGTTTTGTTGGCGCCGTTTCACACAGATCGTGGATGTCCACGTTCTGACCGTTTCGTAACGTGCGATAACTGATCCGGAGATTTCGGATATGACATCATATCGTCGCGCATGTCACGAATCTGGACGATTACAGCAGTGGCTATATAAACAGGGCATCTCCTCTCTCAAGGAGACTTTATTCTTCATACGAAAAGTTTACTAAGAGAGAAGAGAGACCTCCTCGAGCCTTCGTGTTCCAGCGCCCCTGTAGTTCCTTGCGCCTCTCAAGTTTCTTCCTTGTCTTTTCGAGCAGTCCGTCCTTGAACAGATGGAAAGAACGTTCCAGAGTTCTTTTGAACTTGCTGGTTCCTGGAAGCTGACCGTGAGGGCGGATCTAGCTTTGAGCACTGGTGTTCTTGACACCCTAGCAGGCTTTTCCATTGTTGTTGTTTTTTACGAAAGTCTTTTTAGACTATTCGTACGCTGCCTTTAACGGAAAATCTTTTTAGATTTTTCGTTTACAGAGTCCTTCTAGGATCTCTGCTTTGCACCTTCTTTTGAAGTGTTGCAATCGTGTCACAAGAGTTTACTTCTGATTGTTCGCCCAGGGACCAACAATCTCAAACCTAGATCAGAAGATGGAAAACTCTCGTGCCTCTCTCCTTGATACCAGCTTCAACAAACTGGAGAAGTTCGACGGAGAACACTTTTAAATCTGGAAGAGAAAAATCACCCTCAATCTTCAACTTGTGGACGTCGATCATGTATTGATTGAGGCTGAACCAACGATTCCAGAAGGACCGACGACTCCAGAAGGTGGTACAGCAGATGCCATTGCTGCTGCACAAGTCATACTGACCAAATGGAGAAGGGATAATAGTCTATGTAGACTATTGATTCTAAATGCAATGGAGGACTCCCTGGCAGAGTCATACTCCAAGAATACTTCTGCCGGGGACATATGGGAGTCCTTGGAAAAGTTGTATGAAGATGACGACAATAGATCGAAAATCTTCATCGTCGAGAAGTACCACAAGTGACTCTACGAAGACGAGAAGGTAATGCTGTCACAGGTGAAAGAGTTCTTGAAGTTGCGCCAGAAGCTAGAAGACGAGAAAATGCCCCTCGTCGACAAGTTTGTCGTTGGAGAGATCGTCTCGAAACTTCCAGCTGGATGGAGTACTTTCTATGCAAGAATGCATCAGAAGAAGCTGGACATTAGCTTGGAAGATCTCCTACAAAAGAACCATGTTGAGGACGAGATGCGTTCTCAAAAGAAGATGGACACTCTGTCCAAACAATTGGCTAAGGCCAATCTGGTGCAGACAAGAGAGTCCAAGGGGAAGCAGGCGGCTTCTCATCACAAAAAGAAGGACTCCACTAATCTGAAAGTGAAGGGTCCTTCGTTCAAGCATCAGAAATCCAAGTCCCACGTGACTTGTTTCAATTGTGACAAGAAAGGCCACTACAAAAGTGAATGCAGATCCAAGCCTAAACAATCAAAGAAAGGTGAGCCTAGTAAGATTTTTTTGGTTTCTAACATTGTTGCTATGATCGCTCAGGTCACAACTGTGGGGGCTAACTCTGACTGGTGGATAGACACCGGTGCGTCGTGTCATGTCTGTTCTGGCAAGGAATGGTTTGTCACGTACCAGCCAACGTCTGAAAAAGTTGTCATGGCGAACTAGGCCCAAGCTGAAGTTCTGGGGATCGGGACTGTGGAGCTGAAACTCACTTCCGGGAACACTCTGACGGTCCAATGAGTGAAGCATATTCCGGTGATTGCCAAAAACCTGATCTCTGGGAGCCTGCTTAGCAACGCAGGCTTGAGGATGGACATTAATGCTGGTCAGATGGTGATGTCCAAGAAGGGAACATACTTCGGAAAGGCTTATCAAACCGAAGGGATGTTTCAAATTCAGCTTGTAAACCAGTATAATGAAATTAATACAGTCGCTCTTTCTGATTATTCTCTTGAGTTGTGGCATAATAGGGTAGGACATGTTCATTGTAAAAGAATAAACAAAATGTCTAGTCTAGGACTTATCTCCAAATGTGGAGGTAAGGTAGAGAAATGTGAAATATGTGCTCAGACGAAGATCAGAAGAAAACCCTTTCATCGGGTCAATCGAAGCACAGATCTTCTGGAGTTGGTGCACTCCGATATCTGTGACTTCAAAAAATTCTCTACAAAAGCCAGGATGAAGTATTTCATAACCTTCATCGATGACTTCTCGAAGTACGCGTTCATCTACTTACTGAAGTCTAAAGACGAAGCTTTCGAGAAGTTCAAAGAGTTCAGGACTGAAGCTGAACGGCAAACTGGACAACAAATCAAGAGGTTGAGAAGTGATCGAGGCAGAGAATATCGGTCTCATGAATTCGCATCGTTCTGCAAAGAACATAAAATCATCTGCGAGACTACTGCTCCGTATTCTCCTCAATCTAACGGAGTAGCAGAGAGGAAGAACCGAACGTTGACAGAAATAATGAACTCAATGATGCTAACTGCAGGTCTTCCAAAATGCTACTGGGGAAAAGCTGTATTAACGGCCACTTTCATTCTGAATAGTGCCATATGCAACTTCGGACATAACTCCTTATGAACTCTGGTTCAAAGTCAGACCTAACTTGAATGTCATTCGAGTGTGGGGGTGTCTGGCTTATGTGAAGCTCCCAGATCTGAAGATTCAGAAGCTGGAGACAAGGACTACGAAGGCGATCTTCTTGGGGTATGCCGAGAAGAGTGATGCTCGGAGATTTTTTGATATTGAGTCAAATTATATCATCGAATCTTGCGATACTGAATACTTTGAAGACAAGTTTGCAAGACACAAAAACATTGTTCTCCCAGACATTCCGGAGAATGGTGAAGGTGCAAATGAGACTGAGATCTCATATGAGCCAGTAGTCCAAGATGATGTTGTTGGTGGAGAAACAACAATTGAATCAGAACTCGCTGAGCCGTCAACGAAGCGAGCAAGGAGGCCGAAGAGCTTCGGAGATGACTCACCTATCATGTGGAAGCAGATCCGCTTACCTATGATGAGACGATGAAGACCAGAGATGTTGTCTTCTGGAAGGAGGCGATAGACAACGAAATTGACTCAATTACCTCCAATAACACATGGGTGTTAGTTGATTTACCCGAAGGAGCAAAACCCATCGGATGCAAGTGGATCTTCAAGAAGAAGATGAAAGCTGATGGAACCATTGACAAGTTCAAGGCCAGGCTAGTGGCAAAGGGGTTTTCTCAAAAGCAGGAGATCGACTACTTTGACACATATACTCCAGTAGCACGGATGACAACCATCATATTGTTGATTGCTCTAGCGGCAATACACAAGCTGGTGATACATCAAATGGATGTGAAAACAACATTCCTGAATGGCGAGCTGACCAAGGAGATTTATATGCAACAACCAGAAGAATTTGTCGTCAGAGACCTAAAAGACAAAGTCTGCAAGTTGGTGAAATCTCTGTACGGCTTAAAGCGAGCTCCCAAAATGTGGCATGAGAAATTTGACAAAGTTCTAAGGTCAAACGACTATAGGGTCAGCAAAACAGACAAGTGTGTCTATACTAAATTTGCTGACGGAAGAGGAGTCATCGTTTGTCTATACGTTGACGACATGCTAATCCTAGGTACGGATATAAGTTGTATCACTGAGACAAAGAAGTTTCTCTCGATAAAGTTCAGTATGAAGGACTTGGAGGATGCTGATGTTATCTTGGGACTCAAGATCATCCGGACAGACACTGGATTGGTACTGTTATAATCTCATTATATTGAGAAGATACTCACTCGATACGGGTATCATAATCTTCCTATAATTAATACGCCGTACCAAAGTGACCAGAAGCTGGAGCCAAACTCAAAGGAAAGCGTCAGGCAATTGGAGTACGCTAGCGTCATCGGGAGTTTGATGTACGCTACTACTGCCACTAGGCCTGACATAGCTTTCGTTGTGGAAATGCTGAGTCGATTCACTAACAATCTAGGCGTTGAGCACTGGAAAGTTGTGAAGCGTGTTATGAGATATCTCAAGAAGACTCAGACATATGCACTGTACTTCAGCGGAGAGCCGCCGGTAGTAGAAGGCTTCAGTGATGCTAGCTGGTGCTCAGAGTTGAAGAGCGAGAGATCCACTGGTGGATTCATTTTCACAATGGTGGAGCTGCTATATCGTGGAAGTCGAAAAAACAGACTATGCTCTCGCGGTCATCTATGGAATCTGAGTTCTTTGCACTTGATACCGCAGCAAATGAAGTAGAGTGGCTTCAGGAGCTCATATATGATCTTCCAGTAGTTGGAACGCAGATACCGGCAATTTCGATATACTGCAACAACCAGGCGACTGCGGTGGTGGCATCAAATGCTCTCTTCAATGGGAAGAAGAGAACTGTGCGGTTAAAGCACAGGGCAGTGAACGATCTCATCAAGAGAGATGTTATTGCAGTAATCGATGTTCGGAGTCAGGAGAACCTGACGGATCCGTTCACGAAGGGCCTCAAGCGCCAGCTGGTTGAAGACACAGCAAGGAGGATGGACTTGAAGGCATTCTGATAGTATGTCTTTGTAATCCTACCATAAAGTTTTATGTTATTAATTCAAAGAAAAATCTACTAGACATATAACTTTCGGTTCAAGGGAGGACCACTGACTGGAAAACTATCAGGTAACAGTGGGTCTTGTTCTATACAACATGGAAGGGTTACGAACCCATAACCACTGTTGTCCACTATGCAGATCCTGTGGAAAGGTTGGCTTAAAATGCCTTAATGAGTTTTCAGACAGAGTGAATGTCTGGTGTGCTTTACAGGAAGTACGGTAGCGCAGCACTACAAGGAGTAAAACTCCATGCTACAGTGGGATGACTCCACCATGAGGTTTCTATGTAGGGGTAATGCCTCGGCTTTGCAAGCCAAGTCATAGTGACGTAGCACCGCAAATAGGCAGGTAGCCTAATGCTGTATGATGAAATTAAAGAGTTGTAGACAGCACTACAAAGGGGAGGGTGACCCCATGTTACAATGGCACGACACCACGATGAGGTCCCAGGTAGGGGTAATGTCTCGGCCTTACAAGCCATGTCGTTGTGGCGTAACACCACAAGGAAGCTTTAGGCTTCATGCTGGGTAGAATGGCACTACAAAGAGGCTGTGACCTCATACTACAGTAGTATGACACTACGATGAGGTTCCCGGGTAGGGGTAATGCCTCGACTTTAGGCTATGTCATAGCGGCGTAGCACCGCAAGGGAGCGCAAGGCTTCATGCCATGTCTCTTTAATAAAGAACTTACCTATAGTGTATGAAAAGAGATATCAGGCCGTCTCTTGAGGGTAAACTTTTAGACGCCCAAAATTATACACAGAAACCAGGCTGGCACAAGACCTTTAATGTGCAGCCATAAGCACATGTAACTACACTTTGTGAGTGAAAAGAATTACAATTGTGGTGCAGAAATCAAGGCGTAGTCCATTCTTGTATCACATTGTTATTCAACCCATGTGGAAAGATTCAAGTCGTCAGCGACATCTATCCTAATGCAAAATGGACAGTTATTGTGGGAAACGCTCAACCCCAGACACATATATATGTTGAAATATGTGGGAGATTGTTGGTGCTCTTACTCCTTGACATGAAGAGAGCTTGCTCTCAACATGCCTAGTAAAGTTTAGTCCCAAACGGAAAGTGCACCATGAGTTATCTCAACATATATACTTGTACATGTTGTTGGGATATGCACATGGGATGGTGATCCTAAGGAGGAAACCATGTGGGTGATTTTACTAGGAGGTAAGGATAAGGCTCCAAGTAAAGCATTCATGCTTTTTGCTCTGGAGAAATTAATTTCCATTGGAGGTAAGCCCCGTAGGCGCTTAGCGACTCGGACTCGGACTCGAACTCGGACTCGGGCTCATGGGCTCATGAGACGTAATGTGACATTTTGTTGGCGCACTTTGCACTTAGCACGTCAGCATCGTCGCTAGGCGCATAGTGCGCTTAAGTTGCGCTCGTTGCACGAGCCACTTGCTCAGCCGACTGCGCTGCCAGATGCTCAGCCACGTTGTGCTGCCCAGTTGTGCTGCCCAAGTTGCGCTGGGTGCGCGGGCGCGCTGGGTTGCGCGGGGTGCGCGGGCGCGCGGGCGCGCTGGGTTGCGCGGGGCACGCAGGGTGCACGAGCGCACTGGGTGCGCAGGGTGCACTGGGTTGTACGGGGTGCGCTAGGTGCGCAGATTGCGCGCAGGTTGCGCAGGGCGCGCGGGTTGCGCAAGTTGCGCTGGGTGCGCTAATGGCGCATGCACAACTCGCTCATTGGCACTGTTTCGCGCAGATCGTGGTTGTCCACGTTTTGACCGTTCGTAACGTGCGATAACTGATCTGGGAATTTCGGATCTGACATCATATCGTCGTGCACGTCACGGATCTGGACTGTTACAGCAGTGGCTATATAAACAGGACCTCTCTTCTCTCTCAAGGAGACTTTATTCTTCATACAAAAAGTTTACTAAGAGAGAAGAGAGACCTCCTCGAGCCTTCGTGTTCCAGCGCCCCCTCCAGTTCCTTGCGCCTCTTGAGTTTCTTTCTTGTCTTTTCGAGCAGTCCGTCCTTGAGGAGATCGAAAGAGCGTTCCGGAGTTCTTTTGAACTTGCTGGTTCCTGGAAGCTGACCGTGAGGGCGGATCTAGCTTTGAGCACTGGTGTTCTTGACACTCCAGCAGGCTTTTTCATTGTTGTTGTTTTTTACGAAAGTCTTTTTAGACTATTCGTACGCTGCCTTTAACGGAAAATCTTTTTAGATTTTTCGTTTACAGAGTCCTTCTAGGATCTCTGCTTTGCACGTTCTTTTGAAGTGCTGCAATCGTGTCACAAGAGTTTACTTCTGATTGTTCGTCCAGGGACCAACATTTTCCGACTCAGGAAGCTCGGTTATGGCATTCCTCTTCATTCCTTGGCGTAATCTGCCATGGAGATGAATGTAACTCCCTATAGAAAATTGTATCATTTTGGCTCTTCATGTAGTCTTTTCTAGTCTAGAGGAACATTGTGAGGGCTCCTTGGTTACAAGGTTTTAACCTGCATGAGCAAAAATGTTGGTCGCTTTTTAGGTTCTATGTTGATGCTCTTTCTGTTGCGTTTTCAGCCTATAAGAAGCTTGGGGAGCAGTCTGGAGCGGGCGGCAGAGTCGTCGGCCGGAGCATTGTCAGATACCCGGCCGGAATCCGTGAACTTGTCGGCCAGATACCAGGTCCATGTGAGTATTTTTTTCCAGAGCTTGTGGACAGAAATCCAGCAGATTCCAGGTCTGTGCGGGAGAACGGTTCGGGATCCGGGTTTGTGATGAGAATTGACGGTTCAGATGAGTTTTGGAACGACTTAGGGGTTAAGTCAGGGCTCTTAATTGTAATTAGGATTTCTTAACTCCTATAAGGGGAATTGTCTATATATGCTCTTGAGAGGTTAAGAGGTTAAGGAAAGATTCTACCACTTTTCTAAGAGATCCATGCTCCTAGCTTGCACTTCAATAAGAAGAAAGGAGTTTATGAAGGAAGATCTTTTATTTCGTCAGGGAGATCGTCACCGTCGAATGGTGGGCAACCATTACCATGTGAGAGTATCTTGTAAGGGGTTGGGGTTATTTGAGCGATCTTGAGTAGTCTAAGGGGTCACTGTTGGTTGGACAAGGGAGTCAACATTATTGTAGTTGCGATATTTTCATTATATATTAGAACTTTTCCTGGTGGTCATAGCCACTATCACATACACATTTGTTTTGCTTGGTCTTCGTAGTAGGTTGTGGTTCATGTTTTCTTTATCGGTGGTTGAGAAGTATATCCACTGCACACATCTCTGAATCCCTACACTTTCTTTCCCATATCTACCTTAGCATTGAGTGTTGACATCAGGAATCCCTCCACCTTCTTTCCCATATCTAACTTAGATTGAGAGTTGACATCGGGTCAAGATACACTCATAAAGCTTTGTGAATTCTTTTGTGGAGTTTTCTCATGCTAACATACCCGTTCTAATGGGAGAAGACTTTGATGATGATAATAACGATTTTCCTAGTAGAAAGCCACATGCCATTCCAAGTACCTGTGTCCATAAGTCTTTCATCCAGGCCTATAACTATTCATTCTCTGCTTTAAATTCTGACCCGAATCCAAATGCATTCTTCTACTGCTAGCCTACTTCCCCCTTGTTTTTATCCTCCTCCTCCCTTTTGCCTTCAACATATTCTTTATTTTTTATTTTTATTATTAATGCCTGAATGTACATCTTCCTTCAACATGCTTTCAGTCCAGAAGGTATCCAGCGTGTTGCTCATTTGCAAAGGTTTTAACCTACAGGACCAGTAACCTTTCTCTCCTAACTGCCTGGCAGATGGTTTTGCCGGGTGTAATTCAAACTATTTTAGGTTGGGAAATGGTAATTTTTAGCTTCAAATATATGGATGTCATTGTAGTTTTAAATTTATGGTCATATTTTGTTACTTCAGAAAAATAGGACACAACTGACTTCACAAGAAAAATTGGACACAACTGACTTCTCAAGAGAATGAACATCTGAGTATGGATGACAATCACAGTTCATCTAGGTGCCTGTTGTTCAAATGACAGTAGAAGCTACAATAAGCAGATGTAGACCTGTTTACATTTCCACACAGCTGCTCCAAGATGCTACGGACGTTCTTCTCACTTTCACTGGTGGCACTAGACCTGCAGCCTGAGATCACCAGAATAGGATAGGAGAATGAGGCTAGTATTCCTAACCCAGTTTATAAAAACTAAAATGAATTTCTGCACAGTTCTGGTACCAAAAATGATGGCGGCAGGCCATATCTGAGAATGCTCTCAGCAAAGACACGGATAGTGCAGAAATGCATCCATGAACTGGAAACCAGCGAAGACAAATGCATTACGGACCACAGAGAGAAGAATTTAGACAACTTTTCTGATGAGAAAGACAAGAATTGATGATAGAAGCAGATAATTTCTTGAAAAGAAAAGAATTTGATAAGCTGTTTATTGTTTGTGAAAACTTATGTTGCAAGGAAATGGATACGACACGACACAACATGGTAAGGACAAGGCAGGTATTTTGGTGTGTCCTAGTGTATTTTGGAGCATCTGTGGTGTGTCAGACACGACACGGACCATATTTTGGACTGTCCGTGCTTCCTAGGTGAAAAGTCAAGAAATATGACCGAAATACTTTGGTATGTAAATCATGTTTGCATGTTAAATAATTCACTCTTGCAATCACTCGAGTCAACCATCAAAACAAGTTTGTGCTCTGCACCATCTAACATACTTTACAACCAACTGTTGGATTAGCCTAGTTATCATTGCGTACGAACATCCAATCACCCACATAGATGTGTGTGTGGTAGTCAAATTCATATCAGAATCATATTTCTAGTAAATTTATGTTTCGAGTATAATCCTGCTATATTCGTAACAATATGATAATGAACTCTTATCGTCGTGATTCCCTTGAAACATCGTTGGTACATTCAGCCGACAAGCTCAAGGTTTCCAGCAATATCTAGATCAAATAACATCTTGGAGGAAACATTTGCAGATGTCAACTTTTACTGAAAGTTTATTTGGTTAGGGAATGGCATTATCCTTGTTTCTGGTATTTGTCCATTTTGTTTTCACCATTCACTTTCAATAAATATTTATGCTTTGATTTGTGTAAAGGAACATATCCATAAATGCTAACCTTGGAAAGCAGCAATGGTAACGGTGTATTGATGGTCAAATGATCATCTTATGTCATTAACAGTTTGCTTCTGGCGTCTGTCTTCTGAGTTATTCTTACCTGTTCCAACTATTCTGTTGAGGAGCTTATGTATGCTTAAGCACATCCAAGCATTTCACAGATACACCCTCATCAATATGACCTTGGAGAGTAGTTTTGTTTGCTTAAAAATAAAACAAACTTCAGTTTTGAAGAATCACTCTCTACCTTCCTATTAATCTATCTTCTCTTCCTTTCATGCTTCCTCATTTTCATGTGTGATGCTCCAGTACTACAATAACATAACTAGAAAGTAGAAACAAACTCAATTCACCGGTAACAAAGAAACTAAATTACAACTGATTCTTCTCAGAAGATGTTATACTGTGGTACTGTTATCTATATTTCTTGAATATCTAAAAGATTCAACACAGACAAAAACTCATCATATATTACCACATCTTTTCAAAAAGAATTTGTTTCAAATATGTAAAACAATAAAAAAAAAACACATGTTACCACATTTTAACAAATTATTTTGTTTCAATTATATACTAGAAAAATAATTGAGACTTTTTATAGGCCAGTTGCACCACACATACACTCTTTGGAACCGGGGTGCATTTGTATTGCACAAGGTATTAACATATCAAACAAAACTAAAACTAGTTGCATATAACTAATATGTAAAAAAAACTATCAAATTTTGTATTTCTTTTCATTAACAAAGTGAAATAAAATAATACAAAAAATATAATAATCATAGTTTTCTCCAATATCAAAATTATGTCATGCAGCAGAGCACAAAACAAATGAAGGGACATAATAAGCATTGCTTCAAAGTTGTAGGGGCATAATAAACATTTGTTCAAAGTTGTAGACGACAAATATTATTTGGTAGGATAGATGTAGGCTGATTCATATAGAAATGCATGCATATTCTTATATGAATCATGTAACAGGCATGCTACCATGCATCTTTTATTTCCAATATCTATGCAATCATGTAGGTAGTGTTTTGTTCTTCACAGATGTACCATCCTTGACGGACGAGCTCCGACCGCCCGGCGCGTCACCAAGGAGGAGGAGGGGATCAGAGCCGTCTCAAGACATTTGGGGGCCCTAGACAAATTAAAGAAGAATCACTCTCTACCTTCCTATTAATCTATCTGCTCTTCCTTTCATGCTTCCTCATTTTCATGTGTGATGCTCCAGTACTACAATAACATAACTAGAAAGTAGAAACAAACTCAATTCCGGTAACAAAGAAACTAAATTTTAGCTCATGTTTTAGAAATACAAATTCTATACTACACATCCCTAAAGATAAGACCGGAAAGATTTTTTGTAAAATTAATTATATTAGGAGGTTATACGAAAATACTGTAATAAAATCAAATTGCTTATCTATGACATCATTAACATGATAGTTAACCTAAGGGCCTCTGTTTAGCAACCAGAATCTACCATGGAAACTAGAAATTTGTAGGTTGAGCTGTCCAAGGGAAAAAACTGCAACCGCAGATCCACACACCATCTCTCTGCTAAATAAGTGAAACAGAGTCACAGACACTTGAAAATGGATCATACCATTTTTTTAGCCAGTTCCTTTACTAATCTGTGAACCAACATGCCCAGTGGCTACTAGTCAACTGGAAAACTCCAGTTGGAGGGGATGAGCACACCCTTAATGTTCTAAGACAAAGAAGTATGTATACAGACTTGACCAAAACTCAACAAAGTTACAATGCAATTATTAGAGGAGAATTGCAACTTCCACCAAAACAAAGGAAGCTCAAGATGAACTTAGACACTAATGTTTTACTTTTGTCATTGAAAGCAATGGATTCCAGTTTGACTTTGATTTGAGTTTGTATCTTGTGCATTTTTATTTATTTTCAAAAGTTATCTACTTGTACTTTGATCTTTATTATTTTGCTGATTATACAGAGTCAACCAAACCCCACCAATATTCTAATAGAATAACCACTTAAAAAAAGAGTTCTATAAGAATTAACTTGAATCAAGCATGAAATGGTGCAAGTCCAACTACCTTAACAGATAACAGTAGTATATCATATTCTCTTACAATTACAGGCAAAATCATATTCGAAAGAACATCCTGCTGTAATTTAGCCTTTCTTGGCTAAATTATCCTAATGCCACCCCACAACTATAGCGTTCGAACGTTTTTGGAACATTCACTTTCCACTGCTCGATTTTGGCACCCCAACTTTATAAATTAATCTTTTGAAGCACCTTTCGTCAATTTTGAAGTACACTGAGACCACTTCAAAAGCATATCTGTATTGCCAGACATTCTTTTGAAGTGGTCCCGATGTGCTTCAAAATTGACGAAAGATGCTTCAAAAGAACAATTGATAAAGTTGGGGTGCCAAAATCGAACAATGGAAAGTTAAGGTACCAAAAATGTTCGAGCACTATAGTTGGTGTGTTGTTAGGGTAATTTAACATTTCTTCTAATATAAAGAATCAAAGGCACACTAGTAATAAATTAAATCCACAAGAGAGGCAAAAGCAAGAACCGTGAAAATTGAGGGAAATTCGTCTTCAAAAAAGACCGCATCCACCTTACTCAATGGCCATAAGGTATACACAGACTTCCTCCAAGATCCAGTTTGCAATCATCCTTGTCGCTAATGGAAGAGTGGAAGGGGGACTGGAAGTCTGGAGGGCAGCACCATATCGATCCAACCATTAGTCACACACCGCTGAATCCAAGAAGTATAAAATGTTCAATGTTCTTTGGAGTAGATCTTCAAAGAAGAAACTCGTTAAGCCTGCTCAGCTAGTTAGGAGTAACGAACGTTTCTCAAGCTGAAGAGCTACAGAGTAGAATCAATATATGTAACTATTAGTAGAAGAACCAGAGCAGGAATAAGTAAAACCAGTACTAGTTTGAAAAAAGGACCGCACTACACTTAGGTTGCGTTTGGTTCACTGTAATGTAATCGTAATCGTAATCGTAATGGAATTGGGTTTTACTCAGAATGTCTTCCCCAATAGAGTGCACTATACCTATGCCATCTCAAATTTCTGTCCATGAGAAAAAACTAAATCTCCACTGATGAATAACACCCAATTGAAGCCTCCATAAGTGATTCAACCAAAAACTAAATATTGTTGGGTGAGAACAGAGTTGGACTCCCTACAAACCACTTCATAGTGACTCCATACTGAATCAACTTCAACTAGAAACCATAAGAACTGATAGAGGAACCTGCCTCTGAATATTAGTCTGAACACTGTAACGTATCACTATGACTAGCGGAACATGTTTAGACTCAATTACCTGTCTCAATAAGTAGATAAGAAACTCATATATCCAAATGCTAGTTGGAAACCCAGCTTATCGAAAAACGAGCAATTTCGCTTATTGGATGCCTGCCTATTCTCAACCAATGTAGCCTTCCTTATGAAACCATAAATTTATTTTGACTATACAAAGTAATTACCAATAATCTGTACACGAGCATACACCTTGTTTGAAGTGGTGAAAGAGTTGTCGGTCCCTGATCACAATTTCACGCTGGAATACCCTAGATATGATCTTTGCTGCAGCATGACAATCGCTGCAAATCCTTAGATTTTTCATTATCCTAATAGGCATTGGAGGACTCGTGCTGATAAGCCCAAAAGCAATCGCAAGTTTCTCGCTATGTCTGTACAGAGAACTCTCCTTCTCCTCTTCTTCAATGTCAAAGGCAACATCTGTAGTGTTTGGTTCATAGCCATCTTCCTTTAGTTTACTTGCCATCTCGTCTAGCATTTTCTCAATCTCTTTCATTCGGGGGTGAGTACTATCACCTGCTAAGAATTCATGAACAACCCCGTCAAATTCCATCATGCTACATCCTGGCACTTTCACTACTCTTCGACGCTTCATCATGCCCCTGAGCTCCATGACCTCATCCCACTTGCCCTTCGAGGCATAGATATTGGATAGTAACACATGAAATCCATCGTGTTTTGGCTCGAGCTCAACAAGCTTTCTCCCAATCCTCTCCCCCATCTCATTTTCACCATGTTTTTTACAAGCACCAAGCAGTGCACCCCATGTGGCCACATCAGGGGCCATCGGCATGCTTTTAATGAGCTCCTCAGCCTCTCTAAGCAAACCTGCACGGCTTAGGAGATCAACCATGCATCCATAGTGCTTAATATTGGGTTCTATGTTGTAATTATGAATCATGGCTTTGAAATATTGACGACCCTTGTCTACTAATCCTGAGTGTCGACAAGCCACCAAAACTCCTAGAAAGGTTACCTCATTAGGCACAACTCCAGAATTCTCCATCTCCGTGAACTTCTCAAATGATTCCTTGCAAAACCCATTCGTGGCCAATCCAAATACCGCCGCATTCCAAGTAGACATGCCCCTTTCTTCCAACCCATTGAAAACCTCAAGTGCAGTATCTACACAGCCACATTTCATGTACATATCGATAAGAGACGTGCTGAGGAAACCATTGATTTGGAATTTGTTCTTTCTTATGTATGTGTGAATCCATTTCCCTTGCTCCAAAGCAGATAAATGAATGCATGCGGAGATGACACTCACCAACGTACTTTCGTTAGGCCTGATTCTTTTTACTTGCATCTCTTGGAACAAAGCCAGTGTCTCCGAGAACCGATCATGTTGGGCATAACCAGAAATCATAGAACTCCACGAGACCAAATCCTTATGAGGCATGACATCAAATAACTCCTTCGCATCCTCCACCAGTCCGCTCCTCAAATATCCGGATATCATAGAATTCCATGATATTTGGTCCAGGCAACCACCCGCATCAAACAGTCTCCGGGCTGCAGCCACATCCCAACAACTCGAATACATATGAATCAGCGCATTCTGGAGGTTGACATATGGCTCTAATCCAGACCTTACAATTGACCCGTGAATTTGCATCCCCTCCTTGACTGCCAACAGTCTACAACACGCAGAGAGGACACTGACCATCACAACCTCGTCCACCCCCACCCCTTCGCGATTCATCTCAGAGAACACACCCAACGCCTCACCAAACATCTTGTTCTGCTCGTAGCATGAAATCATAGCGGTCCAACTAACGGCATCCCTACACCTCATCCCATCGAACAGCTCCCAAGCGCACCCGACACGCTTACTCCTCCCGAACAGAGCAATCATCGAGTTTGCAGCAACCGTGTTCCTCTCCGGCATCCGACCAAAAACATGCACGGCCTCATCAACATCCCCATCCTGAACGTATGCCGCCAGGATCGAATTCCAAGAAACAGAGTCCAGAACCGGGCTAATATCGAACACCTTCCGCGCGTCCCGCAGGCTCCCGCAGGCCCAGTACATACTGATCAGCGTGTTCGTCACGTAGACGTCCGACTCGAACCCCAGCTTCAAAACGTGGGCGTGGATAGTCTTCCCCTCGGGTCCGCGTGACGCGACCGCGCAGGCATGGAGCGCGATCGGGTGGGTGTAGTTGTCAGGAAACACGCCGCTGCGAAGCATGGATTTGTACAGGGAGAGGCAGCTCTGGGGAGAGTTCTTCTGCAGGTGGGCTCTCATTAGGGTGTTGTAGGTGAAGGAGTTTGGGCTGTCGATGCGGTGGAGGAGCCGGAGGGAGTGGCCGAGGTCGGCGAAGGCGGAGAAGGAGATGAGGCGGCTCGCGGCGAACGCGTCGTCGATGAGGCCGGTGACGGTCATCTGGGCTTGGATTTGGAGGAGTTGTTGTTTGCGGTTGGGGCATTTCTTCAGACAGGTTTCGAGGATGGGGAGGTTGATGGTGGGTTTTATGGTTGGGTGGTTTGGATTGATGGAGAGTTTGAATGTGGATGGGAGGCACGCTTTTGACAAGTTCATAGGTTAGATTTTCATAGGGATTTTCGAGGGCTTTAAGAGATTTTATTTGCTGGATTTGGGCCGTAGCCCAATAGAATCCCAAATAAGAGCATCCACACCTAAGCTATACTTCCAATTAACCTTCTTCTTTTTTTCTCTTTAGGGTGCATTTGATTGCAAGGTGAAAAATGTATGAAAAAGAAATTAATTCCATGGAATTATTTTTCTAGGAAAAAAATTTCATGGAATTTTAAAAAAAATTCATGAAAAACTTAATTTGGGTGTTTAATTGCCATTATTTTCCACGAAAAATAGTTATTTTTCATGGAAAATGATATTTTCCTATGGGTTGGATAAGTTTATTTTCCACCATTTTAGATGGAAATATGGAAAATGATAGTTTTTTGGAAAATAATTTCATGAAAAATATAAGCTATCAAACACTACAATTGGTGGAAAATTTGTGATGGAAATATTTTCCATGGAAAAATAGCCCAATCAAACACAGCCTAATTGTTTTTCTTTTCTCGCTTAGTGGGTCCATTTGAGTTACTGTTCACAAGTTAGCACACAGCTCAAAATTTGAAAAACCTCTTGATTTGTTAGCATTTTTTAAAGTCCACTGCAACCTCCAAATACTACAAATTATAATTAAAATAAAAATATAGCACTTCAAACTAGTCCCACTATTCTTTGTACATTTTTCTCTCTCTAATTGTCATACTAAATAATAAAGTATGACTTTTCATATCTAACACTCCTCAAATTTTCATACTAAACCGTTAACCATCCAAAACATCAAAATAACATTCAAATTAACATTTGAAACAATTTTAACCATCCAAACGTCGTCATACAAAATCCAAAAATAAACCTAAAACATGAAACATCAACCTAATCTCCTGTCACGTCATGAAGAAACGTTAACTTGTGTTTCTCTTCAAGTTCTTTAGATGACTCTTGATATTTAGCACTCTTTTTTGGACTTTGCTTGAAATTTCAAAGTGCTCTCAGATAGCAGTGAGTATGTTCATGCACAGGACCGGTCTTGAGATTCAAAGGTCCCTGTTCAGAAAACTGAATATAAGACCCAATTTTATGTATAAAAAAATCGATGGTATATATTAATGGTGCCAAATTTAATTTAATTCTTCTTCACAAACGATCGACGTGTATAAGTAAAAATTAATAAGAAAATATCGTTTTAACTTCTATGTATTGAAAAGTATTGTATTGATTGAATATTTATAATATCGAAATATTTGAAAAATACTACTCAAATCTACAAAATCGACATAAATTCATTTGCATAAGGAACACATTTGCAAAGAGAAGGCGAAACATATTAATCAAAATGTCCAATATACATACTAGCAATAAATATATTTTTTCCAGAATGCATTTTGGTTTGAATCATCTTTTATTTTTTTAAAACTCGTTTTACTTATGATTTCAAAAAAATCTCAAGTTATTTTTTTCAAGTTCCGACCTTATAATTACTTTCCGTCTATAGGTTTATGGCATGTAAACGTTTTTTAATAAAACAAATTCAAATAATATACATTGAAAAAATTTAAAAGCACATTTATCCCAAAAAAAATTGTACTTTATTTGCTAATTAAAATTTTGTTCCATCAAATTATTTTTAAAAACGTGTATTCTTTTATAGTAGAAGCTATAGGCTTTTGGATATAAAAGAAATTTCTAAAAAAAAAGAAAGAATATATTAATAAAATAGAGATGTAAGGAAAAAACCTTATACCTCCCATATGCAGAACAAATAATTTACCACTTGAGCTACATCACTACAATATCATATTTGACTATGTATTGTAAAAATATTATAACAAGAAACTTCCAAAATTAAGGGTCCTCTATAAAAGACGGTCATGTTCGGTCATTCCAAAAGAACATACTTAGGGCCGACCATGTTCATGCATGTATTGATAGAATATGCATTTTACAATTCAATTTCACTATTTCAGCATATCTTTGTTGCTTAATATGCAATTTTTTTGGGATAAAATGCATTTAAACCCTCCTTAGATTTGTCTCGTTAGCAAAATAAGATATTTTAGAAAACTTAAGTAGTTTGCACCTCCTTCGATTGCCCGCGTGAGCAAAAAGGCCCCTACCGTCTATTAGCCGTTAGAAATGGCCGTTAATGACGTTAAAAAAAAAATACCCAAACTACTCTCCCCTCTTCACTACCAGCCCCCCTTTTCCCTCCGCCAGCTAGGCCCCCTCCTCCCTCCGCCGGCCAGCTCCCCGACCCGCCTCCCCACTCCTCCCTTCGCTCCGCCGACCAGCCCCCCGACCTCCCTCCTCCCCGCGTCTAGCTCCTCCCGGCCCCTCTCCTCCTCCCCCTCCCCGCGTCTCCTCCCCGCCCCCCCCTCCTCCTCCTCCTCCCCGCCCCCCCTCCCACCGGAGAGAGAGAGGGAGGGATAAAATGGTCATTACAGTCCCACTTAACACCGGTTAACATAAATGGGATCATTTGAGCATAATTAAAATAGATTGAGTTTTTCAAATCAAAAAATTTTTAATTGCTTTTTCGTAACATTTAATGAGGGTTTAAATACACTTTATCCTTTTTTTGCCATGTAAAAATATAGATGATGAGAATACACACCTTTTACGCTTTATAGATATGTACTCGTGTTTGAAGTGACAAAATATCATTTCTAAAATTTGGACCACTGATTGCCACATATAAGTGACAAAAAAAAAAGTGTTGTCACTTCTAAAATCAACCATTTACAAGTGGTTGTCATTTATAGCTGGCAAAAACAAATACACTCTTAAATGTTGAGTTTTGAATTTTTTATTTTTGGTTCTTTTTCTCTCGTGAAAAATGGTCAAAGCTATTTGTTAACAACTTATAAAAAAAATTGAAAAAATGATTCACTTTTTGAGGTGATTTTGAAAGCAATGAAAGACGTGCTTCCAAAATCTACTGTAAGTTATCAAGTCATTTTTTTACATAAATGTCCATTATTTCTTAAAAATAAATTAAATGTTACTTTTTAGTTAGTGAATGTTTCAAATGTTTAAATTTTATTCACTTTTTATATATATATTTTTGGCCACAGAGTGATTAAAATTTAAAATTTTAAAACATTTGGTGACAAAAAATAATATTTATAAGAATTTCAGAATAAAATTATATTTTTGGCCACAGAGTGATTAAAATTTAAAATTTTAAAACATTTGGTGACCAAAAATAATATGAAAAAATTTGAGTGGCACCCCACTTTTTTTACGCTTATTTAAGGTGCACCCCACAAGTTTACATGAATGTATGACACCCCCCACTTTGGACGGTTTTCGTCTAAAACGAACGGTCAATTTTTTTTTGACGAAAATGCCCCTGTCTCACTTGTACTGACAATTTATTTTATGCATTTTGTACTCGGCCCCCCCTCCGATGCCGCACTCCCCCGCCGTGGCTGCCCCCCCCCCCCCCACCCCCCCCCCCCCCCCCCCGCCGTGCTCGGCCCCCCTCCGACGTCGTACTCCCCCCCCTCCCCGACCTCGCCGCACCCCCCCCGGGCATCACCACCACCACCATCACCAACATCATCACCATCATCATCATCACCACCACCATCGACCATCATCACCGCCCCCCCCCCCCTCCCGCTCCGCCCCGCCCCCCTCCCGCTCTGCCCCCTAGCCCCCACCGCCGCCGTCGCCGCAGCAGCAGCAGCCGCCGCAGCAGCAGTAGCGCGCGGCAGCGTGGCGACGGTGAGGGCTAGGGGGCTGTCACTCCCCGTTCCAAGAATGCGTATTTTTATACAAGAATGCGTATTTTTATACATGTGCAATTCATGTATATTTATTTAGTATTTATCATGTATTATCCTGTATTTAAATTCCTTTAATTTTATGTTAATTAATATCTGCTCTTTAATTTTCATGTTAATTAATTTCCTGTAATTTTATTATCTACAATTTTATTATCTGTATTTTATTCCTGCATTTTATTTTCTGCTTTTAACCTCTCTGCTTTGTTTCGGGTTGGCCTTGGATCAAACCCGACCCAATAACCCACCTACCACCCTTCCCTATTTAAAGCTTCCATCTCATTCTCTCTCCTCATAACTATCATTCTTCACCATTACTTCTTCTTCCTCCTCTCATCACTTCTCCACCTACCAGCACCAACAGCAGGCAAGTGCAATCTTGCTTCTTGCTTGGAGAACCATTTTTATGGTTCATTATTCTTCCTCTCACGATCCTGAGAGAGTTTACTACTTAGCATTTTTGATTTCGTTGGCTTGTTTCTCCCAGATCTAAGTTTTGTGTTCTCGGTTGACCATGGGTTTGATCTCCCAACTTGGCGTGTATTCTCGGCTGACCATGGGTTCTGAACCATGGGAACTTCATCTCTGGCTGGGACGAAGGTTCCTGAGTCACGCACACGTTATTACGTGTCTGCGTGTATTTTCAGTCACGCACACGTCTCTACGTGTTTGCGTGTATTTTAGTCACGCTCACGTTATTACGTGTCTGCGTGTATTTTCAGTCACGCACACGTCTCTACGTGTTTGCGTGTATTTTAGTCACGCTCACGTTATTACGTGTCTGCGTGTATTTTCAGTCACGCACACGCCTCTACGTGTTTGCGAGTATTTTAGTCACGCTCACGTCTTGACGAGCGTGCGTGGATTTTCAGTCACGCACACGTCTTTGCATGAGTGCGTGAATTTCCTGTCACGCACACGTTCTTGCATGTCAGCGTGGATTTTGAGTTACGCACCATCTTTGCATGCGTGCGTGAATTTCTTATCACTTTTCCACGCTCATTTTCCACGCTCACTTTTTTACGCTCACACTGTGCGTGCGTGAATTTCCCTTCACGCTCACACTGTGCGTGCCAACATGCATCACTTTTCATGCTCACTCCTACTAGACTTGGCGTGACTTTCGGCCTTAGCCTAGACTTGTTGGCGTGACTTCCTGACCTGGGTATTTTTATTTGTTCTATAACTTATTCATTTAATGGTGGCATGATAATTCTTCTATTATATCCTTACGCCTTTTGGCCTGAACTTGATAAAATCATGATATGTTAATATTGTTAATACAGATTGTTATGTGGAATGTGTCATGTGTCTTTATTGATCCATGGATACCCAGTATGACTAGAACTTAACTCTGAGGAGTTATAGGCTCGACCCCATGTAATACTAATTGACTTTCATGCCTTGTCACCATTGATAATGATTGTGACATTGACTTATAATTGATCATGCGTTCCTAGTTGGAACTAAGAGACTGGCTAGTCGTCTTATTGAATTGAATGAATGAGACACGTTCATGTAATGAACTATTGCAATCGATTAGCCGATCCCGAATATTGGCATACAGGCACATGCAGGTTTCAAATTATTTATTTATTTATTTAGTTATTTATTTATCTTACAAAAACAGCATGTGTACTTTATGGTCAAGGCATGATTACTCCGTGGTTAAATTTGATTGTTGCATCACGCTATGTAAGACCTACAACCTAGCCGCACGGGTATCGTTGTAGAGTTGCGCATATCGTACCCCGTATGAAAGTACTCATTTGAATGACTATGATCCACGGCATGGGATTTCACTCAACGTAGAGACTATTAAGTTAAATAAAATAATGATTGCATGGAGAGAATGGATTCCCGAGTTCTTACATGGCAGCCCCCTTGGGACTAGTAGTGCCCGACGGGCCGGCTGGTTCCCACAGATACTGTAAATATGTCACACGGACAGGGAACGGTATCTGCTTATATTATTGTACATGCTATATTAACGGCGGACGTCCCGCTGGGACTCGTCTAATTACATGATTGGCACAATTGACTGATTGGATAGACTAGCCTTGCTCGCACATAGTAAGAACTGAGGAATCTCTATTTGTATAATTTCAGGATAACTTGGGACTCACAATAGCAAGCCGTAGTAGTTGATTAGCCGTTCAAGATGATTTGTTTGTGTACTGTACCTACTCTGTTGCCTAACTGAGATGATCAGAATGTCAGGACATGACGGGCCAACTTCTGTCCTTGTTTGGTTGGGAGGTTGGTTCGAAGTGTCGTGATGTTATATGAATCCTAGTGAAAAGCAGAGATCTATTATTATATTCTCTTACTTACTGGTTTAATCCTTCATATCGTGCTCCCTTGTGGTACTTGCTATTAGAGGTCTAACCTCTCTGGTTTTGCATGGCCAGATTTAGAGCCGGTCCCCGAGGATCCAGCTTACTTCTACCTCCAAGATGGTCAATACTAGGGAAATGATCGCAGGAGGACTCGAGTGGGTTCCTTGCTTCACCACTCGTTTTGTTATTTACTTCATACTTAGCCGTTTGGCACCGACATGTTAGTCGGATTGTCTTGCGCTTACTTTTACATAATTGTAATTAAGTCAGACTGCAGCTGATAACAATTGTGTATATGTTACTATATCATCTGGCTATGTTTTGTAAAGCCAGATCTCAAAAACATTTTGACTGAGCGTTTGGGACGCCTTACTGCTTTACCTTACATGTTCTCTATTTTTGCTTCTTGTTTGAATGATTGAGACAATAGTGTAGTAACCCTAGAGGGGGGTGAATAGGGTCAAGCTAACTAATCAAGCACTTAGCACAAGCTAATTGGCAATTTAAAAATATAAGTGCAAGAGAAGAAGCAAACACAATACCGACACCCGATGTATCCTGGTATCCTCCTAAGAGGCAGTCCAGTCCCGGAACTCTCTCCGGCTTTAATCCACTATTTGAGCAAATAGTTACACACGAGTTTGGATCCGAAGAACTCGCCAACTTCTTACACAAGAGCTTTAATCCGAAGGGCTCTCCGACTTCAACCGAGAGTTTGGATACGAAGACTCCCCAACTTCAACCGAGAGTTTGGATACGAAGACTCTCCAACTTCAACCTTTCACAATAGGTTTTGATCTCCTTATACAACAGGATGAAGATCTCACTTTTCAACTCAATAACTCTAACACAATTTGTGGATGGCAAATGAAAGCTTTGTAGAGTTGTATGTGGATAAGCTTTGGTGGTTTAGGAATTTTTAGGCTCAAAGCATCAACCTTGAATGAAGGGGTTCAAGGCTATTTATAACCAAAGCTTGAAAAGAAGCCAAAGGCAACTTTTCAGTCACGAACTGGCATACCGCCGGTATGATCCGGCATACTGGCGGTATACCGGTCTGGGATTACAACGGCTAGAAATATAGCCGTTGGGATCATTAATGGCTGAAAATTCGACCGTTGGAATTTCAACGTTTCGGAAGCGGTATACCGTCGGTATGGACCGGTATGCCGTCGGTATGCCGGTTTTGTAAACAGAAACTTTCTGTGAACGAAAACCGGTATACCGTCGGTATACGCCGGTATACCGTCGGTATGCCGTTTTCCACCAAAAATGATCCTGGGCTTATTTCTGTCCTAGCTTTCGATTTTGCCATCCATTTCTTGTGTTTACAATAATTCCTAAGACTCATTATAGACTCCAGATAAACTTAGGCAGGTGCAGGCTTCTTCAGAGTCTTGAAATGATGATGGCACGGCTTGGCTTCTTCCTTTGATAGGTGCTGGCTTTTTCCCTTGGCGCAGCTGTCCAAAGATATCCAGTTTGTAAAAACTGAATACCTTTCGGGGGCTTCGCCCCCGAACCCCCGACGAGGGGCGCTGCCCCCTCGACCCCCGTCCGCTGACCGCCCCGGTGCGTGGCTCCAGAGATGTCGTCGGGTGGTTCAGAGAAATCTTGTGGGATCCGTCGTCTTTGGCCCACCATAATTTCTTCATTGTATATGTCCACATTGATCTTGTTTATTGCTTTTCTGTATGTACATGTTAGACGAACAAAGCAATATACATAGTAGCAAGTATGATAAGTTAAAGCACATTAGGACTATGCAAAGTTTAAGTATAAGTGCTAAGGTGATGGCATAAATGTTAGTGATATCATAATGATTAAACTTAATTGAATGACCACAATCAAAAACATAGTTTTGATTTTGGCAATCCAATTAAATTTAAGATAGATAAGCTCATATCACTAAGATGTAAACCAATGGGCACATATCACCAAAGATATAAGTATAAGTAGAAATGCTATAGCGATAGTATGAAGATTAGTGATAATGAAATGCTAAACTTAACATATTAACCATATTCAAAAACATGATACCATCATTGGGCCAACAAATAGATGTGAAGTGACCATAGTAAGACTTTCATGTAGTATGCACCCCCTCGTCTGGTTAGACAGCATTGATCGTATTATACGGTATTCATCTACCCGTAATACGTAGCTGGCTGAGTCATTCCCCCGCTCTCCAGTATTCTGGTTCTGGGGCGTGACAAGGTTTTAGTGGTGGCCCATGCAGGTCTGATTTCAGACTTGTGGGGTGTTTTGATTTATAGGATGTCTCAATCACACGTGTTTCCCCCTTGATCTCATGATTCATTATTCTCAACCCTTGCTTGACATTCCGGTATCCTTTGACTTCATTTATCCTTCATGTCCGGTTGTTTGATTGTTCTCTTGTCCCTTTTCTTAGGGGCACTTCGTCCGCATCGGTCAGAGCTGGACAACAGCAGGGGCAACCTGGGCAACCTGACCCTGTTGGTCAGCAACTGTAAGCCCCTGTTTTTTTTCAAAAATTTTTAAACTAGTGTTAATTAGTTATTAAATGTCATTATTGATTTTAAAATAATTTAATATGATTTTAGGAATTTTCTAGAATTTTTAAATGAATTTTAAATGAGTTTTAAATAAGTTTCAAAATACAAAAATATTGATTTGTAATTTTCTAAAATGTTTTAATTGATTTTTTTGAATTAATTAAATTATTTAAATATCATTTGTAACTTTTAGAAATGTTTTAATGTAGTTTTGTAATATTAGAATTATTTTAAATAGAGTTTTGCAATTATCAAAATTGTTAGTAAATTAGATTGTAATTAGTAAATTGTTTTTAATTATGGAATGCAAATTATATTTGCATTTATTTGGACCTGTTTGCAAATACCTATTTCCTAGGGGCCCTACTGCAATTTTCCTAAACCCCCCCCCCCCCGACGTGTCCCCCTCTCTCTCCCCTGACTCGACGCTGCCCCACGACCGACCTACGCTGCCCCCGCCGAACCCGGCTGCCCCCGACCGACCCTAACCCTCTATAAAACTCCCCTCTCTCCCCTCCGACTGAACCCTAACCCTAGATCTCCTCCGCCACCCTCCACGACCACCTTTCCTCCCCGAAACCCTAGCCGCAACCCTATCTCCGGCGATCTCCTCCGCCACCCCCACAGCGACTAACACCCCCAACCACCACCACCATCACCTTCGTCTCGACGAGGCGAACCCAGCGCCACCCAAGCGCCGCCTCCACGACGCCTCCTCCGCCTGATCGCCTCCTCGACAGCAGCCCACCCCATCGGACACGTACGTGTCACCCCCTCCCTTCGATTCGTGTCTCGTGTACACAAACACGGACTCGCCTGGTCCCGACGAACCCAATGCAAAGCTCGGACACGCGTAAGTCGTGTCGTGCGTGTCGTGCAAAGCACGGACACGCTGATCCTGTGTCCCTAACTGTCTGGACACAGGACGGAATTTATATTTTTTTTTATTATTTAATATCTAACCTAAACGAAATAAAACAAAACTAAACCCTAATCCTAACAGAACTAATGGGCTGACCCCTGGTCAGCCCGACCCGCTTAGAACCCCCTCCTTTGCAGAGGCTCGTGTTCGAGCTCCGCCTCTGATGTTTGTTTTCTTTCCTTTTTCTTTCTTCCTTTTCTTTTTTTACTGTTTTATTTTTATATATATATATATATATATATATATAATATATATATATCTAACTTTATGTGTATAGGTATATGTATATACATATTTTATATGATAAATATTACTAAAATGTCTATTTATTTATTGTGATTATATATATATATATATATTATGTATATATATTCCTATGTATATATATGATGATGTATATACATAATATGTAATATTTACTTTATGCATATAATTATTTATATAGGTATTTGCAGATATACTCTATGTATGTCCACTTTCTATATATGTATATATACGTTTTATATGTACATCTATATATAAACTATGTACTTTTGCTTCCTAAAAATATCTATGTACACATATATGTCCTTGTACACATATATGTATACCTATGTTATAAATATATTTAAATTGTAATTCCTAACTAATTAGCCTTTATAAAAATTATGGAAAAATGTACTTATTTATATTCTAAAATATAATGTATTGTCACAAATTCTTGGCTTTTGTGCAATTTTACCCTATTAAAATATTATTATATTTTTGCACTTGTATTTTTCTACAAATATATTTTGTAGATTTAAATTACTGCAACCATTTGGTGTCCAAGCCTAGCATGGGTTTGGGCTCAAATGTGTTTTCACACATTCAAGACCTGTACAAGTCATTGGACTTGATTCATGGCCTTGGGTCCTGTATTTGAACTTTGGTTCAAATTATGTACATGGACAAAATACGCAGATAATTAATTATTGTGTGCCTTGCTGTTTTGTTTTCTAAAAATACTTAGAGTGTTGCTAAAATTATGGAAAAATAGTTTTAGATACTTTGTTAAGTTAGCTAATTTAGTATAATTTTTGTAGTATTTAAATTACTGTTTTGCCACTAGTTTGGCATATGAAACCAAAACTCACTTTCTGTATACTTAGGAAAACTGATTTTTATAAAATAATTGTACTGGTTAATAAATTCCAGAAAAATTATAATAAATTTCTATAGTTAGCAAGGATCGTGTTGGTACTTTGTTTTATGCAAAACTAGACTTTTTGTCTATCTCTAAAATTGTGGAGCACAATGATCTTTGATTTATTTATTGGTTAATTACGACTTGTAGCTTTTTGTGTTATTTGGAGTTTTAGTCGTGTTAAACCCCATCCCTCACTAGTGTAAAGACCTTAGAAAGATAGTTAACATAGTGTGTCATCCCACATTGGTCTCCTATGCCAAGTCATCATTTGGCTAGGTGCCCAGTCACAAGTCGTGTTTCACCAGTTAGTGTCTTAGTGTTTTAGTAGGTAAAGCTAAGTTTATTGTATTTATTGCTACAGTGACGAGTTACCAGACATCCATAGCAATTTTATCGCAGCTTGTTTTACTTTGCTAGAGGCAAGTACATCTACATACTCATTTACTGTCTTTTAATGCTAGAACATGTATTAACCATGTTAAATGCTGATCCTTGGGTAGCAAGATAAAACGTTACATGTTGTACTTTCCATTACTACCATGCTTAGAACCATCTTGATGTATCTCTCACATGATTAGAATATGGGTATGGAAAAACTGATAGGAGTACGTGATCATGCCCCCCCTATATAGTACCGAGCAATGTTTCATTTTATATGTTACAGCGCCGTAGGCCTACTTACCAAGGCAGATTTGTGCGTATGTACATCTCTCGCCCTATCACTTGTACGGAAGTACATTTTATTATGTGCCACAGCACATTGTATACCTATGACCGATCACGTACCTGCTACAGTTTTAAACATTACATATACATCTGTCTCTATGACATATGTATCATTGCCATGATAGATTATGATGACATGATTGTGATACGACATGAGATAGATGCCATGTTTCCTGTTACTATAATACTGTGATCCCAGTTGTACCATGATGACATGTTCCCAGTATTCCTGTTTTATAGACTTATCACACCAAGATCGTTGTGTACATCTCTTTCATTATATGTTCAGTACTTTAGTTGTAGAGGTTGTACTTGCTCCCGTCCTGACAGGATAACGTTGTAGGTACTTACTGAGGAGGAGTTGCTCTGTGATTCGTATTATGGAGTTACTGTCGAGGACCCGGTTTTGCCATACGAGGATGTTCCTGCGGGGAGACTCGTCTAGTTTGCTTAGCTGCTTGGGATACTTAGTGTAGTCATGTATTAGACTATACCATTTTGTAACTGGACATGTATCCAGTTTTACATTTCAGTTACTTGTACTTGGATATTTACTATATACGACGACTTTTGTGTTTGGAGCATTTATGATCTTCTTCACTTATAGAACTGTTAGCACATTTAGTCTTACCTTGTTATCTCTAGAACAGCTTGCGCTTTATCTTAAGCGTAGGCTGGACATGGCTCGGCCGGCCCAACAATTTGGGTAACGGGTCGTGACAGCAACAAGGGCCAGTCTCACTCAGGAGGCTACCCAGGAAGAAGTGGTAGTGGAAGCAGCAGCTGGATCGTAGTATCCGGATGTTCCACCACCACCAACAGTTCCACCTATCCAAGTGGACACACCAGCCCTTCTGGAGATCATAAGAGGAATGATGGCTACTCAGCAACATCAGATTGGCCCAGCAGCGCATGCACACTCAGCTACAAGAGCAGAATGTGTTGCTCAACCAAGGACTGCAGACGGCTTTGGAAAGAGGAGTGAGGACTGATTCAGGAGCATCAGCCAGGTTTTGCAAGTACAACCCCCGCCGTTTCGAAGGCACGGAGGATGCCACCTCAGCAGATGCATGGCTTAAGGATATTGAGGCTATTCTGACAGCAGTTAAGGTACCGGCAGAAGAACGTGTGGATCTAGTGAAGTTGTTACTTCAGGATCTCGCACGTGATGGTGGGAATCAGAGGAAGTGGGCATCAGACGTCATGTGGCTTGGGATGATTTCACTGCAAGATTCAAGACCAACTACTATGGAGTTGTGGCGCGGTTTGAGCTACAACAGAAGTTTATCAACCTCAGGCAGGCCGACAAGCCTGTAGATGCTTATGCAGCGGAGTTCTACAGATTGAGTAGATTCGCCCCAGAGATGGTAGCAACAGAGAGCCAGAGGGTATGAGGTTTCAGCAAGGGTTTCATCTTGAGCTCTTGCAATTGATAGAGGGACACAATTACCAAACTTTGACGAAGTATTGACGGCAAACTCGAAGGCATGAGTCACCATTCAGAGGCTTGCGGTGAGGACTGGGGGTCAGAAGAGATCCCACAGTCAGATTGAAGGAGGAGGAGGAGCAGCGCCCCGAACAACAGCACCATCCATGGTATTCGTATCCACGATGTGGCGATACGAGGACCAGCACCACCACCCAGGCAGCAGCAACAGAATAGAGAGAAGAACCAAGCAACCCCCGACGGCTGCACTTATTGTAGGAAGATGGGGCACACTAGAGATGTGTTTCGGTACATTGAATAGACTGTGTCTGATATGTGGAAAATCCAGACCATCGGGTTACCACATGTCCCATGAATTCGAGGTCAGGAGGACCAGGGCAGCAGTTTCCTGCTCTGCCAGACCAGGGGAGGCCAGTATCGAGGACCGCAGGCAGTGTAAGGCCATTGGCACAGCGTCCGTTTATACGCAGGCTCAGATGTTTCGGCAGCAGGGGCCGCCGATGCAGCAACACCAGCAAGACCACCCCAGCATCATCAAGGAAGGGGCCAGCAACAGCATCAGGCTAGTCCGCAGCATGGAAACCAGCAGAAGGTCGAGGGCAAGCATTCACTCTGTCCTTGGAGGAGGCATTGGCATCGGGAGATGTTGTGGCAGGTAACATTCTCGTCGTCTCATATCCCGCAGAGTAGCATTGTTTGATTCGGGAGCATCCCATTCATTTATATCTGCACAATTTGCGACACGACTAGGAATGGAGTTCGAGGCATTGCCAGGGAGGTGAAATACTCACTGGTAATGGGCTCGTAGGAGTTAGTAGAGTTATTTTAGCATGTAGCGTTGTAGTTTGCGGGCATTCCTTACCGCCCGTTGATAGAATTTCCTGTTGGAAATTTTGACGTTATCTTAGGTATGGACTGGCTGAAAGACAGTCGCATGAAGCGGTTCACCTTATTCAGATTAGTGGCAACTCAGCAAGAACATGGAGTAGTAACGGCAATGGAAGAAGTTCAGATTCCGAAGGTAGTTGAAGAATTTTTAGACGTATTTTCCGAATAACTTCCAGGTCTACCACCGGTTAGAGATATTGAGTTCAGTATAGAATTGGCACCAGGAACTAAACCGATATCAGATCGAGTTTACAGAATGACGGATTCAGAGCAGGCCAAGGTATACCAGCATATAGAGGAACTGAAGGAGAAGAAGTTTATCCAAGCCAGGTGTCACCATGGACAGCACCAGTGGTACTGTGGGAAAGAAGGATGGGTCATCCAGATTATGCATTGACTACAGGAAGCTTAACGCGGCAACGGAAAGAAAAGTATCCATTACCCAGGATCGACGACTTATTTGATCAGTTGAGCAAAGCTAGAGTTTTCTCCAAGATAGATCTTCGTTCAGGGTACCATCATGTGAGGGTTCGGAAGGAAGACATTCCCAAGACAGCATTCAGGTCGAAGTATGGGCATTATGAGTTCTTAGTAATGCCGTTTGGTTTGACCAATGCTCCAGCAATATTCATGTTTGAATCGTATCTTTATGCCATACTTAGCCAGTTTGTCGTTATGTTTCTTGACACATTCTCGTATACTCTGCTAGTGAAGAGGAGCATAAAGACCACCTCAAGTGTGAATTTGGTCGGATCATATTTCATTTTTGGGTCATATCATATGATGCTGGAGTAGCAGTAGATCCCAAGAAGATAGAAGCAGTAGAAAGTTGGCCAGTACCCAAGACCGTAGCAGATGTGCGGAGCTTCTTAGGATTGGCAGGATTACAGAAGGTTTGTGTCAGACTTTGCAAGGCTTTCAGCACCCATGACCCGCTTGACCCGGAAGGATGTACCATTCGTTTGGTCGACAGAATGTCAGGCATCATTTGAGACTTTAAAGCAGAAGTTGATATCAGCACCTATTCTTACTTGCCAGTTGGACCCGGAGGTTTTACAGTATATTGTGATGCGTCAGGTAAAGGACTTGGATGTGCCTTATGCAGCATGGAAAGGTGATAGCATATGCATCTAGGCAGCTTCGGGACCACGAGAAGAATTACCCAACTCATGATTTGGAGTTAGCGGCAGTAGTATTTGCTCTGAAGCTATGGAGGCATTACTTATATGGTGATCGATGGATATGTACACGGACCATAAAAGTCTGAAGTACATCTTTACTCAGAAGGAGCTGAACATGAGACAGAGAAGATGGTTGGAGTTGATTAAGGATTATGACGTAGAGCTTCAGTATCATCCAGGCAAGACGAATGTAGTAGCAGACGCTCTTAGCATGAGAGGCGGCGCATTTATGTTAACAACACAGATGCATATCTTAGAAGACCTTCAGGAGATGGGCATCGAAGTTATACTTCCTAGTGATGTAGGAGTTCTAACAAGTCTGCAAGTTCAATCCGACTTGGTAGGCAGGATCAAGACAGCTCAGGCACAAGACCCAAGGATTCAGAAGCTTAGGGCAGAGTGTGAGTCAGGACTCAGGAAGGAGATGAGATTCATGAAGATGAAGATGGTACACTTAGGTTTGGATCACGTCTATGTGTGCCTAGTGGAGATATCAGACATGAGGTTAGGCAGAAGCTCACAGTTCTCAGTATTCTATTCATCCTGGAGGGACCAAGATGTACCAAGATATCAAGCAGCATTTCTGGTGGAACGGGATGAAGAGGGAGATAGCTAGATTTATTTTCCGTTGCTTGGTATGTCAGCAAGTGAAGGCAGAAAGCAGAGGCCAGCTGGGTTATTGCAACCGCTTCCTATCCCGGAATGGAAATGGGAGCATATTACAATGGACTTTGTGACCGGTTTACCGAGATCACCAAGTGGTAAGGACGCTATTTGGGTAATAGTGGACAGACTTACGAAGGTAGCACACTTTCTTCCTTTCAGAGTAGGACAATCTACAGAAAAGTTGGCAGAGTTGTATATGCAACAGGTAGTCAGGCAGCATGGAGTCCCGTCAGTATTGTGTCGGATCGAGATACCCGTTTTACATCACATTTCTGGAAGAGCTACATCATAGTCTGGGTACCAAGTTAAGGTTTAGCACGGCCTACCATCCGCAGACGGATGGACAATCAGAAAGAACGATTCAGACTTTGGAAGACATGTTGCGAGCTTGTACTCTAGATTTTGGAGGGTCTTGGGAGAGTTACCTGCACTTAGTCGAGTTCTCATACAACAATAGTTATCAAGCCAGTATCCAGATGGCGCCATTTGAAGCACTATATGGTAAGAAGTGCAGGTCACCGCTTGCATGGGAGATATCGGGGAGAGAAGATGTTAGGCCCAGAAATGATTGTTCAGACGGTTGAAGTGGTTAAGGGAATTAGAGAGCGACTTTCGAGTTGCGCAGGACCGGCATCGTCATTGGACGGACCAGCATCGTAGGCCGTTAGAGTTCTCTGTTGGGGACCACGTATTCTTGCGGATCTCACCTACTCGTGGGGTCATTAGATTTGGCGTTCGCGGAAAATTGAGTCCGCGGTACGTGGGCCCATTTGTTATCCTTGATCGGATAGGCGATGTTGCTTATCGTTTATCCCTCCCGCCTTCGTTACGAGAGGTGCATGACGTGTTTCATGTATCTCAATTAGTAGGTATGTATCGGACCCAAGCCATGTCCTCGATCATTCGGAGCTGGTTGTTGGTACCAACCTGTCTTACGAGGAACAGCCTGTGTCCATTTTGGACCGAAGAGAGAAGATACTCAAGAACCGAACAATTAGTCTTGTCCGTATTGCTTGGGGTCATCACTCCTTGGGAGAGTCAACGTGGAAACGTGAGGATGATATCCGATCACGGTATCCACACTGTTTGACTCACAAGGTATATCTTTCTGTATACCTTGATTGTCCTGATTCTTCATGCTTGTCACTTTATGGGTAGAGCTACTTGATATCATGGATTGATGAATTTACATATAGTACCTGCTTTTGATATGGTAAAATGATTGCTTGCTCACTATAATTGCTTGTATTAGTTTAGCTCCGATATTTCTACCTGCTTGGATTTGAAATTCCGAGGACGGAATTTTTCTAAGGTGGGTAGAGATGTCACTCTCCGTTCCAAGAATGCATATTTTTATACAAGAATACGTATTTTATACATGTGCAATTCATGTATATTATTTAGTATTTATCACGCCCCAGAACCAGAATACTGGAGAGGGGCAGACATAGACAGCTACGTATAACGGAATGGGATCCACACCGCTATACGGTCACGGCTGTCTAGAAATGTGAGGGTTTCACTACAATCCATCAGTCTCTTAAGGTCATAAAATAGCCTATTGTCTCAATCTCAACCAACTAATAAAAATCACAAGATATCAGATCTCCAAATATACAATTGTAAGGCGTCCCAAACATTACATATCCAGATGATCATGAAGCTAGTCGTTACAAATATGAGGACTAGCAAGAGTTCAGTCATACATGATCAACCCCCGGGGCTTGTCAATCATGTTACAGTCCGTAGGCAGACAGTAAGTAAGTACAATCGAGCTAACACTTGCTCGTCGGCTAAACGCCTCAAAAGAATAATTTACAATATTACAGTGGGAGAACAAAAGAAATCCACTCGATGCCCTGGTTACGCCTGGTGACCACCATCGGGCTGGAAGACAGGTAGATCCTTTGCTGCTGCTTCGGTATCTGGCCATACAAAACCAGCTGGGTCAGACCCCAGGAAGAGCAAGTGCCACAAAGGAGGCCACAAAATAAGAACCAAAGTCAGCAAATTAGCAATAATATAATTACATAATAAGAGACAGTAATTAAGAAAAAGCAAGCATGATAGGTAATTATAAAGACAATCTTGCATAGAATCACTAAAAGACAGGACATATGGAAAAGCATGCCAGGATGATATATGATGAGATAACCATGGGACTATTCAGATAGCTAGGTTACAACCCGTAAACCAAACAAGGACCGGGGTTGTAACCCTTCGTCTGAACGGAACTTGGTTTCTCTCACCATTTATCGGTAAGATAAATATAAGAATCAGGTCATGTAACAATCTGGAGTGACAATCATTATAGTGACAATCTGGAGTGACAATTCTTCAATCATTCTGGTACAATCTTACAATCAATCAATTCTAGATAATACTATACTGGACCAGACTCCATCCAAGCAATCACGGCCAATCATTGCCTACGGCTTTCTACATTAACTAACTAGGGTTATCATAATCCTAGTTACTAGCAAGATGCAATGAGATGCTCCAAGTAGTCACAGGCCCTGCAGCTATCCAGGCAATCATTATAGTGACAATCTAGAGAGTATAATGCATTATAGTGACAATAGAGTTCAATCATTTAAGTGACAATGGTGGGTGCCCCACATAACAGTGGGCTGGAAATGTGTCCTACTCGTCGGCAGGCTACAAGTCCAATCAATTGCGGCCGGGATACGGGATCGTGCCTGTAACTGGGGAACATCTCTTCATGACTAGTGAATTATACTAATTATTAACCTTAGTCCAATTCCGTAGTTACTCCTGACCGTGGTACTCAGGAGTCCCCTCCTAGACATGATGCCAGACATGACTGGATTATTTGTACAAGCACAATCGCCCACGGTGTCAGGATTAATTATACAGGTCATGTCATGTCAGGTAGCCGTCGCAACAGCTATTCAAGATATATCAGGTCAGGTTATCATATCAGTGTACTAGTCAAGAGTGTGCCACGACGGGCCACTATCAGGTCATGCTCAATTATCAATTCCAAACATATCCAGTAAATTCGTGATTATCAAGTTCAGGACAAAAGCGGTAAGAATATAAAATGGACGTACAATATCTAATAAAATATCAATATACAGGACTATAGAAGAGCAAAGCTTAAAGAATTAAGACCAAAACTCCAAGAGCCAATGGGTTAAGCAAGGGGTCATGGGGCAGCGTACACAAAAGTCACGCACGCAGGGGGAGCTGCGTACGCGAAAAGTCACGCACGCTCAAGGGAAGCAGCGTACATGAAAAGTCACGCACGCTCAAGGGAAGCATCGTACATGAAAGTCACGCACGCTCCAGGGAAGCAGCGTACATGAAAAGTCACGCACGCTCCAGGGAAGCAGCGTACATAAAAAGTCACACACGCTCAAGGGAGCAACGTACATGAAAAGTCACGCACGCTCAAGGGAGCAGCGTACTGAAAAGTCATGCACGCTACAGGGAGCAGCGTAGGTGAAAGTCACGCACGCTACAGGGAGCAGCGTAGGTGAAAAGTCACGCACGCTGAGAGAGCAGCATAGGTGAAAAGTCACGCACGCTACATGGAGCAGCGTAGGTGAAAAGTCACGCACGCTGAAGGGAGCAGTGTACGTGAAAAGTCACGCACACTCAAGGGAACAGTGTGCGTGAAAAGTTACGCACGCTCAAGGGAGCAGTGTGCGTGAAAGTCACGCACGCTCAAGGGAGCAGTGTGCGTGAAAAGTCACGCACGCTCAAGGGAGCAGTGTGCGTGAAAAGTCACGCACGCTCAAGGGAGCAGTGTACGTGAAAAGTCACGCACACTGAGAGCTGCGTACGCGGAAAAACACGCACGCAGGGTCTGGGTTCTTCTCCATGGCTGAGAAGAAGCTCCAATGGCTCCAAAACTTTAAAACCTCACAACTTGGCCATCCGAACTCCAAATCCAGATTTCCAAAGTTCTAACCATGGTGGAATTGAACTCTCTTCCACAAAGAAACATCAAAACCCATAAAAATCCAACTTAAGTAGCTCAAACCATGCAAAATCTAAAATAGAAATAACTTAGATTTATAACAATGGAGGCTCCAAATCAAAAAATCCAAGTTCTAATGTTGATCACCATGTCCTAATCTAGCAAATGGACAAGAAAAAGAGGGTTCTCATGTAGTGGCAAGATGCACTTGCCTATGGGTGGAGAGTTGTGAGGAAGGAGAAGAAGAAGAAGGAAATAAAGGTGGTGGTAATGAAGAAAGAGAGTGGTAGGTGGAGTTATAAGAGGGTGGGATGTGGTATGTTGAGGATGGAGAATAGGTTAAGGTGATCCAATGCTCATAAACCAAACCAAAATAAACCAACCCAATTAAAACCGAGCCATGACAAAACCCAAAATACGAAAATACCGAAATTCCACAAGTCGAGAAAAAGAAAAATAAAAATATATGCCAAAATCCAGATACGAATATAAATACGAAATACATAAAATACGAAAAAATGAGGGTGACAGTATTTATCATGTATTATCCTGTATTTAAATTCCTTTAATTTCATGTTAATTAATTATCTGCTCTTTAATTTTCATGTTAATTAATTTTTTGTAATTTTATTATCTGCAATTTTATTATCTGCATTTTATTCCTGTATTTATTTTCTGCTTTTAACCTCTCTGCTTTGTTTCGGGTTGGCCTTGGATAAACCCGACCCAATAACCCACCTACCACCCTTCCCTATTTAAAGCTTCCATCATTCTCTCTCCTCATAACTATCATTCTTCACCATTACTTCTTCTTCTTCCTCTCATCACTTCTCCACCTACCAGCACCAACAGCAGGCAAGTACAATCTTGCTTCTTGCTTGGAGAACCATTTTATGGTTCATTATTCTTCCTCTCACGATCCTGAGAGTTTACTACTTAGCATTTTTGATTTCGTTGGCTTGTTTCTCCCAGATCTAAGTTTTTTGTGTTCTCGGTTGACCATGGGTTTGATCTCCCAACTTGGCGTGTATTCTCGGCTGACCATGGGTTCTGAACCATGGGAACTTCATCTCTGGCTGGGATGAAGGTTCCTGAGTCACGCACACGTTATTACGTGTGCGTGTATTTTCAGTCACGCACACGTCTCTACGTGTTTGCGTGTATTTTAGTCACGCTCACGTTATTACGTGTCTGCGTGTATTTTCAGTCACGCAACGTCTCTACGTATTTGCGTGTATTTTAGTCACGCTCACGTTATTACGTGTCTGCGTGTATTTTCAGTCACGCACACGTCTCTACGTGTTTGCGTTATTTTAGTCACGCTCACGTCTTGACGAGCGTGCGTGAATTTTCAGTCACGCATACATCTTTGCATGAGTGCGTGAATTTCCTGTCACGCACACGTTCTTGCATGTCAGCGTGGATTTTGAGTTACGCACCAACTTTGCATGCGTGCGTGAATTTCTTATCACTTTTCCACGCTCATTTTTCACGCTCACTTTTTACGCTCACACTGTGCGTGCGTGAATTTCCCTTCACGCTCACACTGTGCGTGCCAACATGCATCACCTTTCACGCTCACTCCTACTAGACTTGGCGTGACTTTCGGCCTTAGCCTAGACTTGTTGGCGTGACTTCCTGACCTGGGTGTTTTTATTTGTTCTATAACTTATCCATTAATGGTGGCATGATAATTCTTCTATTATATCCTTACGCCTTTTGGCCTGAACTTGATAAAATCATGATATGTTAATATTGTTAATACAGATTATTATGTGGAATGTGTCATGTGTCTTGATTGATCCATGGATACCCAGTATGACTAGAACTTAACTCTGAGTAGTTATAGGCTCGACCCCATGTAATACTAATTGACTTTCATGCCTTGTCACCATTGATAATGATTGTGACATTGACTTATAATTGATCATGCATTCCTAGTTGGAACTAAGAGACTGGCTAGTCGTCTTATTAAATTGAATGAATGAGACACGTTCATGTAATGAACTATTGTAATCGATTAGCCGATCCCGAATATTGGCATACAGGCACATGCAGGTTTCAAATTATTTATTTATTTATTTATCTTACAAAAACAGCATGTGTACTTTATGGTCAAGGCATGATTACTCCGTGGTTAGATTTGATTGTTGTATCACGCTATGTAAGACCTACAACCTAGCCGCACGGGTATCGTTGTAGAGTTGCGCATATCGTACCCCGTACGAAAGTACTCATTTGAATGACCATGATCCACGACATGGGATTTCACTCAACGTAGAGACTATTAAGTTAAATAAAATAATGATTGCATGGAGAGAATGGATTCCCGAGTTCTTACATGGCAGCCCCCTTGGGACTAGTAGTGCCCGACGGGCCGGCTGGTTCCCACAGATACTGTAAATCTGTCACACGGGCAGGGAACGGTATCTGCTTATATTATTGTACATGCTATATTAACGACGGGCGTCCCGCTGGGACTCGTCTAATTACATGATTGGCGCAATTGATTGATTGGATAGACTAGCCTTGCTCGCACATAGTAAGAACTGAGGAATCCCTATTTGCATAATTTCAGGATAACTTGGGACTCACAATAGCAAGCCGTAGTAGTTGATTGGCCGTTCAAGATGATTTGTTTGTGTACTGTACCTACTCTGTTGCCTAACTGAGATGATCAGAATGTCAGGACATGACGGGCCAACTTCTGTCCTTGTTTGGTTGGGAGGTTGGTTCGAGGTGTCGTGATGTTATGTGAATCCTAGTGGAAAGCATAGATCTATTATTATATTCTCTTACTTACTAGTTTAATCCTTCATATCGTGCTCCCTTGTGGTACTTGCTATTAGAGGTCTAACCTCTCTGGTTTTGCATGGCCAGATTTAGAGCCGGTCTCCGAGGATCCAGCTTACTTCTACCTCCAAGATGGTCAATACTAGGGGAATGATCGCATGAGGACTCGAGTGGGTTCCTTGCTTCACCACTCGTTTTGTTATTTACTTCATACTTAGCCGTTTGGCACCGACATGTTAGTCGGATTGTCTTGCGCTTACTTTTACATAATTGTAATTAAGTCAGACTGCAGCTGATAACAATTATGTATATGTTACTATATCATCTGACTATGTTTTATAAAGCCAGATCTCAAGAACATTTTGACTGAGGGTTTGGGACGCCTTACTGCTTTACCTTACATGTTCTCTATTTTTGCTTCTTGTTTGAATGATTGAGACAATAGATGTGAAGTGACCATAGTAAGACTTTCATGTAGTATGCACCCCCTCGTCTGGTTAGACAGCATTGATCGTATTATACGGTATTCATCTACCCGTAATACGTAGCTGGCTGAGTCATTCTCCCGCTCTCCACTATTCTGGTTTTGGGGCGTGACAGGGGCGGAGCGGGAGGGGGGGGGGCGGAGCGGGAGGGGGGGCGGTGATGATGGTGGATGGTGGTGGTGATGATGATGATGGTGATGATGTTGGTGATGGTGGTGGTGGTGATGGCCGGGGGGGGTGCGGCGAGGTCGGGGAGGGGGGGAGTGCGGCGACGTCGTGGAGGGGGGCCGAGCACGGCGGAGGGGGGCGAGAAGTTGACTCGGGGAAGAAGATAACATATAGGAGGTATTTTCGTCAAAAAAATTTGGTCAAATGGGTCAACCGTTCGTTTTGGACGAAAAACGTCAAAAGTGGGGGGTGTCATACATTCATGTAAACTTGTGGGGTGCACCTTAAATAAGCGTAACAAAAGTGGGGTGCCACTCAATTTTTCCTATATTTATAAGAATTTCATAATAAAATTATATTTTACCACTAACTATTGTTATATATTTATGAAACATATTTATATAACAATTTTTTACAACTCAATCAATTGTCATGTTTGTCAGCACTTTTCGTAATTACGAGATCTGCCGTCCATTCTCCTAACGTCCGTGTCCAAAATTACTCTCATCACCCACTACCAGCCAAAACTCCGCAGTCGAACCACCACTAGCCCTCTCCCAATTAAATCTCACCTCCCGGTGACCGCACCCCAATCATGTTCAGTCAATTTGCGAAACATCTTCTGCTTCCATTACTCCCCGCACCTTTCCTCACCCATCCCGCCAAAATTATTATTTTTTGCATCGGAATTCTAACCCTAGCCCGATGCTCTACTCGACCGGCGACGAGGTCGAGGTCAGATCCGACGAGGACGGCTTCCGCGGGGCCCGGTTCGCGGCCCGGATTGTCCGGTCCATGCCGAAGCTCGGCCGGTTCACGGTCGAGTACGAGACCCTGACGTCCGACACCGACACCACCAGGAAGCACCGGGAGACGGTCAACGGGGACCACCTCCGCCCCCGCCCGCCGCCGCCCCCTCCCGCCGCCGCCCCATGCCGCTTCGGCGTCGGCCAGCGTGTCGACGCGCTCCAGAACGAGGGTTGGTGGGACGGGGTCGTCCAGGAGGTTCTGGGAGACGGGGGGAGGTACCGGTTGATGTTCACGGAGAGCAAGGAGGAGGCGGAGTTCGCGGCGGAGGAACTTAGGGTTCACATGGAGTGGGTCAACCGTGAATGGGTCATTCCGGAACCGAAGGTATTTTGATAGTTTTGTTAGTTATATTGTCTAGTTTATCTAGGCTAATTCTAAAGGCACTCCAAGTTTTACTTGGGGCTGGCAGTGCTAACATTAAGGCCAACTTCGTTCATAGTCTGTCTTAATATTCAAATTTTTCTAGGACTGTGCGAGCCCAAGTAAAACGTGAAGTGTCTTTAGAATTAGCCTTTATCTATACTAAAATATAATATATACTACTATATAATACAAAAAGTAGGCTTCACCGTGAAAATTTTATTTCCAAAATTACCCTTCAATATATATACTAATTAAAAAATAGATGCCATAAATTTCACTATCAACCATTTAAGAGATACATTATGGAAGAATTAATGTATTACGGAAATCGAAATGTTTTTGCTACTTGCTAAGTAATTAAAAGCATCATACTTAAACTAACTCATCAACATCATCCACTCCATGTGTCTTTTAATCTTTATAACAATAATCTATGAATAATAAATACGTGCAACGCAAGTGCATATATACTAATGCTATATAATAAGAAAAGTTGAGAGTTCCGTGAAATTTTTCTTCCAAAAATGCCCTTAGGTGTGTTACTAATTAAAATTGTTCATTAAATTTAACATGTATAGTTATGTAATTACGTTAGAAGGAAAAAATAGAGGGTCCGTTGTTTGCTCTTCCCTCTGTTCTAAAAGGCGTCCACCTAGGCACTAGGTAGGGGTGCAACTCGGGCGGGCTAAACCCGAACCCGATCGGGTAAACCCGTTAATGAGTTGGGTTAGGGTTGAAGATATTCGGGTTCGGGCTTGGGCTCGGGTTAAAATATTTGAACCCGATCAAAAATCGGGTTGGGCTTGGGTTCATGTGTTGGGTAACCCGAAGAACCCGAAACCCGACATATATATATAATTTATATATATATTGTTTCATACTACTTAAATAAAAAGTTTAAACTATAATTTTTTTCACCCAAACTCTTCAATTCCTTGTCCTAAATCCAATTTTAGTTTTATTTTGTAACGATTGAGGCTTGATTGCTATTTGATTATGCATTTAATATTACTCTTGTTTAAAATTATTTCAAATATCATATTAGAGTCCGATAAACCCGATGGACCTGACCCAACCCGAGCCCAACCCGATCCTCCGGGCTTGGTCTTGGGCTTCATATGTTGAACCCGAAGTCGGGTCGGGCTTGGGCTTGGGCTAGACTTATGATCTATCGGGTTGGGCTCGGGTTGACCTCAAACCCGACCCAACCCGCCCGAGTTGCACCCCTAGCGCTAGGCTCTGGGTGCCCGTCCAATGCTCGCTTAGGTGCCTGTCTAGTGTCCCGACGTCCGACTATGCATGTTTTGGGGTTTTATGAATTTTTTCTGCAATTTTTAGTAGATTTTTTGGGATTCTTTTTTTTTTTGAACCACCTAGATTTAGGCACCTGCACATGCGAGCTAGAAGCTAGGCGGAAGGTGCCCACCCTCCCGCCCGCCTAGCGCCTAGCGCTTTTCACAACCTTGACCTCTATTCTAAAAGGTGGCCGCCTAAGCGCTGGGTGTCCGCCTGATGCCTGCTTAGGTGCCTGCCTAGTCCCTAGTCCCCCCGACGACCGACTATGCATGTTTTGTGATTTTATGGATAATTTCTGCAATTTTTAGTATTTTTTTTTTGGATTTTTTCATTGTTTTGAACCACCTAGATCTAGGCGGTCGCCTAGGCACCCACCTAGGCAGGCTAGGCGCTAGGCGGAAGGTGCCCGTCCGACTAGCACCTAGCGCTTTTCACAACCTTGGCTATTCCCAAGTGTTATGAAATACGTGCAAGACAGATGCATATATACTAGTTTAGGATAACGTGGATATCGAGTTTGTTCAATACATGTTACTCTTTGTTGCATGGACACAAATATTACAAGACTGAGTATGAGACATGGTATAGAGACATGACACAAATATGCATTGGTTCCATTGTGTTATTTGTATTTTAGGGAATAATGTGGGGACCGAGTTTGTTCAAAATGTGTTGCTCTGTGTTGCACCGACACGAATATGACACTACGACACACGATACAGTCATGACAGCATGGACACAAATATGATTTCGTCATGTCCTAGTGTGTTATGGAGTGTACATCTCATTGTTTGACACGACACAGACACGGTTTGATTTTTGAAGTTTTCATGCTTCCTAGGTGCTGCTTCATGCATGTTTGTGTTAATACTTAGAATAAACTTGGGTAATATTCATGCTAGGTGTTTGATTGATTTGTATCTACTATGACGCTAATGATACACACAGAATGGACACGATGCCATTTTTGGCGTGTCACAGTTACTTTGGTGTGCTTGTGTTGCGTCCAAAAATGTTTCCGACCTGGAAACAGCCCTGACATGGTAACCATTTGGAGTGTTCTTGCTTCTTAGATTTCTGTATAAAATTTGGATCTTGATGCATGTTTCGTTCCTTTATGATGCTACATTCTTGTTGTGGCGTTTCTGCTAGTGCTAAGATTGAACTGTTATACAATGTATTTTCAAGTGGTTTGTTACTGCTATCAGTATCGGGTTTACTTTAGGCTCAAACAGATGAAGCTACATCAGAGTCTGAAAAAGAGAGTCGATTTTCAAGCAGATATTTTCAAGTTAAATAATCTAGAAGCTAATGTACACATTAACTTTTCTTAGCATGATACACATCAAGTGTTAACCTCTAGTTTTAAATCATTGTACCGTGAAACATTTTGAGGATCAAATTTAACATTTGATAATGAAGAAAATAGTTTTCTAAATATGCTAAAAGACCAACTAGCCAATGCCTTGATGGTTGTTATGATGGCTTAGAAGTGTCCTCCTTTGCACAAACTTGTGTGGTTCAACCTTCATACTGATCAAGGCATTTGCTGGAATTCAGTAGAGCTTTGAATTAGGAAACATTTCCAAGTCCTTTGACAATCTAGTTAAGATAGTAATCATCCACATGTTTGGGATAATTGCAAAATATATTTTCTCAGCTTAACCAAAAGCCCCATTGTGGGGGGGGGGGGGGTACGCACCCCCCCTAACACCCCCCCCCCCCCCCCCCCCCCCCCCCCCCCCCCCCCCCCCCCCCCCTTGCCGCCGCCGCGGAAGTGTGGACCGTACCTTACAAAGAAGACAGACACAGACCCCAACCTGCTACGAGGCCAAGCAAAAAACAATATGCAAGATATGTGATGGCTATGCCGCTATGGCCATCCGGACAAGTACCAACCTTTATTATCAAAATTTACAATTACAATAGATATGTCAAACTCTCTTGTCCAAGAGTTGACCCCTTACACTTCTCAAGAGAAATAAAAATACAATAGATATCGCAAGAAGAAAATCTTGATCCCCTTACAAGGAAACTCTCACCTATTACTAGTTATCCACAAACACCATGGTGACGATCTCAAATTCTGATGGAAAAGACACCGCTCCCTAAGAACCTCTCTTTATCTTGAAGTGGAAGAACCTAAGAACCGTAGAACTCTTAGAACGGTGGTGGAACTTCCTTGAACCATAATAAAGAGCACACCTTAGAAGTTCCATGTAACTTCCTATTTATAGGGAGTCAAGCAAACTCTAATTTAATTGGGAAAACTAACTTGTCTTGGATCCCAATTTAGCCCAAAAAATATCCTTCCAAATTTGGGCACCATTTGATTCCCATGGGTCCCACCTAAAATCATGTTGGATCCCTAACAAAATAAAGGTAAGTCTTGTTGCTTACATCCTAGAGGGCGCAGGTTCTAGTCATGGAAAGAGCCTCTACATATGGGGTAAGACTGTGTACATCTTGACTCTCCTCTGACTATGCATAAGCAGGAGCGTTTTACTGGAACACCCTTTCTTTTTAACCCCAAGCCCCAATAAAGGAGGCTAGGCAGCCGAAAGCAATGGAAAACTTTGTTGGAAGACTAGCATTACTTCCAACCACAAAAACTTCACTTTCTGTAGACTTGGTACTAGCACAGATTTTCCATGACTTGATAAGCTAAAATCAGATCAAGCCATCAAACTCGGATATTTTCTGTATATCATGACAAAATAAACAATAGACAATAAGATAATATCAGCTGCACACAGTCAAGCCAGTTTGGAAATTCCATAGCAGTCAATTAACACCAAGAAATTTGATAGGGGATCCTCCTTCATTTGTTTTCCCTGAAAGACTAGGAAGTATATACTTTTTCTACTGAAATTGAATGTTCCCTCATATGGGTATCTAATAAAAGTCGAACTAGTGATAGTTTTCATTCGGCTGTAACCCTTGTAGCTTTATCCTTTGATCATGATGATGGCATTGTTTCAGGACAAGTTCACTATATTGCATGACAATGGTGGAAGCAAGTCAGTTTCTTGCTGGTGACTGTTGCCGGCAATTGATATTGCTCATAAGGTCCCTCTTTGGTACAACATTGACCGGTGGTGAGGATCCATGCAGAGAACATTCCTGTCTTGCAATTTTACATAGCAAGAACTCTGAAATATCAAACTCACAAATCCAGACCATCTTCTTAGCCTTGCACAAAATCAAATAATGAAGTTGTGACTTTGATAACTTACAGCTGTTAGATTACTTAAAGATGTCGCAAATTAAAGGTGGGGTGGATGCTGCATTCGAGGTTAGCACACCAGACATAGCAGAAAAAAGTAATTTAAACCTGAAACTTTCAAGGACAATCAACACTTTTCCAATGGCACATCAAGGAGAAAAGTGCAATAAACCTGGAAATGGTAGCTGATTGCCCTTCAAATGCTAGGAGACATCAATAATGAATCACTAGGGACCGTGGACTCTAGTCAAGGGCACCTGTAAGATATAAATCATGTACAATTAAACAAAGCAATAACGGAGAAGTATTTTACACCTGAAACCTTTTATGGACAAGCAACAGACCCATTAATGAGAGAAGTGCAATATTCCAGAAATGGTAGCCAATTACTCATTTATCACTCAAATGCCTGTGGACTCTATGTCAGGGACATGTACAACATACTCCCTCTTGTACACCTAAGCCATAGTTAGGTTCCAAAGAGTTCATTAGAGTGTTATCTGCAAATCAATAAAAAAGGCATCCATGTGCCAATGGACTCCTTACTAATGCAGGGTCTGGGGAGGGTCAAGACATATACAGCCTTAGTTAGTCCCACTAATGGAGAGGCTGTTTCCACGACTCAAGCCCTCATCCTCAATAAAAAACGTTAAACCTCAACCAATCACCAATTTGTTCGCTCTCCAGAGGGCCAGTAAATATCAGTGCAACCTAGCCTTTTGTCCTTTGCAATTCCTCCAAAGAGGCCTGTAGATGTCCCACATTAAACCATGTCCTTCTAAACGGACAAGAGTCTTCCTCCTCTTTTCGAAAGTGCATTGGGGGTCAACACTCTGCAGCCTCCTAAGATTGTCACCAGGTTAGCAGAAATCACCATCAGACCTATAGCCACAGATTGGTGATTTTTGGGGTTTTTAATGCAAACACTTTCATTGCAGATCTCTTATCTAGTAATTGCTCCAATCTTTTATGTGAAATTCTCGTACTATTTTAACATAAAACCTATTACAGTAACTCCATATACTGGGAATCTGATGAAGTATTTTTTTTTTCCTTCTCTTTTTCTTTTTGTTGTTTATCCAACTGGGAATGTAGCTATGTTGTGAAAAGCGCGCTTAAGCGAGATTTAGAATTATGGCGCCTCGTTTAATGAATCTTCGTCCCAAAAAAGCGATCAGCGCTTAAGCGCGCTTGCATCGCTTAGTAGCGTCTCGCTTAACGATTTTTGACTTTTTTTTATTTTTTTAATAAATTGAACCGAATCTTTTGTTATTTACATAGTTGCATAGTTGAGAAACTTTAAGTAGGTACTTAGAGAACTTTTATGTTTGATGTTATTTTGATGACTATGTAGTATGTATGCATTGTGTGGCTTGTAGTTTGCACTTGATTCTAGTATATTTATATTGTTACTTTGGTTGATTGATAATTGATATTGTTATTCATGCATATACTAGTAGGATTGTATGAAAAAATATTGAAATTTATCTGTATATACTATACTATATAGAGTATTTTACATGTAGGAGCAAAAAAAAAAGGAGTGAGGCGCTAACTAACTGCCGCTTGAGCGCTATTAAGTGAGGCGACATCCCCGTCGCCTCGCCTCGCCTCATGCTTAATACAAACATAGGAATGTTGGATGACATATACAACCTATTCTAATAATGCTTTCTAACTGTGACATACATACACTGTTCTAAAATGCGGTCTAGGCAAGCCGCCTAGGCGCCCGCTCGATGCCCCCTAGGCGTCCCCCTACCCACCCACCCCCCCCTACCCACCCACCCACCACCACCACTCTCCAACTTCCGACTATACATGTCTTTGGGTTTTATAGACTTTTTTACAAATTTCAGTATTTTTTTTTTGAACCGCCTAGGCGGGCTAGGTGCTAGGCGGCGGGTGTCTGCCCGATTAGCAGCTAGCGCACAACCTTGCATACATATTTTATGCAGACCACCAATTCCTAATTTCCCAGGATGTCATCTTGATCTTTTGCTTGGTATTACTGTCCAGAAAGCACATATAAGATAGTTTTGACACATCGGTAGGCACAAAAGATAGGCTGTGTCTGGCTGATGTGTGAATTTTATAACAGTTTGCATCTATGTGTTCAAGACTTGGAATATTTTTTTAGTATGTTGAGATTGAATATCTTCTAATTGTAAGTTACTCTTAAGACCCAGTGTTCTCTACTTTGTTTATTGTTTAACATTTTTATATTTATAATTCCAGAATATGTTGGAAGCAGAGTTTAGCATAGGCTCAATAGTGGAGGTTAGCAGTGATGATGAAGAATTCCTCGGAGCTTGGTTTAATGCAACTATCATTGGGGCTACTGATAAAGACTTCCTTGTGGAGTATCAAAGCGTAGGAACTGATGAGGAAACTAAGCTCTTGACAGAAACTGTGGATCTTCTGCACATCAGGCCTACTCCTCCCGATGTTCCAGAGGTTAAGAAGTTCAAATTGCTTGAAGAAGTTGATGCCTTTCACAATGATGGCTGGTGGGTAGGAGTGATTTCAAAAGTGCTTGATGGTCAAAGATACATGGTTTATTTTAGGTCTTGGAAAGAAGAGATGGAATTTGGACGCAGTGATCTGAGGCTTCATCATGACTGGATCGGTGGGAGATGGGTACGAACTTCCCAGGTATAATAACTAGTCATCATGTTCCTTTCTAAATATTCAGTTGTAGGATAGAAACTATTCTTCTCTAAATATTGGATGCCAAATTCTCTCTTGGGTTATTTTCGACTTGATACCCTCAACCTATTTAAGTTTTTCAAGTTGATACCCTAAACTTTAATATTATACAAATCACTACCCACAACTATTGAATATTTTCCAGTCGATACCCTCCGTCCTAAAAATCAAAAATGAGTTTTTTAGGACCAAAGTATCCCTGATCCTCTTCTCCCACTAGCAGCCATGAGATGTAGTCCTCCTCTCTTACCTTCCCAAATCCAAGAAAACTAATCCTAATTTATTTTGTTCCATCACTTCTTCAACCTCACCTCCATCTTCCCTTCCCTACATAAAATTCTAACCCTAATTATTATTCTTCCCCACATAAAAGACAAAGAAGAGGAGGAGAGAAAGGGGAGAGGAGCTTAGAGGAGAGGGGAACGCGGCGAATGTGGCAGTGGTTGGGCTCGAGCACAGCAGAGGAAAAGTGGAGGCGGTGATGGCGACATAGCTGGGGCTAGCGGGGACAATGATTTTCTAGAAAGGAGAAAAATAGGAAGTAGTGGGGAGGAAAGAGAGAGAGGCAATGGTGATGATAGGGATGGTGGTGGTGGTGTTCGAGGTTTTGGAGAGGAGGAAAGAGGTGGCGGTGATGGGAGCTCGATCCGAGCGGAGGAGGAAGGGGGCGGTGGTTTATACGGGGAGGAGGAGGAAGGAGGAGAAATGTTGCTCCCTTTCCAAATGATTGGAGGAAAAAGAAAAGAATAAATAGTAATAAATATTATTATTAATATTAGAAATAATAATAATTATAGTTGAGGTTTTAAGTGGAGGGTATTTTTGTCATTTTATATTTTTCGTCAACTTTGTTATGGTATCAAGTTGTCTAATTATAGTTAACGTATTTAGTTGTATAATATAAAAGTATAGGATATTAAGTTGAAAAACTGAAATAGTTGAGGGTATCACGTTGAAATTAGGCCTTGTTTTTATTAACGATAATTAAAAAAAAAAGATGGTGTTTACATGCAAAGTATAGCAACGTTTGGTATATTCCAATTGATGTTACTGTCAAATAACTTATTTTGCTAAGCTAGGTGTATTATCCTAAAAGTTTATCCCAGTTTTGATTAGATGATTAATAATATTCTTAACTTTTATTGAACAAGTTTCCTCCATCCAAGGGAGAGGCTTGTTCTCGAGCAAAATATGTAAATATGTAGTGCCGTCCTGTGACGATAGACACATTTTTCTCTTGACTCTTGAAGATTCACTCTTGAAGATTCAGAGCTTGCTAGCTTGCTATGATGCCGAGCTCTCTTTATGGAACCTCAACTTTCCAACTTTATGTTGTTCTTGGACTTGTGTCGCTTCACGCACCGGAACTTCGCAAAAAACTAAATAGACACCTCTCAGTTTATTCTGGCATTTCCTGGCCTTGCGGTTACCTCTACAACCATTATATTGTCTTTATATTTCAGATTTGACACCCTATCCCTTCTGATCTTCACTGCATCACCCACCATGCATGTGTATTTAGCATCTTTATTAGCAACTACTGTTGATAATGCACAACCAAATCCATATTTGTTTTCCGGTAGATATAAACAAGATTTTCAACCAGATGATAATTGAACCCGTCAGCCAAATATTATATTTTGCCTTCTCTTCTATTTAAGCATTAATCTTTTTCCTTTTGCTGTCTCCTAACTCTTAGGCTGATAATTCTGAAGCTTTTTGGCATATGAGTATATGACCAGAAATAAAGTATTGAATGCGATGATAGAGATATATAAATATGAAGAATAAAGTGTTACTATGGATGATGTAATCATTACATCCTTGTCATCCATAGATATTTTACCTGAACCATCCTTTGCCAGTTGCTCTCTCAATTCACTCTCTTCCAATATGTAACATGGCTTCTATCTTTATGAAGTGCAGTTCTTGGGCATTGAAGAACGTCCCCATTGTGAAGAAGCCTTCACTTAAGGAACTCCCTTGCGATAGAAGAAAAGTATATATAATATAAGATAGAGAATAGCCTTGCGGTAGATCACAAGTCTTGAGGGTTGAAGAAAACATGAACTAAAGATGTTATGTATAAAGCTACAAGATGAGGATACACAATAGGTAGTGCAAGTTGAATGAATCAACTAGTGACTAGCTGTAGGATAGGGATGCTAATGGATGGTCTGAGCCCAGACCAAAGCCCTGGTTTACTAGGAAGAGTTTGGGCGACCGAAGCCTGGTCTACTAGGTAAGAGCTTGGGCGATGGCAGATCTTTTAGACTGGAAAAAACTTTTGTTACGGGTCAGATAGTGGTGGTCTGAATCTTGTTCCAGCCAAAAGCCAATCAGGGAGTCCTGATTTCCAATCTGGATCTTGGTTTCTTGAAAGTGTAGGAAGCACATACTCTCCAAAATGTTGGGTTTTAACAAAAGTCCTGTATAACAGTATATGTGAAACATATGAGAGAATATATAGAACACAGGAATTACTTTATTTAAAATGGATACTAATGTTTTCAAACAACTGCTACTGGACGAAAGCTCTCACATACCATCTGTTTCACTTTCAATCTAAACCAAAAGTGGACTTTCAGATTCCAGTTTTAATATTTTGGGACTCTTAGGGCTACTTTGAATTGTTGTTACGTTTTATCCAGTACCATTGAATTAAAAAGCGCGTCTGGGCGCAAGGCGCAGCGAGGCGCAGGGACAATGCCTAGGAACAAGCTAGGCGCACCACCTTAAAAAGCGCGCGCCTAGTGTAGAAAGGCGCAGGCTCCAGGCGCGCAACAAGGCGCGCCTAGGCGTAAAGTTACTTTTATATATATATATATATATATATATATATATATATATATATTCCAACCTTCTATATACATGTTATATAGTTTATGGGCTTTATTGGAAAGTATAAAAATTATTGTCATTAATATTATTGTGGGTTTTAGATTGTTTTCTAAATTAGAATGTACTTCTATATTTAAAGGCTTATATATATATGTGGTTTGTATATTATATGTATATAGTTTGGGTTATTTATATCTAATGGGCTTATATATATATATATATATATATATATATATATATAAAGAATAATTTTGTGCCTATAATTAGTGATTTTTTCAGGAATTTGGACTTCTATGTAGCTAAGTTTTTAAATGTAGATATTTTTTACATATAAAGAAAAAAGTGCGCCTAGCTTTCAAAAGGCGCGCCTTGAGCCTTGCGCCTCAGGCTCCAGGAATCTTTGCGCCTTGGTGCGCCTTTCGCCTTTTAAAACTATGTCCAGTACTATTTGGTGCTAAATGCAATGAGAGCCAAACAAATTCCATCTTGGATGTACATTTGGCAAAACTTGCAATTTATTTAGGAGCTCCAATGGGTGTTTCCAAAACGTTACCCAATGAGCATTTCAAAAATGCGCGTTAGAGCAAATGGTCTTCTCCACAACTAAAAATCCAAACTAGGCCTTAGTGCCCGACTTAGGCATAGTTTGGATTGTAGTTTGAGGGATGAATAGTTGCTCAAATGTCCCATTTTAGAACGTTCTCTAGGCTAGTGTTTTCAGAAACACCTATTTGGCTCCTAAACGAATGACATTTGGACAAATAGGCATCCCAAACGCAAGCCATTTGGCTCATTGATTGCACTTGACACCAATTGGAGTCCGTAGTGAAATGTAACTACAATCCATACTAGCACTAGCCCTTGCAAAGTACCAAACATGACCTGAAAATAACTGTCCACATAGGATAGTTATTTTTCTTCTGTAAGCTACTGTGAATTATCAAGTAAAATAAAAGCAACATAATATCATATGTTTCTTAACCAATTAATTAAGTCAATCCATGCCATCTTATGAAGATTCAAGAGGAAATACATAGGCTACAAATACCACAAAGTTTAACATGACAATAGCACTAGATGCAATTCGTTCAGATTATTGGATCAAAGTTCAAGCCACCACCTTCTCTTCCTTCTCGCTCTTCTCAACCTTCTCTTCCAAGTCCTCGAGCTCTAACCCTGACGTAGGAAAGGTCCTACACAGCCCCGAGGCTGCCTTCCCTGTAAGCTTCCTCGTGGGAGGGTCGTCGATGGAGAGCTCGAACAGGGTGATCCATATCATCAGCTCCTTGGCCTTTCACTCCCGTCAGCTTCTTGATCTTGCACTTGTTGTGCGCTGTGATCTTGGTGCCTTAGGAGATGACCTTGTCAATCTTCTTGAATGTGTACTCAATCTTTTCTTCTGCTTGATCCACATGAAGTCTGACTCCTCAACGTAAACATAACCAACCTTGATGATGTCCTCGAGTGGGAGAAGGCCTCCGGGGAGGCCAACTTCTTGGAGGAAGCACGACTTCTCTCAGCAGATGTCGTCGCCGTAGTACACCTCTGCCTTGGCCTTGGTCTCATCTGTGATGTGAGTCATCCTTCTTTGTTATTCTTCTTGTTCTCCTCTCTTTCTCAATCTTTGTGTGCTTTGTGTCAAAGAGTATAGGAAGTTTGCTATGTGGCAAGAGTGGAGGAATGTGTCTTTATATATAGGACGTTGAGGGATGCGCTTGACTGTCCCTTGGCTTGTGACAAGTCTCTAATATATTCTTAGAGATTTGGTTGATTGTTAGGATATGTTTCGTCGCTTGAAAGTGGATGGTGATAGTGAAAAGTGCAAATCCAGTACAAGTTGAGAAAACTGTTTGATGAACATTCAAAGTGGGTACATCTTGAAATTCCACGTCTTCCTTTGAAATTTATGTGGAGAAGAATTTTTTTACTTGATATTAGAAATCCACTCTCAGTTTGATTTTTCACTTTCCGTGTTTATCAAACTTCCACTTCAGTGTTTACCAAATGTTGATCATTAGTGCAGTGTTTAGGATATTATCAAGGTTCGAAGTATCGGTATCGGACCATTCCTATGAGTATCGGGATCGGCGATACTAGAAGTATCGGATCGGAGTATCGGATTTTTTGGTATCGGAAAACAAATAATTATTAATAAATTTTTAACATTTTTTATAATATATTTGATACATTTAGGCATAATTTTAATATTTTCAGTGTTGTTACTTAGTAGTTTTGAAATTGAATGAAATGATAGTCACCCCTATCGATTAATTTACATACGATTGGTAAGTTTTCTTTTTTTACATGCTTTTATAACCTTTCTATGCTTTTACATCCTTGCTGATTGGTTTTTTTCGTTCAATTTTCTTAATGTCGGTAACAGTCGGTATCGGATATCGGTCGGTATCAGATCGGGAGATGCCAAACCAAACCGTATCACTATCGGCCGTATCGGCTCGGTATCGGCTGATACTGCGAACTATGAGTTAAAGTATGATATGCATGTATTAACAATTCCATACCATATATGACATAACGGTTCAAACTTGGTAAAGAAAGTATTTGAAATATATTACTTAACAATACAAAAGTTGAAAAAAAAGAACCAGAGTGATTATATATCTTTCAAACCTTTGTGATGATTTTCTACTCATGGGAGAGAAGTGTATTCTGGGGATTAATGTTGCTTCCGTAATTTGGTATGGTTGAAGAATTTGTAGGTGACAGTTGGTAGAATAGAACAATAATAAGGTCAAGTTATTATCTCACTAGTTGCTAGCCTAAAACGTACACCAACTGGAATCTTGTATGGGCAAGTCTGCTATTTTGAGATATTATCGCTTTGGTGAGGAATGAAGGTCTCAATTTGGTCTCAACCTGCTTTCTTAGGCGTGTTTGAACCAGGTCTAAACAGTTTCATATGTAAATGTCCGAGTTGCCTAACCTGTTTAATAAATGGATAGGAGTTCAAATCAAAGATGGTGATCGGTTTATGAAAATAAGACTGGAGATTTATATGTAGGCTGTGTTTAGTACATCATATTTAGATTCCTTCCGTCTAATTTTGCGATTATCACGCCAGGAAATCATGCAGAAATGAGTACTCATGTGTAAGAAATGTGACAAACCCTTGAAATAGTTGAAGCTAACTAGATTAGAACTCAGGTCAAAGACAAGCAATTGAGACAAATATAGCTCTTACCGAGCTAGAACATGAGTAGAGGATGTCAATATCACTACAAAATTACAGTATAACAATGACGACAAACGGGTGATGTACCATGTTTGTCGCTGATTAGCGACGGACGTACAATATAATGACGATGGATTCGGAGGGAGATGTGTCACGGATCTGCCCCCAGTGTCGTAGTGTCGTCGCTACGCAGGTTACTTGCGGAAAGCTGAGCGACTAATTAGCAACGACCAAGGGATCGCTTGCACATCGCCTATCCGTCGCCTAGGGAAGAACTGTTTTGCCGTAACATGTATTTCGTTGGCCGCACTATCTATATTCTTCAGATATCTTTGTTCAAATAAGATGGCGGTGCAATATATGGTTGAACTTGAGGAGAAGATTGTCTTGACAATGTGCACATTAGAAAATGTCTTTCCTTTTGATTTTTTCGACAAGAAGCATTTGCAGATTCATCTTCCATAAGAAGCATGTGTTGGTGGATCTGTCAAATATTGATGGATGTACCCATTTGAGAGGTAAAATATGTATAGGAGTACAACTTTGAGAAATCATGTAGATGAAGCTATATAATTGAATTGAGAATGTGTTTTTCTAGGTATCTCCATTACCTAAGAAAAAGGTCGGTAAATGCTCATGTAAAAGCTTCGATATGCGAAACATATATCATCGATGAGATTTTAAACTTCTGCTCGATCTATTTCGATACTCATGTTCAGACAAATTGAAATAGGGTCCCAAGGAATGAAGAAGGCGCGAGTGATGCATGAAATAATGAAAGACCTATCTATATTCAATGTGAGGGACAAGGTTAGTTCTAAAAAAATGTTGTTGGGGGACGATGAGTTAACGACCGCTCATCAATATATACTGTTAAATTGTGGCATACTGAAAATGAAAGATATTGAGTGGTAAGCGACTCAAATTTGCTATTTTCCTTTAAATGTCATATAAGTATATTAACTCTATTTTTTTTTTTCTCAGTTTAAGGGTGAAGTGAGAATGAGTCAACCTAATATTAATGAGGAACTTCAAAAATAGGTCGATAGTGAATTTGCGTCCTAGTTCAGCAAATATGTAAGCAACTTAATTACACCTTATTGGATATTGGTGTTGTTGCACCATTAATTAACCTATTAAGTATAGATCATGATTACATGTTTTATTACCTGGAACTGAACTCAATAATAAAAGCTTTCGTTATTTGGCATTTGGGACCGATTAAGGAGCAATAACTTGGCATGGCTACACCATTAACGGCTACAAGTTTAGAATAACTTAGGATTCTATAAATGCTGAATTTGTTGCTAACATGTTCAATAGAATTTTTTTTGGTGTTTGTGTGAGAGGCATCAATTATGATGATGAATTATATTTTGATTATTATGGTGTGCTTTGAGATGTTGTATGGTTGCAAACTTTCATTATCCACCACCCCTTATGACGTGACAATGGTGGTGTTCAAATGTCATTGGTTCGATACAACACAAAATCAAGGGTGAAGAATTAACAAATAATTTGTATTTGTCGATATTAACCATTGAGGGAGATATAGAGGGCATGATACTTCTATGATGGTAAGTCAAGTTGTTCAAGTCTATTATACAAGTTACCCAAGACGTCGTAGAGATTGATTTTACTGGTGAGCCGTATGCAAGACTAAAGCTAGAAACACGTTCAATATTAGAGACGTAGCATACCGTGAGGACGAGGTTGAGGAGCCTCAACATATCAGTCAATAGTCAGATGCCGATGATGATATGGAGGTTGACGCTATTGTAGAGAAAGATAGAGGTAACTAAGAGGTTGATATGCAAAACTTAGCTCGCAACCAGACAATTAACATTTTTTAAGATCAGGAATAAGTGAAAGGTATCTGGATTTTTCAGCAGGTCTTTCAAGTATTGCGTGGTTTGTTGCAGTAGTCGCATAGACTGCTGGTCTCTCTTCAAGTTTTCGTGTAGAGTTGGCTGATTTATCAGCAGTAGCCTTGGCAACAACAAGGACATAACTTTATACCAACATTACATGTTTGTGGTTCTCTTCTCTTCTCTTCGAACCTCAGCAAACACCTCACCAATTGGAGGAAGTGGATTCCTGCTAATTCCATGGCCGACCCTGGCCCAGGGCAGCCAGGACGACCGCCCAGGGCCCCGTGGAATATGGGAGCCCAAAAAAATTAATTTAAATATATATATTAGTAATCTTGTATTCAACTAGAACTAATATGTAACATGATCCTTTTTATCACAAAACAATTGTGGTGTAGTGGTTAGTATGTTAAACTTGCACACTAGAGGTCCTAGGTTCAATTGTTGGTTGTAGCATTTTTTTAAATTTACTTTTAGTTTAATTTATTTTGTATTATATATGGGCCCCATTTTAAAAGTTTGCTTAGGGCCCCCGTGAACTCAGGGCCGGCCTTGGCTAATTCAGAGCGCCGACAAACACCAGAGAAAGATTAAAGATCACAATCAGGTTCATTGGTTACTGATAAGAAATATGTGCTATGTTCTGAACCACAAATAAACCTAGTTGTTTTCTTTAGCTATGTCCATTGATCGATATTTGTCAAAATAACCCATTGATTGATATTTGTCAGATATGGAGATCATGAACATAAAATATAATAATGAAACTTCTATTAAGGTTTTTTTTTTATACATGTTTGGATAATATGTTTGTTACTTATCAATGTCTTTAAACACATTTGCTTCCTCTTGTCAATGTCTTTAAACACATGTGCTTCCTCTTGTTCTAGTCTATCAACATGATGCTCCTCTTGTTCTGTCCACGTACTTTTATCAAATTCCACATTGAATCCAGCAATGAATTTGTAAATACGATGAGCCACCACAGTCCGTTTGTTATGATTGGCATCTTCAGTGGATTTCCATTCATAGTCATTGAACATAGCAAGGTCCTGCCAAAGACGCTCCAATGAATTGAAATAAATGGTGACCGAGTCTTCACCCTGTCGAATCTTACCAAGTTAACCTGAGACTGATTTCCCAAATTAGAGTACATCTAATTCACGTTGTCCCAGAGTTCTTTGGCCGTGGAGTAGCACATGTAGTTGGAATTAATATCTTCGTTCATGGAGTTCACGAGAAAAGTCGTTACCAGTGAATTTTCTACATCCCAGGTCGCATGCGGTGGGTCCTCCGGTACTGGTGTCTGTCTCCCGTCAGGTACCCCCGATCTTTCCCCGTCCTCTGATGTACATTCGAACAGACTGGGACTACCGGAGATAATTGTCAGCACTAAGGCGAACAGTAGTGATCTGAACAGAGAGATAATCGGTATCGGGGGATTGGGTTTTGAGAGACGGGGTTGATTCTAAGGAAACATCAGACGTGGTTGAATAGAAAACATAAAACTAGGTTGTTTTTTCCCTCTTAAGGTGGCTCTGGTACCATCCAAACTTGAGAGAGAGAGAGAGAGAGAGAGAGAGAGAGAGAGAGGAAAATATAAATAGAATGAACTGGTTCCGGGAGACTTGTGCCAGACTTACATCTGCGGTATGGTATATATGGAAAGAAAGGAACAATCAGATTTTTGAAGGAAGATGTACGGTGAATATTGGCATCCTCCATAATATTGAATTTGATGTACGAGATATGGAGATTATGGGTGCACACCCTTGATAGCTGTTTGTGGAGATTATGGGTGCACACCCTTGATAGTTGTTTGTAAAAAAATTCTTTATTAGTACATTTACCTGGTTATATGTGTGTGTGTGTGTATGAAGTGATTTGTATTGGCTCTACGCTAACACATGTTTACACAGGTTATAGGAGAATACAAGCACAAAATCAAAAAAATAATTACAGCAACTAAATAGAGCTGGCCTAACTAATTCCTAATTTATAGCATTGACTAGTATTAACAACTCATTTAGTATTCTAAACAACCAATCTTTTCTTTTCAACAATATGTATTTATTTTACAATTTGGATGTCTCATTTTTACACAATTTAGATTCACAGATATCAGGCAGCAGTCGTTGTGGACGGAGTTCCCGTCTATCAACTACATCTTTTCGACCTCCGACCACTCCACACACAGATGATATTTTATTATCCGAGGACGGATTATTCCCTCGAGCTCGCCCGATTCCATCATCCACACGAGATACCCACACCCCAACATCGACACGAGACACCTCCACCCCATCATTGGCACCAAACACCCCCATCCCATCATCGGTAGGAGATCCCTCTACTCCATCATCTTCTCCACCGTTTGTTTCGACGGTGACAGGATGGGCCAGTGAGTATCCCAACTTGCACTACGACGCTAGCGGTCGATATCTTCCTCGACTTGGTGATCCTCCTACACCACCAGAGAGGCCTATTGGAGAGTTTAGACAGGAGCTCTGGCCTCTTAACAAGGAACTGTAAGTAATTTTAATTTAATATTATTTTATGTATTAATTTACTATTTTTTTAATATTAATTGTTGGTCAATATTTTATAGATTTTTTCCTAGTACTGCTACTCGTGCACTTGGTGCGCTCATTCGAGGGAACTATCATGGACCCTACATTAACTTCTCCCAGGTGCCGGATGAGAAGAAGTTTATATGGCTGCAGCAGATGAAGGTATATGTTTTACTATCACACGTCTTGTATTATTATCTTTTTTTAAATTAATCTTAGAAATATTTAATTTGCTATTTGAATTTGGATTTGCAGAAAAGTTACTGGTGGCCGGAGCATCGAGATTATGCGATCAGGAAGACCTATAAGGGTGCTTGCAGCCACAAGATTCGTGATGCCATGGATGACTTGAAGAAAGCGATTGCTCGTGGAAAAGGGAAGAAAGAGTGGGTTCTTGAGGAGTACTGGAGGGAAATGCAAGCGCGATTGGAGACTCCCGAGTTCAAGAAGAGGTCCGAACAAGCGAAAAAAGCTCGTTCTTGTGCCGGACTACATACAGGTGGATCGATCCCCACCGCTTTGCATGCTCGAAATCTGGTACATATGATAACTTTAAGTATTTGAATTCATTTGTTATATAGTTTAATATTATTAATTATTCTACTTGTACGTTTGTGTTTGTTTACTATTTCGTGCATAGGCCGATAAGATTGCGAAGGAGGGTAGAAATTCCTCGGAAGTTGGTTTTGCCGAGATCTTCGAACACACACACAAAAGGAAGGACGGGACGTACGTGGATGAGAAGGCGAGTAACACATATGTAAGTATTAGATTAATTTTATTTATATTATAACTTAAGATAGTCGAAACAATCTTAGAATAGTTCAAAAAATATAGATTTTTTGAAAACGTCTTTAGGATGTTAAAATGTTGGTGTACAGGCTGCCTTCCAGTCTCTACGGACCGAGGCAACCTCTCGGGCTATCCATGGTGAGGGGGACGAGAGTGTCGGACAGTCTACAGATGCGCCCGTGCCTACGTCCTTGCATACGTCCATTCAAGACAACGACCTTTGGATAAAGGCCGTTGGCGGAAGGGGGAAGGGAGGGCACATCTATGGCACCGGCTCTTTGGCGACGCAAGTATCAGTTGTTTCGAGACCTCCACCGGCGTATACTTCTGTTCTGCGTCCTTCGGATGTCGTCTTAGCGCAGGTGGTTTCAACGGTTACCAGGATCCAGTCGAATATGGAACGTATGCAGGAGACGATCGAGTCCATGAGATCAGAGCGGACTGTACCTGCTATATCTGTTGCCGACGATGCCCCTGCCGTCCTTGACACCCCTGCTTCCTATGTGAGACATGTTGGCTCAGTTGTCCCGGCAACCCCTGCTGCTTCTTCCATTGCGGCAGATGTGTTCGCGAGATTCGTGAGTGCACTTCCGCCGGGTGTTGTGAGTTCACTTCCACCGGATGTCGTGAGCTCACTTCCATCGGAAGTCGTGAGTTTACTTCCACCGGATGTCGTGACTCATTTGCAGGCTCCGCCGCCGCCGCCACCACCACCACCAGAGTTGCAGTAGTTATTCCTATGTATTTATAATAGGCTAATTATAGTTTAGATCCTGGATTTTATACCAGCTTAGAGTTTAGGTCCTGATTTGCCCAGTTGGCAAGTTTGGACCCTTAACTTTTAATTTTAGTTTCATTTTTTCTATTATATCCTTCTAGTCTATAAAGAAAAGTTTAATTGTCACCCATGAGAGGAAGGGCATAATTGAAAAAATAAATAAAACAAATAAAGTCGAGGGTCTATACTTTTCAATTGGACAAGTCAGTGCCTAAATTTTAAACTTGTATAAAATCTAGGGTCTAAACACTAATTAGCCCACTTATATTTTGTAACTTTGGATGTTTTTGTACTTTGGGTATATTTATACTAGTAGTTTTATGAGAATTCTACGAAGTGTTGTGTCCGGTATATAATTATTATTATTTTTTTCTTCTATTTTTCGATTCCCAACTAGCATTTTGCGTTATTTAAGGTCCAGTTGGACAGTAATTCTACGTCGGGTCTCATATATATACTATTATGTATTTATGGTTTGATTTAATTTTAATTATTTGTTCAAATATAACGTATAGGCAATAGAGAGTTACGGGAGGGCGAAGACTGAGCGATGGTTTTTTTCGATTATTTTGTATAAGTGTACTAGGTTTAGACCTAATTAGATTTTGGGTATTGGATTTGTTCGTTTTATATTTTGGGTACTTGGATTTTTTTAGTGACACATTTAGTAACGTTGGACTTTCAGTGACGAAATGAGATTTTTAATGACGAATCTTCGTCACTAAAACTGTCACTAAAAAATTCGAGTATCCAATGTCCAAAACGAAAAATATTCAGTATCCAAAGTGTAATTAAATTCTAAACGTGCTACCTTTATACAAAACTTTTTTTTTTTTTCATCTCAAGACTGAGATCCATTGCTCGAATTCAATCAAAACATTGGTATTGTTAGAGCATCTCCAACTCTATTGTCTTATTTTGTGTTATTATTGTTAGGTGGCATGAGACACAAGACAATATCTTTTATAGGCGGCAAGACTATATTAAAAAAGACAATAAATTTGAAAAGTCTTCTCCAATGCAAAAGTATTGATGAGACAATATCAAATATTATTTTACAACTTCCATGACAACTACTCTTGTTCTTTTTTATAAATATTTTTTTAATAATTGATGATGTGGACATAAAGTTATTGTGAATTGTATTGTCTAAATTTAGACAATAAATTTTATATTGCTCTTGTCATGTTATTGTCATGTCAACTTCATACTTTATTTCATATTTGCATTGAAGAAATGCTTTTGAAAAGAAATATTGTCATTCTTATGTGGCAACTATGTTTTCCAAACCCACAACAGGGTTCGAGATGCTCTTAGACCTCGCCAATGCCAAGGTGGATTGGTGGATCTTGAGGATTGGACTGATTAGATTAGCTATAAATTCAAAAGTTCCAGCATCAAACAAATCCAACAGGAGAAGAGGGAAATTTGTTTGGATAGTTGCAACTTCTTCTTTTTTTTTTTAACAAAATAGATTATTTAATGAAAAATTTCAATTATCGGATATATATTAATTAACAAAATTAAACAATAACAAATTTTTAATTAACAAAAAAAAGTTAGCAAATCTTTTTATAATGAAAAATTAATTAACAAAAATTTTTAAAACAAATTAATAAAAAATAATTATCAAAATTTAACGAAATTTTTTATATAAACAAAATTAACCAAAATTTAGTTAACTAAAAACTAATTAACAAAAATTAATTATCAAAAATTTAAAAAAATCTTAATTAATGTAAAATTAACAAAAAAATATTATTTTTTTAATTAACATAATAATAATTTCTTAATTAATGTTAAAATTTAATTTTTTTTATTTTTTTAGTTAACAAAAAATATAATTATTGAAATATATTAATTAACACAAAATTAATTAATACAGATTATAAAAGTGTTTTCTATTCGGTTGAAGAAAAATTAACAATAAATGATTGATTAATAAATAAATAAATTCAATTGAATTAATAGAGAAGAATTAGCAACAAAACTCTTCTCTCTCAAGAGTTCCACTCGTTTTCTACTGTAACTCAAAAACTCTCCAGTTGCAGTAAAAACTTTCACTTTCAATGGACTTGAAATGGCTAACCAAATACCAAAACTATTGTAATACAAGTGTAGAAAAATTTAATGTGTATTGAAGTTGAGACTTTCGATGCACTTATAACTATCTGTGAAACCCGTAATTTCTGATAATTATTTATATAATTTAATTAGCTAATATAATTAATTATTAATTGTTAATTTAGGAAATTTCATTTTTTAGAAAAATTATTAAAAAACTGGAAGTTTTATCAAAACATGTAAATATTTTAATTAATATTAGGGTAAAATTATTATTTTTCAAGAATATAGATTTTTGGACTTTTGTTTGTCAGCCAGACCCGAACCTAATTGGAACCATAAAGATATTTTCTAAAAGTTGTAAAATATTTTTTAGTTGTCATTTTGAAGCCCAAATAGTCTGGCCTAGAACCCAAATCTTTGAGCTTTTAATTCTTTGGGTAACACTCATTTTAAATAAGTTTTAATTCTTTTCTTAAAACTTTGTTAAGCCCAAAACTCCATTCAGCATCTATTTTATGAAGAGAAGACTCTTCATTCTTTAACCGGCTGACCACCCTTCGAGAACGGACAGGGCTTTCTCTCTCCTTCCCGTAACCTCCCCGAGCCCCCTCCGTTCCTCTTCCGAACGGCCATGGCCGTTGGTCTCCTCCCCATGGTTACTTCCCTATTCTTATTTAAACCCCCTTCACCACCATTACCATCCCCATCACCATTTTTCTTCACCACGTGCCCTAACCCCCAAATTTTTCCGGCGACCTCGCCGCCAAGGCGCACGTCCCAGCGCGGCCGACCACCCGGAGCGACTTCCCCGAGCACCCCATCCACCTCCGCCCCGCGCCCTCGGCCTTCCGCCGCGGCTCCGCCCGCCGGACCCCCGATCCGGCCGTGCCCATCCAGCGCACCCGAGCGCGTTTCCCAGCGCCGCCCGCGACTTCCCCGGCCGTGCCCCGCCTCTGGTGCCGCTCACTGTTCCCGTTGGCAGCCCTGTGCCCGGCCAGCGTCCAGCTTGTGCTCTTCGACGTTGTCCGATTACGTGTTCGGTTCCGTTTCTGCGGATTCGTGTGTTCCGAGTCCGAGGCAACCCTTCGGATTCCGTCAACTTAGGGTAATCTCTGGTAATCATAGTAGTTCGTCCCCTGTTTTGGTCTATGATGATATTTTGGTCCTAGAATTTCCTGGGAATTCGATTTGCTAGGTTTTCGGATTTTTCGAAATCGGTTCGGAAATGCTCTGTGAGTTTTGGAATGATTCTTTGGTTAAATTTTCTGTTGGTTCTCTGAGTTCAGTTCGGTTTTCCGAATCTCGGAAGAATTACTGTGGATATTTCAGGTTCGATATTATTTTAAGTTCTGGTTATTATTATTATATTTTGGTTGGATCGGTGTTCCCTGGTTTGGGACAGTCATCGATGTATGGATTGGCAATTTTTTCCAGTTTTGGGTTATCCCGAAAATAGAGGGAATACTGCCGAAATTTTTATAAAAATTTAATTATATAGTTTTAAAATGATTTTCGGAAAAGAATACTATTTTTGATTTATTGGGCGACGACCTTATTGGTCAATGGACCCCGGCTAAATGCAAACGAAACCGGTTTCGCCCGGACGTTGAGGCATTAGCTATTTTTGAAGAATAGACCAATATTCTGAGACTCATAAAATAAATTTAATTTAGTTTACTATTTTATTTTGTAAATTTAATTGTAGGACAATTTTTCTGGACTAACTAAACTTTCTTCTTATTTAAATTCATGTAATCGGTTTGTAAGGGCATAAGCCTATTCTGGTTGTGGGATTGTAATAGCTTAGGTTTTATTTATGTTTCTTTTATTTTTTGGATGATTTTGATAATGGGAACGTAGTATAAAATAATAATTATTTATTGTATTTTTCAAAAGAATATAATGATTAATGTTTTGTCACTTAGAAAATTAAGTTGTAATTTTAAAATAGAAATTCAGGTATTTCTCATTAAAAAGGAAAATCTTAGTTTTTATATAATTATAAAATACCACGTTTTTTCAAATAAACCGATAAATGCAATTTTCTCGAAATTAAATGTAAATTAATGTTTCTTAATTGCAACGCATTAATAAATAAATGTTTTGTTTGTGTTAGCGTAATCAAAAGATTAAAATTGACTAGGGCAAAACTTAGAGATTGTAACTAGCACATCTAGCATGAAAATTTTTGGAAATCTAAGTCAGAAATTCTCAATTGTAGGGTTTCGAGGACTGTACTAGCATCATCCCGGAACAAATCTCAAATCCAGTTATAATCAAGGCAAGTACGGTTATGTTAATGCGCAGTTTAATTAATGTTAGAAATCTTGCATGTTTAAACCACTGTATTACACGTAACTCTCTCCTAGAGTAATAATTGAATCTGATTGACTCGGGATATTGGGGGAGTAGCGTAGTGTTCTATGACCAAAGCCAAATAGATAACTGATTGTGCGAGCTTATTCCTTTTCCGGAGGATAGGCCGGACCGTATCAATAGGATACAATTGAATCATCCCAAACCGGTCATAGTCATTACATACTCAAATCACATTGTTTACTATTTTGTAGTTTAGTTAAAAATCATTATTTCCAAAACTGTTTAATGTTGCAAATTACTAATCATTAGTAAAATTGTTAATTTTCATAATTGTACTTTGCTCCTTTCCTGACTGGATTCCCCACCCCCAATAGGTTCCACTGATGATGCAGAGCTACTGATTAGTAGTTATTACGATCCTGAGTTGTATCCAACTGTGCTACCAAATGATGTTGGACTCGGAGATGACGAGTCTGTCTTTTAGTTGTTGTTATTTTATAATTTCCAGTTGTTGTTTGAAAAGACTATTTATTTTATCAGTTGTAATTTGTTGGACAAGTTTTTAAGTTATCGAAATATTAAAATTGTGGCAAATAGAAATTGTGTTGTTGATTACCTGCATGAGTGATACAGCTTACTGCCACCGTCTCAACAACGGTGCAGGCTGGGCATGATCAGATTCGACCCAAGAAATTGGGACCGGGTCGTGACATATTTTTAGTGGTGGCCCATGCAGGTCGAATCAACGACTTAGGAAAATCTATTTAGAGACATTTAGAACACTAGAACAATAATTTGCCACAACATAGGACCGAAATATATTATAATTAAATATTTTTGTTTGATTATAGATAGGCTACCTGGCCGACCGTCCCCATAATACAACGACGAATCCATCAACTTCTCGGACGGAGATGCAACCCCCTGTGGTTTTGCCCACTCTAGCTGCCCCACCGGTGCCTGTGGACCCCACTGACCTCATAGGTCTGTTGAGAGGAGTGCTAGAAGCCCAGAAAACTCAAGCAGAAGCTCATCGCGAGCAGACGGCAATTATGAGAGAAGGCATGGAAAATGCCCATAGCGTGGCAATGGCTGCACTGGAGAGAGGAGAAGCAGCTCAACAGGAACCAAGGCCTGCCAAGGTAAACATAAATTTAAGGATTAATCTATGTAATATTAGGCCATATAATTAATGGGAATCGTATTGCCAAGGTGGGCGATATTGAGAGTTTCAAGAAGCAGAACCCTCGACCCTTCAAGGGAACCGAGGGAATCGTTTATGCTGATGAATGGCTCGATAGTATGGAGCGTCTCCTAAGTGTCGCTCGACTTCCAGAAGACCTCAAGACTGAAGCAGTGGGACTACAACTGCAAAATGTAGCAAGCACCTGGTATCGGAATGAACCCCGACTCCAGGACAGGCAGATTGACTGGGACACCTTCAAGAGGTTGTTCAAGAGGAAGTTCTTCCCAACATCAGAGTTGCGGGAGATGGAGAGGCAATTTCAGAACCTGAAGCAAGGAAATATGACTGTTGGAGAATATACGGCAGAATTCGGTCAACTTAGTCGTTTTGCCAAGAACCTGGTGGCTGACCCTGATGATCGTGCTGAAAGGTTTAGACATGGGCTGAGAGAGGAGATCCGCACCCATGTGATCTCAGGCGGTGCTAAGACCTATGAAAAGATCCTGGAGCGAGCTCAAGATATAGAGAAGAGCCAACCCGCTCGCTCAAAGAGGGATTATCCTGGAACTAACAACTTCCAGGGTAATCAGAAGAAGCCCAACAACAACAACAACCGGTTTCCTCACCACCAGCAGCAGAACCAACAGACGAAGAACAATGACATAACAACTCAAAGGCAGATCCCTGTCTGTAGTTACTGCAAGAGGCCAGGTCATCAGGTGAATATCTGCAGAAAGAGACTAGGACACTGTCTAGTCTGTGGGTCTGCCACTCACCAAGTGAGGGACTACCCCTCGGCGGTCAACCGAACTGGAGCAACTCATCAGAAAGGTCCTCTGCCCACTCAGCAGCAACAATTTGGGCAGCATCAACAGAAGACTGGGCAAGCTTTTGCCCTAGCAGCAGAGGAACAAGAGCCAGAGCAGGAATCTACAGCTGATGTCATCGCAGGTTTCATTTATGTGCATTCCTATCCTGCCTTAGCTTTATTTGATTCAGGAGCATCACATAGTTTCATATCCACAAAATTCATCTCTGTACACCATATAGATACGGGCTTTAGTAAGAAGATTTATAGAGTCATGACCGGTGGAGGACCCCTACCCATCACTGAGACCTGTAATTGCCCTATCACCATATCAGGCCACAAATTCATAGCACCTTTGCTTGTGATGTCCTTACCCAATTATGATGTAGTCCTAGGGATGGACTGGTTGAGTAAGCAACATGCACTGATAGACTGTCACAGAGGATGTGTAGTATTCAGCCCACCTGGAGAATCGGAGTTTGAAATCTCTCGAACTCCGGAGGGTATGGAGTGTGTTACTTACACCTCTATCACAGAAGAATCCGGACCTCCCCATCCTATCATAGCAGAATTTATGGATGTCTTTTCTGATAGTCTTCCCAGGTTACCCCCAGACCGAGACATAGAGTTCACCATTGACCTAGTCCCTGGTTCTTCCCCTATTTCTAAGGGATGCTACAGAGTCAACCCGAAGGAGGCCAAGGAGATGAAGGATCAGATCAATGAACTGAAGGCTTTGGGATTTATCCGAGACGGGGCTTCACCCTGGGGAGCACCTGTCTTGTTTGTACCCAAGAAGGACGGAACTGTGAGGATGTGCATCGACTACCGGGCGCTGAACAATATCACAATCAAGAACAAGGACCCTCTGCCCCGGATCGATGACCTGTTTGACCAACTCAGTGGAGCCAAGGTGTTCTCGAAGATTGACCTCAGATCTGGATACCATCAGATCAAGGTCAGGAAGGAGGACATTCCCAAGACGGCGTTCAACACCAAGTATGGGCAGTTTGAATTCTTGGTCATGCCGTTTGGACTGACAAATGCTCCTGCTGTATTCATGAACCTTATGAACAAGGTTTTCCATGAATACTTAGATCAATTTGTTGTTGTCTTCATTGATGACATTTTGATCTATTCGAATCGCTGAAGAGGAGCATGAGGAGCACCTCAGGAAAGTTCTGGAAACTTTGAGGAAAGAGAAGTTATATGGTAAGCTATCAAAATGTGAATTCTTTCTAGACAAGGTAGATTTTCTTGGCCATGTTGTCACAGGAGAAGGAATTTCGATGGATCCTAAGAAGATAGCTGCTGTGGAGAAGTAGTCTACCCCAAGCTCAGTTGCTGAGATCAGAAGTTTCTTGGGCTTGGCTGGTTACTACCGGAAGTTTGTGAAGGATTTTGCCAGAATTGCTGAACCAATGACGAAGCTTACTCGGAAGAATGAAGAGTTCATCTGGACGGAAGATTGCCAGGCTGCATTCGAGGAGCTGTTGAAGAGGCTTACCACTGCACCAATCCTTGCGCTACCCACAGGAACTGGTGGTTTCTCAATCTACAGTGATACCTCTGGAAAAGAACTGGGTTGCGTTCTTCAACAAAATAGAAAAGTGATTGCTTACGCATCTAGGCAATTACGGAACCATGAGAAGAATTATCCCACACATGACCTGGAGCTTGCTGCAGTCATCTTTGCATTGAAGCTATAGAAGCATTATCTCTATGGAGAGAGAGTGGAAATATATACAGACCACAAAAGTCTGAAATATGTTTTCACTCAGAAGGAGCTGAACATGAGACAAAGAAGGTGGCTGGAACTAATGAAAGATTTTGACATCGACCTGCAGTACCATCCGGGTAAGGCTAATGTGGTTGCAGATGCACTTAGTCGATACCCAGTGGCGATGTTTTTGACCAAGGAACGACACTTGTTGGAGGACATAGAGAAGCTTGGTCTGGAGATTGTACTGCCTGAGGAGAAGATGAAGGAACTGGGGCGAGAAGCTGATGTACCTGGAGCTGAATCAACCATGATGCAGTTGCAATTACGTTCAAGTCTGATAGACAAAATCAAGGAGACACAATTCCAAGACGAGACGCTTTGCAAGCTCAGAGATGAAGTACTGGCAGGAACACTTGAAGGTTTCTCTATCACTAGTGATGGAGCATTGAAGAATGGTACGAGGCTGTGTGTACCATCTGGCGAATTGAGGAATGAGCTGATGCAAGAAGCGCACTAGTCACAGTATTCCATATATCCTGGAGCTAATAAGATGTATCGGGATATGCGTACCATCGTTTGGTGGTATGGAATGAAGAAGGATGTATCCAGATTTGTGGCCAGATGCTTGATTTGCCAACAAGTAAAGGCTAGCAGACAGAGACCCGCAGGATTTCTACAGCCGCTGGACATTCCGGAGTGGAAATGGGAGCACATAACAATGGACTTTGTGTCAGGACTACCTCGATCTCAAGGAGGGAAGGACGCTATTTGGGTTATTGTAGACCGACTGACTAAGTCGGCACACTTTATTCCCTTCAAGGTTGGTTTATCTACCGAGAAATTGGCGGCACTGTACATGCGGCATACCTACCGGATTCATGGAGTACCGGTAAGTATTGTATCTGATCGAGATACTAGATTTACCTCACATTTTTGGAAGAGTTTGCATGACAGCTTGGGAACAAAACTGAAGTTTAGCACAACCTATCATCCCCAAACTGACGAACAATCTGAGAGGACCATCCAGACGCTAGAAGACATGCTGAGATCTTGCATCCTGGAATTTGGAGGGTCTTGGGAGGATCACTTGCATTTAGTGAAATTCTCCTACAACAACAGTTACCAAGCTAGCATTGATATGACCCCATTTGAAGCTCTTTATGGACATCGTTGCCGTACCCCACTTGTATGGGATGACGTAGGAGAAAGAGTACTACTGGGGCCAGAGATGGTGACTGACGCAGCAGAGAAAGTGAAGGTAATTAGAGACAAGATAAGGATCGCCCAAGACAGGCAGAAGCATTGGGCTGATAGCAGTCGTCGACCACTGGAATTTGAAGAAAAAGATAGTGTCTTTGTGAAGATTTCTCCTACCAGAGGAACTATCCGATTTGGCAGAGCTGGGAAGCTGAGTCCCAGATATATCGGACCATTTGAAGTTTTGAGCCGAATTGGTGAAGTGGCGTATCGGTTAGCTCTACCAGCTAATCTTGAGGGCGTGCACAACGTCTTCCATGTCTCGCAGCTCAGACGCTACATTCCAGATCCGAGTCATATCTTGGATTATTCAGAGCTGGAGATTGGACCCAGTCTTACAGTATCAGAGAAGCCAGTGGCTATTTTGGACAGAGGTAAGAAGAGGACCAGGACTTCGATGACTTCCATAGTCAGAGTTATGTGGAGGCACGATTCCCCAGGCGAGTCTACCTGGGAGCGGGAAGATGAGATGTGTGAAACCCATTATTTTGTAGCTTTTTATTTAAATAGAATTTTTGTGTTATTAATTAGCATTTTCAAAAAAATTATTATTATTAAATAATATTATATCGTATCGCTAAGATACTACTGCTCAACCCAAGCCGGTCATAGACGTTTGCATATTCAAAACACACAGAACTGTTTTAAACTGCTGAAAAATGTTATTTCAAACTGTTTATCCTGCACTTTTCAATTATTATTTAAGATATGAGATGCATATTTCGTTCTTGCTCCCTCCTGACTGGAGACAACATTTTTAGGTAACACTGAGAATGATGAGCTATATTATGATAGCTATTATGACCCGGTTCTCTATCCTGCGACGATACCGGAGCCGTCTCTGGAGGACGCTGATCCAGGGACTACTGAACCAGATGTTTAGATAGTCTTTTCTTTCTGTTTTTTTTCTTCTTTATTTGGATCTTGTAGTTTTATTTCAGCATTTCCTTTCCAGTTGTACTTCGAAATATTTTATAAAGTTTCAATTTCCGAATATAACAGTTGTGACAAATGTACTTGTGTTGTTGTGAATACCTGCAATGGAACAGCTTACTGCCGTCGTCTCACCACGGTGCAGGCTGGGCATGGTCCGGTTCGACCCATTAACTTGGGATCGGGTCGTGACATATTTTCAGTGGTGGCCCATGCAGGTCTCAACAACAACAACTTAGGAAAACCTATCTAGAAGCAACTAGAACACTAGAACATCAATTTGTCACGACATAGGACCGAAATATTTTATTATTAAATATTTTTGGTTGATTATAGACTGGTAGGCTACCTAGCTTATGTGTGCATCCTAAACCTTTCAGAGAATGACCATTGACAAGACCAAATCCTGCTGGCGATGAGGTGTCATCTCCGGATCATACCAACCAAGCCCAGGGTCTTTTCCCTCGCGGCTGTTTGACCGTCCTCATAATGCATCCAGTGGAGTTTTCACTGCACTGACGATTCCTACCTCATCTCAACTAAGTTGCATTTCCTTGGTGGAGTATCCATTTTTGTTGCTCCACCAGTACCAGCAAACACCTTCCAAATGGTTGCCCTATTTCAAAAAATCCTGGAGTTCCAAAAAGCTCAAGATGAAGCCCAGCAGGAACAGAAGATATGAAGAACGTCAATGATGTAGCCTTAGTTATCTCCAATCAAGTTGGAGCAGAACCTTGTCCTAGGAAGGATACCCCTGAATCTAGAAGATATTTGGGTCCCATCAAGTACTCTACTTTCCGTCAGTCTTGTCGTAAGAAGCTATGGGCTTGTAACTATTGCAAGAGGCCTGGTCATCAGGCCGTTAGTTGCCGCAAGAGTTTGGGATAATGTTTGGCATATGGATCTGCTAAACATCGGGTAAAGGACTGCCCTTATCTTTCCATCAAACCAGAGCTCATATCCCAGCAACACCTGTTAGGCCACAACCTAGGGACCCTCTTCCTATCCATCAGACCCTGCCTCTTACAATAAGGCATGATGCATACTCGAGGTTCATAGAAGATGAAGCAGTTGGAGACTGCTCATGCAAGAGCCAGAACCATGAAGAATAGTACCTAGGACTGCTGAATAGCATTATCTTTTTGGAAGTTGTAACAAGATGTCCTTAGATCAATCATAAGAGTTTATGCTGTAATTCTTCACATGAATAAGAAATTCTTAGTTACACCTTTATGACAGATGTTTTTCCTGGTAGTCTTCCCGGATTATCCCAGATCTAGACATAGGATTCACCCCTGACCTAGTCCCCGGCTCTTACCCAAATTCTAAAGGATATTACAGAGCCAACCCGAAGGTGGCCAAGAGGATGAAGGACCAGATCAATGAAGACTCTAGGATTTATTCAGGGTGGAACTTCACCTTAGGGAACACCTATCTTGTTTGTGCCCAAAAAGGATGGAACAACGGATGTGCATCGATTACCAGACACTAAAGAACAAGTACTCTCTTCCCGGATCGAGGATCTGTTTGATCTGTTTGTGTGGAGTTAGGGTGTTTCGAAGTTTGACTTAAGATCTGACCACCATCAAGTCAAAGTCAGGAAAGAGGACATTTCCAAGACGGCGTTCGAACACTAAGTATGGGTAGTTTTCTTTGGTCATGACGTTGGACTGACAAATGCTCCTGCTGTGTTCATGAATCTCATGAACATAGTTTTTCTGAGTATTTGAATCAGTTTATCTTCTCCATAGATAACATTCTGATATATTCGAAGACTGAAGAAGAGCTTGAAGAATATCTGAGGAAAGTTCTGGAAACTTTGAAGAAAAAGAAGTTTTATGGTAAGTTATCTGAACGTGGAATTTTCTTTGACAAGGAGGACTTTTGGCCATGTTGTCAAGAGAAGAAATTTCGATGGAAGATAGCTGCTGTTGAAAAGTGGTATACCCTAAGTTCAATTCGGAAGTTTCTTGAACTTGGCTGGCTACTATCAAAAGTTCGTGAAGGATTTCGCCAAGATTGCTGAGCCGATGACGAAGCTCACTTGGAAGAATGAAGAGTTCATTTGAACGAAAGATTGCCAGGCGGCATTGAGGAGCTGAAGAAGAGACTTACCACTGCACCAATCCTTGCGCTACCCGCAGAAACCGGTGGTTTCTCAATTTACAGTAATGTCTCTGGAAAAGGACTGGGTTGCGTTCTTCAACAACATGGGAAAGTAATTGCTCACACATATAGGCAACTACAGACTCATGAGAAGAATTATCCCACACCTAATTTGGAATTTGCTGCAATTATCTTTACTTTGAAGCTATGGAAGCATAATTTTTTTGTAAAGGGAGTGAAAATATATACGGACTACAAAGGTCTGAAATATGTCTTCACTCAGAAAGAGCTGAATGTTAGACAAAGATGATGGCTGAAGCTGATGAAGGATTTCAAACATCGGCCCGCTATACCACCCGGGTAGGGCTAATGTGATCGCTGATACCCTTAGTCGATACCCAGTAGCGATGTTCTTAACCAAGGAGTGGCACCTACTAGAAGACGTCGAGAAGCTTGGACTGGAGGTTATACTACCTGGAGATAGAGAGCTGGATGCTGATTCAGTATTGATGAAGTTCGAGGCTGATGGACAAAATCAAGAGGACGTAGTTTCAAAACGAGGCACTTTGCAGGCTTAGAGATCAAGTGTTGGTAGGAACACTTGAGGGTTTCTAAATTGATCAGCAGCGGAACCCTGAAGAATGGTACGAGACTTTACGTATCGGCTGATAAACGGAGGAACGAGTTACACCAGTCGCAGTATTCCATATATTCAGGAGCTAATAAGATGTATCGGAATATGCCTCTATTGATTGGTGCTATGGAATGAAGAAGGACAATACCAGGTATGGGATTAGATGTGAATTTGTCAACATGAGGAATTTAGCAAAAGAACAAACAAGTTTGTTGCAGCCGCTGGACAATTCGGAGTAGAAGTAGAAGCATATAACAATGAACTTTGAGTAAGGATTGCCTTGATTCCAAGGAGGGAAGAACACCATTCGGATTATTGTGGACCGACTGACTAAGTCAGCTCACTTTATGTCCTTCAAAGTTGGTTATCCACTAAGAAGTGGGCAGCATTGTACGAGAGGCACATCTACCGGATTCATGGAATACCGCGGGACGAGCAATCAGAGAGGTCAATCCAGACGCTTGAAGATATATTGAGATTTTGCGTCTTGGAATTTGGAAGGTCCTGGGAAGACCAATTGCATTTGGTGGGTTTTCTTACAAACGACAACTATCAAGTTGGAATTAGTATGACCCTATTTGAAGCTCTCTGTGGACATCGTTGCCGTACACCACTTGCATGGGACGACATAGGAGAAAGAGTACTGCTGAGTCCAGAGATGGTAACTGACGCAGTCGAGAAGGTGAATGCAAGCTTAGGATTATCCAAGATAGACAGAAGCATTGGGTTGGTAGTAGTAGTCGACCGGTGAAGTTGAAGAAGGAGATATCATTTCTGTAAAGTTTTCTCCTACCAGAGGAACAATCAGTTTTGATGGAGCTGGAAATTAAGGCCAGGTACATCAGGCCATTTAAAGTTTAAGACTAGTTGGAAGTAGCGTACCAGTTAGCTCTACCAGCTAATCTTGAGAGTGTGCAACGTATTCTACGTCACAGCTCAGACGCTACATTTCGGATCCGAGTCACATTTTGGATAATTCAGAGCTGAAGTTTGGACTCAACCTTTCAGTGCCAGAGAAACCAGTTGCAAGCGTAGTCAGAGGAGAGAAGAAGATCAGAATTTGAGCCATCACTTAAACTCCTACTTCTTATCTTTTCGTTCTAAACTTGACTGATGCTGCTAAGTCAGCCTAGTTTTGCAAGCTATCTCTTTATCAAGCTTGATCATGACAGTATTTTATTGGGTGCACCCACTAATATATTGTCTAATCAGGACCGGTGCATGATGGTCTGATCAACCTCGTGTACTTTGGTTCGCTTTTGTATTTTTCTGCGTGGATGATATCATAAAAGAAACTTGTCCCTAAACCGTCTCATCCACGATTGCCTTGAAAATTCTTATGGTTGGACCTGAGTTACGGGCGCAGTACCCGTACCTGTTTGAGACTTGAGGTAATCCCTAACCTTACTTTAAATTTCGAGGACGAAATTTTTCTAAGGAGGGAAGATTGTGAAACCCATTATTTTGTAGCTTTTTATTAAATAGAGTTTTTGTGTTATTAATTAGCATTTTCAAAAAAATTATTATTATTAAATAATATTATTAAATATTTTTGGATGGAAAAGGATTTCGAAAATAAATATAACATGGACTTTTGATTTTCGGACCCAGACCCGAGTCCGAGCCCAGACCCAGGCCCGAGCCCAATTCCTTCTCTATTAAAAACCTGATTTTTAGACTTGGTTAAATCTTCAAATAAATAATAATAAAAAAAAAATTTTACTTTGTGCTGGCCCCGAAGGACCAGCACTTGGAGTACGTGACTCCTTCCACCCTACTCCTATTTCCCCTCTCCAACTCTTTCTCCACCATGTATTTTCCCAACGTTACAACCCACTCTTTCCTTTTATTCTCCCTACTACTTCCAACTCTCATCTCTTCAACAGAAGAGAAGTACTCACTCTCATCCCTCCCTCTGTTCTCAAAACCCACAACTTCTTCAACTCAAAATCTATTTTCCCCCTTCTCACCCGAGCCCTAGATCCGGCCGGAGCTCCTGCGCGCGGCCCACTCTCCGGCGCCCCTTCCACTCGCCATCGTCGCCCGAGCTCCCCTCGCGCCCCTGATCCGCGCGACCCCGACCACCCGAGGCCGCCGCCGCCTACCCGCGCCCATTTCCAGCGCGCCACCCCCCCGCGCCTAGGGCTGTCGACCGTCGACCCCGTCGTCGCCCCCTCTCCCGCGGGTCTAGCGCTCTCCGGCGCACCCCCTTTGTCCGTGCCACCCTCCGGCGAGCTCGACCAGCGCCGAGCTTCTCTCGCGCGCGGTCCCCGCTGTCCAGATCCGCCGCCCCCGTACGGCCTCACTTCGGCACGCACCCCCGTGCGCCCCTTCCCGTCGGCTCTCCAGCGACTGTCCCCTTTACGCTGCCGACAGCGTCGCTATCCGCTGACAGCGCTGCTCTTCGCAGCGTCTCTCTTCTGGCCAGCGTTCCCTAGCTTTGGATTTCCGGCGTTCGTCGTCAACGTCGCTGCTGGATTATTATTTTCTTTCCATTATATCATCTGAGAGCTCTAGCCGAGCATCCCAAGGTATAAATTCTCTGCCCCGTTGCATTTTATTGGTAGTCGATGATGATAACGGTCCCCGATTTCCCCTTCGAAAATTCGGTTAGCTACGCTGTAGTTCGGTTAGCTACGTTAGCATTTTTGTGATATTGTCTGCTGAGATTTTTGTGCTGTTGGTTTGATTGCGGGATTCCCGAGTATTTCGGGAAGGTTTTGGTGGTTGGAAAATAATTTCTGTGGTTATATTTTGGGTATAAATGGGTTATTCTTTGGTTGGGACAATTGCAGGATTTCGTTGTTGGCGCATTTCCCAGTTTTGGGTTGTCCCGAAATAGAGGAAATGCTGCCCAAATTTTTACCAAAACTTTATCTGTTTGGATTTCAAATTTAGTTTTTGAAAATGATTTTAAAACTGATTTTCGGGCGACGACCGTACCGGTCTGTGGGCCCTAGCGAAATGCAAACGCACCGGTCCGACCGGGCGTTGAGGTATTAGCTGGATGTGACGATGGACTGAGTCTGAGACTCCAAACTTTTGATTTAAATTACTTTATTTAATGTTTAAATTATTTATTATCGATAATTGGTTACTGCATATTTTATTTAGGAATTAAACAGTTTTCTCTTATTTTATGTAAAAAAAATGTAAAAAGCATAAGCCCATAACTCTAGGATGATTAGCTGTGCCCTGTATTGCATAGTGTAAGTTTTACTTCTTTTCTGGGTGGTTGATGTTGATCTTTTGGGTGGTTTGGATTGGACGTGTAACTCGTAGTTAGAACGTGATCATTTCTCGTATATAATTAATTAAGAATTACCAAGTAAAATAAATGGATAAAATATTAATAAGATAACTAGATTATGTTTTGGCACTGAAAGAAACTATTTTTATAGATATATTACAAAAGCACAAAGTTTTCCAAAGATAATTTGTTCTTGTTATTATTTTCCAAATAATCAAATCAACGCACGTAGCTTGCGACGTAAACGTTAGCTGTAGTTTAATAACAACTTAAAACCTGACTAGGACTTGTTACTAGAGATTACAACTAGCACTCTTAGCCTGGTTATACAACGGATCTAAGTCGAGTTCTCAACTGTAGGAACTCGAAGACATACCTGACGTTCCTCCTCGGTATTAACTCGTCTTTCCAGTCATTCTATACAAGGCAAGTTTCGGATTATGTATTCTTGTATTTTACTTAGTAAAGTTAAGCTGCATGTTAAACCACACTGCTGACACGGAACTCTATCTTAGGGTTCAACTACTGATTGATACTGTTACTGATTGTGGGACTGGGGGAATAGTGTAGGCGTTTATGACCAAAGCCCTATTGTCATAACTGTATTAGCTTGCCCCTCTTACACACGGGGATAAGCCATATCGTATCGCTAAGATACTACTGCTCAACCCAAGCCGGTCATAGACGTTTGCATATTCAAAACACACAGAACTGTTTTAAACTGCTGAAAAATATTATTTCAAACTGTTTATCCTGCACTTTCCAATTATTATTTAAGATATGAGATGCATATTTCGTTCTTGCTCCCTCCTGACTGGAGACAACATTTTTAGGTAACACTGAGGATGATGAGCTATATTATGATAGCTATTATGACCCGGTTCTCTATCCTGCGACGATACCGGAGCCGTCTCTGGAGGACGCTGATCCAGGGACTACTGAACCAGATGTTTAGATAGTCTTTTCTTTCTGTTTTTTTTTCTTCTTTATTTGGATCTTGTAGTTTTATTTTAGCATTTCCTTTCCAGTTGTACTTCAAAATATTTTATAAAGTTTCAATTTCCGAATATAACAGTTGTGACAAATGTACTTGTGTTGTTGTGAATACCTGCAATGGAACAGCTTACTGCCGCCGTCTCACCACGGTGCAGGCTGGGCATGGTCCGGTTCGACCCATTAACTTGGAATCGGGTCGTGACAAGATGCGGGAGAAATACCCGTATTTATTTGAGACATGAGGTATTCTTTTCCTAACCTTATCTCTTTAAATTTCGAGGACAAAATTTCTTAAAGAAGGAAGGTTGTGAAACCCGTAATTTCTGATAATTATTTATATAATTTAATTAGCTAATATAATTAATTATTAATTGTTAATTTAGGACATTTCATTTTTTAGAAAAATTATTAAAAAACGGGAAGTTTTATCAAAACATGTAAATATTTTAATTAATATTAGGGTAAAATTATTATTTTTCAACAATATAGATTTTTGGACTTTTGTTTGTCAGCCAGACCCGAACCCAATTGGAACCATAAAGATATTTTCTAAAAGTTGTAAAATATTTTTTAGTTGTCATTTTGAAGCCCAAATAGTCTGGCCCAGAACCCAAATCTTTGAGCTTTTAATTCTTTGGGTAACACTCATTTTAAATAAGTTTTAATTCTTTTCTTAAAACTTTGTTAAGCCCAAAACTCCATTCAACATCTATTTTATGAAGAGAAGACTCTTCATTCTCTAACCGGCTGACCACCCTTCGAGAACAGACAGGACTTTCTCTCTCCTTCCCGTAACCTCCCCGAGCCCCCTCCGTTCCTCTTCCGAACGGCCATGGCCGTTGGTCTCCTCCCCATGGTTACTTTCCTACTCCTATTTAAACCCCCTTTACCACCATTACCATCCCCATCACCATTTTTCTTTACCACGTGCCCTAACCCCCAAATTTTTCTGGCGACCTCGCCGTCAAGGCGCACGTCCCAGCGCGGCCGACCACCCGGAGCGACTTCCCCGAGCACCCCATCCACCTCCGCCCCGCGCCCTCGGCCTTCCGCCGCGGCTCCGCCCGCCGGACCCCCGATCCGGCCGTGCCCATCCAGCGCACCCGAGCGCGTTTCCCAGCGCCGCCCGCGACTTCCCCGACCGTGCCCCGCTTCTGGTGCCGCTTGTAGTGCCCCGTCCCTACATCGTGCCCCGTCTCCATCCACGGGGTGTACAAGAAAGGAACACTGTCGCTATCGATTCGGTCGGGACCGATAGTTCGGAATCGGCCGAGTCGATCGAACGGGAACGGTTGAATTAAGATCCATTCCACGTTATGGAATGGCTTCTTCGGAACCAAGTCCCATATTCAGCGGGTTGCGCCTCGAGGATTGGCTCTGCGGCTGAGTCGGGAGAGACCTCCCGTTGCTCTGGTTTTCATGCCGCACTTGATTTGGCTTTGGCTTTCGTTTTTGTGAATGCGCTTTTCGTGAATATTTTCGATGGGTTTTCGTGATGCGTTTTCGAGCTCGTATTCATATCGAAATTCTTTGAAATGCACAGTGTTCTAATCAGTTGCTTATGCGATTGCAGGTGATCGCGTAGGCGACGACAGCGCAGCCAACCGGTCGCTCGCTTGAAGCAAGCCTAAGGCGAGTGGCTGACCTCCTTCGTCCCGTCCCTCTACTTCAAAACTTAATATGTGAAGTAAAATAAATGCTTGTCATAATAGTGTAGAATCAATGAAATCGTGGCACGATACTTCACGAAACACTTGTTAACGAACTACCGATTTTGGAAATAGAAAACATGCTTTCTTATACAATCATACTGGGTCTATGCAAAACTATGAATGAATCGATTAATGTTTATCGCAACGATACGGCCAAATGACCCAAAACAACTAAGTTCAAAGGAAAACGGTCATTGGACAACTTGTCGACAAGGTGTAGTTTCCTCGAACGGTTACCTAGGCCAAGGGACCGATTCGGCCCGGGAGGAACGAGTGTATAGCAAGTGCCAGCCTTCATCGGCGCGAGTTATGCGGGAACTTTCGCACAGGACTCGCTACCCGACGCGAAAGGGTCGCCGTCTAACTCAGCTATATGTCCGCGATGGCTTGAAATTGCCAGTGGCCTTCACACCCTTCTTACTGCTTAACAAATGCACGTGGCACGGGGTGAATATGATAGTTGCTCAATGTTATACAATTTCATATGCTTGCCTTAAAACATGTTAACATGCAAATCGAGTAGGACGGTTAGAAAGATCATTAAAATAGCTAGCTAACATGTTTATAAAACTTCTTGAATCAAATGCTAGAGCTTGGATTTAATTAGCCATTCGCCAGTACATGTGTTTCGTGCTGATCCTCGCTCTTTGCAGGTCCCGCGAACCAGGAAGGACGTGCCAACTAGCTCGGCGACGTTCGTGACTTTTGAAACTTCGGCCGTGCGTCGAAGACTCTCTCTCAGCGACTCCACTTTGAAGGCTCTCGACAGTCCAAGGAAGATGACTCAGCGTCCCTCCCATCCAGGTCACTGGAGTACTTGTGTATATTGAGGGATGTGTGCAATGTATGGAACAACTATCTCGTCGGCACTCTTTTGTAATCGAGTCATGTTGTAGCCCGTGCGGCAATAAGTCTTGTACCAGAGTCTGTAAATGATGTTCATTATCAATAAAGAATCAAGTTCCTTTACTTATTGTGTGATTCAATTTGTCTGCGTACTCTCTTAGATCTCGTGTCTCGGATTGCCTTATGACTATGCCTTGTGCGTTCGCAAATTAGGTTCTTACGGCATCACGCCCGGGGGACGACTATCGATTCGACGGAATCGGAGCGTGACATAATGGTATCAGAGCACGGTTTTACGTCCTTGGCCTCTAGTGTCGAATTCTAGTCTCCGACCGTTGACCTCGTGTCGATGAGAAAAGTTGTTCCATACGCTGAACCCAGGATATTTTCTGAAACTAACGAGAGTTGTCTTTCCTTTTTCCCTGCAGTTACGGGAGCTCAGGCGGAAGACGAGATGAGCGCTTCCAGCGGCTCGAGTACTTCTAGACCCGAGCGTTCCGTCAACCCAACGGGAAAGACGCCTACTGTAGCCGGACCTTCCGGCGACCCGATGCAACGTATGCTGCAGATGCTTGAAATACAGCAACGTCAAAACTAGCTCCATCGTCAGCAAGCGGAGGCTCGTCAGACTCAATTTGAGAATCGGTTCGAGGCTCAATTCCAGCTGCAGCAGCAGCAGCTGAATACCCTCCAGCAGATCGTACAGTCTGTCGTCGGCAACAACAATAACTCAACGAAGACACCTGCCGTGACCCAGCCTGCGGTTCGATCTAACGAAGCTGAACCAGAGGCGCCTGTGCTCTAACCTGCAGCACCGAGAAGTTCTAACTTTGACGTGTCGAAATTCGCAAAAAGCTGCCGCACTTCCTTCAACGGCACAGAAGATCCCTCCGTGGTGATCGACTGGTTGGAGGAGCTGGAGGACAAGTTCGAGCTTCTGGGTGTCGAGGACTCGAAGAAAGTCGCGTGTGCTCAACTTCTACTTCGAATGAACGCGCACGATTGGTGGGCTGTGCAGAAGCGGGCTATTCGACGTGAAGACGAGACGGCGGCAATCTCCTGGACTACATTCAAAAGTGCGTTCGAGACAGAATATCTTTCAGCAGCCGTGCGACAGAAAAAGAAAAATGAATTCATGCAACTGAGGCAAGGGAGTATGACTGTAAGGCAGTACGCGGCCGAATTCAACAAACTGGCCAAGTTTGCTGGAGACTATCTGCCTACCATGTAGGACCTAAAAAATCATGTTGCATCAATCAACAAAGTCAAAAATTCAAGATATTCATCATTTTGATGAGTTGCGCAGACAACAGTTTGCGCAGACATCACTTTGCGCAGGCTGGTTTGCGCATATTCCCAACTGCGCAGGCTGACGTGGCAGAAGTCATCATTGACTGAATCAAATCAGATCTTCCTGATAGCTGACAACACGACTAACGAGGAGGCTGTTCGTTTTTGACGCCGCACAGTGCTCGAGGGCGGCTGACAGGTGGCAGCGCAATCCATGTTTGCGCAAACCACTTATACGTAATCCGTGTTTGCGTAAACCATTTCTGCGCAGTCCATTTTGCATATTCTACCAATATAACTGACCAATTACGTGGCATTCATGCCATCAATTGCTCATTACGTGGCAACTGTCTATGCACGATCATGCGCATTTCAATCAAATGATGCCATGTGTCCCAGATAGTTGGCCCACGATCCAATAACTGCTTGCGCAATCCAGTGCTGCGCAAACCAGTTGCTGCGCAAATCAGCTTGTGCAGTCCAAAATAACTGAAAGTTAGTTATTTTCAGAACTCTATAAATAGAGTTTCAAGTCTTCATTTCAAGGGGGATCAAAGATCAGAGATCAGAAATCAGAGAGTTCAGGAGTTCTTGCCAAAGTGCTGCTGCATTCTTCCGAGACTTTTGTCTTCAACTTCAGAGGCTTTTGCCTTCAGTTTCCAGAGTTGTTTTCAACTTCAGAGGCTTCGTCTTCACAGTTCACATCGTCTAAGGGATAAAGCAATCGTTATCAAGATTGGATTCCTATAGTTGTAATTTTCCCAGAATTCTTGTAATCTTTATTACAGTTTGTATCAATAAAGTTTTATACTTTTGTTTTTGCAAACAAAATGGCGACTCTGCTGGGGACAACTTTCTCCTCCGACGAGGAAGTAGCAACTCAATGTGACGTAGCGTCTATCGGGAAGACGCAGAAGACGCTGGTTGTTAAGGTCAACCAGACAGCCTACGAGGCGATGCTCAACTCCAAGACCACTCCCCGTACTGTAGCCACTTCTGCTAAGAGCAAAGTGCGCTCAGTTTGGGTCTCCAAGTCTGCACAATCTGGCAGTTTTTCCACCAAGGATGCTGTACCAATTGCTGCACAATCTGCTAGTCAGACTGCTGCACAAACTGCTGTGCCAACTGTTGCACAGTCTGTCTCAGCAACTGCTGCACAATCTGTTGCAGTCAAGGCTGCGCAATCTGTTGCAACTGTTGCACAGGCTACTTCATATGCTGCCTTGTCAAAACAGAAGACTCCTATGACTCTGGCGCAATTGGCAGTGGCTTTTCCTGCGCAAAATAGCACTCTTGTAACTAAGGTGCATCCCAAGCACTCTAAGACAAGAACTCCTGATGTACTTCCTACCAACGCTTCTAATGCACAAATGACTAGTGCACCTTCCACCCATGCGCAAACCAAGTCTGCGCAATCCAAGAAAAACAGCCTTTTGGCTAAATTTCCTTCTTCTCATAATAAAAGAAGAGATTCTACTCCTCTTCCCAAACACCCTATTGCCCCTGCGCAATCCATTGAGGGTAGTCCTTTGACTATTCCTCCTTCTCTTCAAAGCAAAGGAAAAGGTCCATTGGTCTTTTCTCAAACTTCCTTGTCTCATGACTTGGAATATAACAGAGGGAAACGCTCTTTAGCTAACCCTTCATCTCAAAACAAAGGAAAAGGCCCTTTAGTCTTTTCTCAGTCTTTTTCAGTCTCTACTGAAGAAGATCCATCTCAATGTGTCTCGGCTCCAATCAATTCAAGAACTCTGGCAAACAAGGATTCTTCTTTCCTTTATAAAAAGAGTACTTGTACTAATCAAAGAGGTATTCTGCCTACTCCGATAGCAGAATTCCAGGACCTCCCGACTCTCCAAATTTGTCGTTCCAGACAGGGAAAACTGTTAGTGTCTCAAACAGAAACTCCTGAGGGTGAATTTGCTGACCTCAGAACTTATCTTAATCGACCCACTTCGGTAAAACGCAAACAGCCAATGCCGAAGGTTAAACATCATCAGAAACAAATCTCCAAAGTCAGAAATCCCGACACTTATGCCAATGAAGTGAGTACTTCCCTGTATACTCAAGGGACTAAACATTTGAAGAATCGGAATCATGTTCCAAATGTTATTAAAGAACAGATCCCTCGGAATTTTTCTCGTCCTGTTGTAGATCTTCGAGAACAGCTAAGACAAAAATAGGATAATGTCTCAATATCTCCATCTCAACCATCTGATCATCACTGTAATCATAAAGTCATCATCCAATGCTGTTGTCAAACGACAAAACGATCTGTCTTCGATCGTTTAACTTTTGCTAAATCTGAACCTATGTCAGAAGAAGACGAAGTTTTGTATGCTTCTGTTAACATGACTTCCCGAGACACTGGGGGTAAAAGATGCTCTAAGCATGGTAGACTCCGTAAGCCAAGCCAACGGTATTTGGAATTACTTCAAGAAACTTCTGAAGGAGTATTTCAACATACCCGTTCCCGAAGCCGAGATACAATCGGTCAAAGAAATCTTCCCCAAAATCCTTCAAGTCATCTCCCTGTTTCCCAGTCAGGAGATGATTCGTTTTCTGATTATGATGCATACAGTGAAAGTTCTGAACAAACAGTATCTTCCACTGTGCCAAGAGAAGTGACGGCTTATGTTGTCACCGATGATCCAGATGCTTCAACCTCTGCAAATCAGGAACAACGAATTGCTGCACTCGAAGACAAATTAAAAACTATGGCTGAGATGGTTGCTAGTATGTATTCCATCATTGTAGCACAGCATGTTACACCACCAACTGCACCTATTACTAGTCCAGAGATCATAGCGTCTTCAATACCTGCCAATACTGGGCTGGGGGTAGTGCCTCCTCAAATACCTCCTGTACAAGTGCAAGTACAAACTACGTCCAGTCATTCAGGAGCTAGGGGTAGTGCTTACAACGCTGTTCCTCCTCCTACCACTACAACTCAACCTGCTCCTTCTTCTTTATCAGAAGACGCCAATGAAGCTGTCAAACTCTTACGAACCCAGTTTGAAGCATTTAAAGAGAAAGACAATCTACAAAGGTTGGGGATTAAACAACCCTATCCGGTTGAATGGAAGGATGTCCCGTTTCCCCCAAAGTACAAAATCCCTACAATCTCTCTGTTCGATGGCAGTACTTCCCCAAGTCAATTCATCAATCATTTTGAGGTAATGACTGTTCAACTTCAGCCAAATGACGCTCTTCTTACCAGAGTGTTTGTCGGTTGTTTAGCCGGCGTAGCATACGACTGGTACAGAAGTTTGTCCGATGGTTGCATCACATCCTTTTCAGGTCTCAAACAAATCTTTCTGGAACGGTTCTATGAAGGATTTAATGATATGACTATGTCAGCTCTCAACAAAATCAAACAAAAACATAATGAAACGGCTGAGAGCTTTATTGAACGGTTCCGCCGTGAAGCCTTGAAAATGCCTCCAGGGACTCCCGTTGCTGTCACTATTGATACTTGTAAGGCGAATCTTTTACCTATTATCAGTATGTGGACGGGATCAACCCAATTCCAAGATTGGCCCTCATTCATCGTCAACGCCAAAGCTGCTGAAGTAAGTGCCGACAAGTTCAAACAATTGGGGGTACAAATGTCTAATCCTGATCGCGATGAGCATCAGAATTCAGGTGGTGGCAATCGCCAGAACAATCGCAAAGCGAAAGAGACTTTAAACATTAACTTGAACAAAAATAAAAAATCTTTGGCTGTCAATGTGGCCTCACCTACATCTACTCCTACTCCTTCTGCACCTCCACCGAGGGAACCTCGTCCGAAGGTAGAATATTCCTTTGACGAAAATGACATGGCAAGTATCTTTGAGTGTTTACTCAAAAGCAATAAAATTCAACTCCCTGATCCAAAGAAACCTGATGAAGTCAATAAGACTGATCATCCCAAATATTGTGTCTATCACCGATTCATTGGACATCCTACTCGAGCATGCTATGTGCTCAAAGGTAAGATTCAAGAGCTTGTCAATGCAGGTGTAGTCACTTTGCAACAAGATGAGAAGACTGTTACGACAAATATGGTTTCAGTCCAATTTGGAGATTTTCCTCCGCAGATAATACAGCATGGTGTCATTCCGATTCCTAAAGCAACTCTTGAGATTGAGAATCTCCCGCTTTCATCCAATGAAGGTCTTATTCCCTTGTCTCTTGACAATGGTGAAATTATGTGGATCCATCCTGATCTTGCTCCAGAATTTGAGATATCTTCCAAGAAGAAAACTCGTTCTAAAGGCAAAACCAAAATCTGCAACATGGTATCTTTTGATCCCATTGTTGACGAAGAGATTCTGTTAGGCACCAGATCAAGAAAAGCTTATTTGAAAGATCATTCTGAAGGTCAAAGGGATCCTGCTTCTTCTTCCGAACCTACTCCGGCACAACCTGCATCTGCTGAAGAGGTCCCTTCTACATCTTCACCAGTTGTAGTATCAATTTCTCCTAAGCCAACAACGGCTGACAAAGGCAAGCAACAAGTTCGATTTGACAAACCTCTAAAGAAGTCATCTCCTACTGGGCTTGAGAAGCCTTACAATTTTGATATATTGGCTCAATTAGCCAATACACCAGCCAGGTTGTCAATCTTTGAACTCTTGCATCTTTCCAAAGAGACACGAGAAACTCTAAGTGAAGCTCTGATGCAGGCTGAAACTTGCTTAACTCTTCTCAATAAGCCAGAATCAGAATCAGTCTCTTGTCATCACAGTCATAGTGTCTTGGAACTGATCCCAAATATTACCTTCACTCAGGATGATATGCTAATGGAAGATAATAGACATGATCGTCCTCTTTATTATACAGGATATGTAGATTCAATGAAGGTTGATCGTATCCTGATAGATCCAGGGTCTGCACTTAGTATTATGCCAAAGACAATGCTAGATGCATTGAAGATACCAGTGCATAGTCTTTCAACCACGATCACTACTATTCTGGGATTTAATCAAGGAAAGAGTGAACCTTTGGACAAGATCCGTCTAAAACTCCAAATAGGCAATCTTCGCACAAAGGTGACCTTTTATATCATTGACAATCATGGTTGTTCTTATAATGCTCTCCTGGGAAGGCCATTCCTCCATGAACACAATGTCGTTCCATCAACTCTTCATCAATGCTTTAAATACGTTGATGACAAAGGACAAGTTCATAAGGAAGTTGCGGACCTTTATCCTTTCAAGGGTGTTGAAGCTTATTGCAACGATGCTCGTATGTACAAGGATGAATTTATGAAGGTAGTATTGGCTATGGATACTGAAGAAGATCAAAAAGCAGTACCTCAAGACACTCTTATCATACCTGTTAAGGGGCGAGTTTCTCATCCTCAATCTTCCAAGCCACTGGTTATTCACTTACCAGTTCAAAAGAAATCAGTTGATGCTGATGAAAATCAAAGGGAGCTCACCTCTTCTGAGCCACTTGTTATCGACTTACGTCGTAACAAAGACAAAAAGCAGCTCATTCCTTCTGAGCCACTTGTTGTTGATCTAAATCGCAACAAGGAAAAAAGGGAGCTCACCTCTTCTGAGCCACTTGTTATCGACCTCCGTCGTAACAAGCCTCCTCCACGTTCTTCTTCTCCCCCTCTTGTAATCAATTTGACCAAATCTGCTAAGGTTAAAGGTCCTGTTGTAAATACTGATGTACAAATCAATGAAAAAGCACATATTTTCCAGTATATTGATGTTATTTATTATACTAAAAGTTATTTGGATATGTTAGATAGCTTCCAATCAATTATACTGGGAGTCGTACAATCTCTTCAGACAGAAGTCTCGCTTGAAGATCCAGATGATTCTTACCGTATTCATCCTTCTTTAAAGAAAGATGAAAGTTCAGTATTTTTATATAAAAGACCAGAAACAAAGATTAACTATACGGATGATAGCAAAGTTAACGATACGGGACGTCTCCAGTTTCATCGTTATAGTCAACAATCAAAAGACATCCTCCGAAAGATGGGTTACGACTTTAAGAGCGGCCTTAACTATGGTAAAGGTAGACGAACTCCCATTCGTACAACAGTTCCAAACGGAAAATCACAAATGTATTATGACAGGACCAAGAAAGGTCTCGGATATACTTCTCCTCCACTGTTATCCCCAGCAGCTTCTGAATCAGATAGTGAAGAACGTTCTAACTCTTCTGATTCCAGATCATGGGATTCCGATACCAGCATCGGTGAAGTCCATCGTATAATCGTATCTTCTAACATGGTCTCTGTTGAATTACCAGAAGGCTGTGATGAAGATGTTGAAGAAAGTCCGGAAACAGATCCTTGGGCTCAACATATGGATAACCAATGGGTACTTCGATTTGAACAACGTGAACCTCCTACTGAAGATCAACTACTTAAAATTGATGTAGGAGAAAGAGATTCACCTCGGCCAATTTTTATTAGCAAAAATCTTCCAGAAGCAGACAAACAAGAGTTGATTCTTCTTATTAAAGAATATATCGACGTCTTTGCCTGGAGTTGTGAAGACATGCCAGGTTTAGATCCTAAGATTGCTACTCACAAACTGAACATTCTTCCTAATGCTAAACCAGTCAAACAGCAACAAAGGCGATTTAAGCCTGAAATGATGGACGCAATTGATGATGAAGTCAAGAAGCTCATCGCTTGTGGCTTTATTCGAGAAGAGCAGCATCCTGATTGGGTAGCCAATGTCGTCCCAGTTCTGAAGAAAACTGGAAAAGTTCGAGTCTGTATCGACTTCCGAGATCTCAATGAAGCATGTCCAAAAGATGAATTTTCTCTTCCTATCACAGACGTCATGATTGACAATACTTATGGGTTCGAAAGGATATCTTTTATGGATGGATTTTCCGGGTATAATCAGATCAAAATGCATCCTGAAGATGAAAATCATACATCTTTCCGCACTCCTCGAGGAGTTTATTGTTATACAGTGATGCCATTTGGTCTCAAGAATGCGGGTGCAACCTACCAACGGGCTATGAGTACCATTTTCAGAGAACATCTTCGTAAAACAGTCGAATGTTACGTGGACGATATTGCTGTTAAAAGTCATCTAAAAGAAGATCACATCCAAGATTTGAGAACAATATTTAATCTCATGCGTCAACATCAGCTCAAGATGAATCCCACCAAGTCATTTTTGGGTGTCTCTAGTGGCAAATTTCTCGGCTTCGTCATTACCTCTAAGGGTATACACGTGGATCCTGAGAAGATCAAAGCCATCCAAGAGATGCGTCCTCCACGCAACCTAAAAGAGCTACGAGGATTCCAAGGCCGACTTGCGTACATCAGGCGATTCATTTCAAACTTGTCTGGACGCTGCAGACCATTCACTCAACTAATGAAGAAGGGTGTATCTTTTGTTTGGACTGAAGAATGTCAACGAGCATTCGACGATATCAAACAATATCTTATGAACCCACCAGTTTTGGTGCCACCTATCTCTGGCATTCCATTCTTGATGTATGTCCGTGCTATGGACCATTCATTGGGTGCCTTACTTGCCCAAAAGAACAAAGAAGGCCATGAACAAGCTATCTACTATCTTAGCCGAACTATGATTGGTGCTGAACACCGTTATAGTCCTGTCGAGAAAGAATGCTTGGCTCTCATGTTTGCTGTGCAAAAGACGAGGCATTATATCATTGGTCAAACTATTCATGTTATATCTCGAGTTAACCCTCTCCGGGTACTCATGAAGAAACCAAGTACACTTAATTCTCGGTTGGCTACATGAGCAATCCTGCTAGCTCAATATGACATGGTGTATGTTCCACAAAAGTCTGTCAAAGGTCAAGCGCTGGCGGACTTCTTAGCAGCTCATCCTATGCCTGAAACATCTAAACTCTATGACAAAATTCCTGACGAGACGTTAGAAGTCAACATGATCTCCGAAGAGTTTCCAACCTGACGTTTATTCTTTGATGGTGCATCAAGAATTGGACCAAATGGTGCTATAGTGGCAGGTGTTGGAGTTGTTCTCGTTTCTCTAGACGGATTAACTATCCAAAGAGCCTACTCTTTAGATGAACCTTGCTCCAACAATGTGGCAGAGTACAATGCCTTACTTGTCGGCCTTCAGCTAGCTAAACAACTGAATGTTGAATATCTGGAAGTCTATGGTGATTCTAAATTGGTTGTAAACCAGGTTAGAGGAACCTATGAAGTCCGTCATCAAGACCTGGTGCCTTATCATGAAGCGGCAATCAATATAGCTACATCATTCAAAGCCTTCTTCATTGACTATGTTCGACGAGCTTGCAATACTGAAGCCGATGCTTTGGCCAATCTTGCAGCTGTCTTAGCCATCCCTGTCAAAAGGCATCAGGTGGTGGTTATTTCTAACCGAAAACTGTTCTGTATTGAGAACAATCGTAATATTGAATTTAGCAATCTTGCTGAAGTCGAAGTTATTGATGACGATTGGAGAACTCCTTTTATCGATTTCGTATTACATGACATACTCCCTGAAGATCCTAAGGAGGCTACAAGCGTTCGACGTCGATCTCTACGATTTTACTACAATTAAACCACCAAAGCACTCTATCGGCGAACTTATGATGGTCTTCTTCTACGCTGTTTAGTTGGTGATGAAGCCAAACAAGTGTTGCGTGAAGCTCATGATGGCGTCTGTGGAGCACATCAACCTGGTCCTAAATTACAGGATCGCATTAGACGTATGGGTTATTATTGGCCCTCTATGGTATCAGATGCCATTGAATATGCAAGGAAATGTCGTGCTTGTCAAATCCATGCAGACTTCATTCATCAACCCTCGAAATTCTTACACCCGACTGCTGCTTCATGGCCTTTTGAAGCTTGGGGTATGGACATCATAGGTCCTATTAATCCTCCTTCTTCTAGAGGACATCGGTTCATATTAGCGATAACCGATTACTTCTCCAAGTGGGCCGAAGCTATACCTCTGGCTGAAGCCAAGACTAGCAGTGTCATCAATTTCGTTAAACACCATGTCATCTATAGATTCGGTGTACCTTGCAGAATCATTCATGACAATGGACCTCAATTCATTAGTCAGAAGTTCACTAGATTCTGCGATGATCATCGGATTAACAATGTTGCTTCGACGGCGTACAATCCTGCCGCTAATGGTTTAGCTGAAGCCTTTAACAAAACCATTATTAAGCTCCTTAAGAAGTTTGTATCCACTAACAAACGGAATTGGAGCGAGAAACTTGGCGAATGTCTTTGGGCCTATCGAACTACAGTCCGCAATCCCACAGGCTTTACACCTTTCTCTTTGGTGTATGGCTGTGAAGCTGTCCTTCCTTTGGAGTTACAAATTCCTTCTTTAAGGATTGCTATTGCCAATGAGCTTACCACAGAAAATAATGACCTTCTTCGACTCCAAGAGTTGGAAGCATTGGATGAAAAGCGGTTAATGGCTCAACAGCATATTGAGTTATACCAAGCCCGCATCTCAAAGACATTTAATCGTAAAGTGAAGGTCAGAGCCTTTCAGCAAGGAGAACTTGTTCTAACGGTCAGACGTCCTATGACTATGACTCATATGAGCAAAGGAAAATTCGATACAAAATGGGAAGGTCCCTATGTTGTGAGCAAAGTCTTCTCAAACGGAGCTTATCAACTTTCAGAACTTGATGGTCGAGTTGCTATGATGCCTATCAATGGCAAATTCTTAAAGAAGTATTATGTATAAATGTAAATATTTATAAATTATCAGACAGAATCAAGTTCATGAATAAAATTTAAATTTTATTATATGATAGTACATATTAAAGGTCACTATCATCTTTTTCTACATTTGGACGAGGGCCACTGCCGTCCTTCTCAAAAATACGGTCAGCAAAAGAGTCGAGAACCTCCTTGCTGGATCCCATAAGAAACTTGTAGGCGGCCATCCTCATGGCTTCTTCTTCTTTAGTCCTTCCAGGTTCAAGCAGGAAGTCCAGAATGTCTCGTGGTGGCTGAGGTGCAGACGGACCTTCGCCCGCTTTTGCCTCCTTCGGCTGGATTGGATCGGCAGGGCGTTCTTCAGTGCCCTTCTCAACCTTCGAGGCGATTTCGGCCTTCTTAGATGTTTCTCCGGACGACATTTTTATGTTGAAGAGCAGAAGTGTTTATTCCTGTCAGATTTTTGCTATATTTATAGACAGAAGTTCCTCAAATAATGAAACGACGGTTCATCCGTTCATTTATTACATTCATCAGACGGTTCGTCCGTTCATTAACTTCCGACGGTTCATCCGTTCATTTATCATATTCATCCGACGGTTCATCCGTTCATTACTACCCGACGGTTCATCCGTTCATTCATCATCACCTGATGGGTTATCCGTTCATTTCCATTTAACGGTTCATCCATTCATTAATCACCACTTGACGGTTCACCCGTTCATTGTCATCTATTATTTGACGGTCTTCCCGTTCATTCATCTCACAAACATTGACGATTCGTCATCGTTCATTATTTACATCAGCAACTTGTCGTTTTTGATTAAGTTGTCAAATCGAAATAATTATACTCAATATATTCTGCCACGTCCATATTACCTCTGAGTAGATATAATGAATATAATTATTTTCTATAAAATCATCAAGAAATATATCATGTCTTGCACCTCTGAATATATTTTAAATAATGGAATCACAACAAAATGTCTTTTATTTAATCAGAATATAAGACAGTACAAAAATGCTTCCACAGCAACAAAAACAAAGATACAAAAGAGTTTCAATTAAGTGGGAGGAACAATCAAATTGTTGATCTGTTGCTTCAAGGTCTGCAACTCTTCTTCGTGACTAGTTGTTACTCTCATTCTTGCTTCTTCCATCCCTTTTTCTTTATCAAAAACAGGCATATCTATTGTCCTGCGGGTAATTTCAGCACTATGAGTCTCTTCATACTCATTTTTCTCCTGAATTAGGGCATTGAGTTGTTCAATCATAAGTCGTTGATTGGCAGTTTCTTCTTCAAATTCCTTCTGAAGGCGAATAATTTCTGCTTTCAATCCAGTAAGCCTCTGTCCTTTGTTCTCAGCTGCCAAAGTAACTGATTCTATCTTTGAGTTGAATTCAGCTGACTTTGCAGAATGAGCTTCTAAAAGGTTCTGAAGGTTTATCCTTTCAATATCAGCTTCTTGGGCTAGTCGCTCATATTCGGCTTGCACCAGAGAGTCTATATTCTTCTTCTTGAGCTCCTTATATTTCTTTATGGATACTTCCAACTCATCCAATATATGTTCAAGAAGAATGGCTTGAGCCTCATCTCCTTGATCCCTTATGGCTCTTATTAAAAAAGAAGTTGGCTTCCTAACCATAATAAAGTCAGCTCCTTCCTTCTCTATCATCTTATGAGCAAGAGATCCCAACGATTCAAAAAAGCATTTGGTAAATGATTGTACAACTTGCTGATTGATGGCTATAGTTCCAGGAGTCGAAGCTACCCCTGTTGAGGATGGGGTAGTCGGTTGCTCAATCCTTTGCTGCTGAATGATGGGCTCTTTAAACAAAGGAGCCAGAGTGGAGCTAGCTGCTCCTCCTGTTTGTTCTTCTGCAAAAAGTAAAATTATTATTTTACTAATTTGCCAATAAACAAAAAGATCAAATAAAAATAGTCTTACCTTGATTTGATCTAACAACAACTGCATCTCCTGCTGGACTAGACTCCCGTTGAACGGAAGTAGCTTCAATTGCGACAGCTTGGCTGCTACCCGCTTCAGAACCACAAGATAAGTGATGTCTACTACTAACAACCACCGTCGGAATATGCACCATAGCCAGGTCCATCGGAGGTGTTGGTAGAGTATCAAGATCTGCAAGAACTACAAATAAAGATATTAGATATCAATCTATTTTAAAGAAAGAAGATTGTTAAATCTCGTTTTATACCTTGGGGTTCGGTGGCGGGATTCTCTTGCTGAACATCTTCACCAGCCGCTTCTTCAGGAGATATTTCTATCTCGACGTCTTCATCAGGGTTAACAACCTTTTCTACGGACGCCTCTACTTCAATATCCTTTTTAGGATCCGAAGCATCATCGACGGTATCAAGAGATATGTGTTCTTCGTTGTCCCCTTCAAGATTCTGTATATACTCATCAATATTTCCAGACGAAGAGCTTTCTTCATCCTTATCTTCTTCTTCTTCTTGGGCTGCATTCCCACTGTCAGTTGCGGTTTGATCCTCCTGCAGGCTATAACAATCTTCTAAAGCTGCGATCATTTCACGCTCTTCTTCTTCACGAAGAGTCTTAGGAGTAGGAGGAAGCTGAGTCGTCTCTGCGACAGGTGAAAGAGGTCGTGTAATATTTAGCTCCTCCTCAATGATGTTTTCTCTGAGTGTTTCAACTTCAATTCTTGGGGCAAAATCTCCTCTCTGTTCATTCTCCTCGAGAGTTTTGCTCCCTGATTCAGAAGCGGGTGTGGGGGATGCCATTAAAAGTCCTGCAGCAGCATCTACTGAAGTCAGGAGTTGTATAGAAGAAGACTCTTCCAAGACTCTTCTGGTAACTACTCTTTTCTTTCTGTGTAGAGGCCTAACAGGACTCTCTACATTTTCTGGCTCTGTTCGCTTTTGCACGAAAGTTGGTGTACTGGCAATTTCTTGATGAGTCTCGGCCAATTGCCGGGATTGAGATCTGGTAGTCACCTTTTCAGAAGAAACATCAAGAATCAATTTCTTCTTCGCTACAGGAGCAGGAGGCTCCTCTCTTCTTCTCTTCTTCGCAGGAGATTTACCCACCTTCAGTGAAATACGAAGTGGTGCATTCACTTCTTGGGGGAATATAATATCCCTTGTAGTCTCCAGAGGTGCATCTGCCGGTTTCTGTACCTCCTCATTTATAGGGATTGATGGAGCAATTCTCCCTCTTCTCAATCTTGTTGCAGTGGCAAAACTATCTGCGAGATGGAAATTCTCGGCAAAAGTATTCGCTGATGTGTAAAATACGGAGTATGTAAAAAGCATTCGAGGACCCTGAGGAGTAGTCCTTGCTGGCATGGAGAAAGTAGCTTTTGTATCACGGGCATTGTAATAAGCCCAAGCCCTAGCTCCGTCTATCAGATAACCCTTGCCTTGGAGGCAGGTAATTACGTTCCCTACGTGGAACTGATCATACCCAAACTGTCTAGCAAAACGGCTTGGGAGGTATGGTTCTAAGTAGCACTCTTCTTCGAATCGGTAGACCAAATGAGATGGTCGAATTGTCTTCAACCATTCAAAAGCGACACGAGTTAGAGGCTGCAGTTTTGAATCCACCATATTCGTGGGCATCTGATCATACCCAGCAGGGAAAGGAGCGCAGCAGAAGTTCCAGCCTCTGTTCAGATTCAACATAAATCTACATTCAGATAAGGAAGTATATTTCTATTTTCTATCGGAATACCTTCGAAGAAAACTGCCGTCAACTGGTCCCATGCCAGGATCCATTAGAGTTGGATAGTGAAGAAGCAACCATCCAAAAAAATATGTATATGGCAGTTCTAAGCGAGGAAATTCTCTCTCTCCTTTCGCTTTCAACATCAAGTCAACATATAAACGGAGACTGGCGTTCAGCTTACAGGTTATTGCTGATAGTAAGTCCATTTTATAGCCAAAGACCAATTTAACAGCTGCAAACAAGACGCCACGGTGAAAACGATCCACTGCACTGATCCGGGAACCACGAACCTTCGCAGCCAGTATGTCAAGAAACCCGCCAATTGTGCTTCTTCTGACATGGGCCTATAGCCCATTCTCAAGTAACTTTCTAAATTATCTCCTCTCTTCAAAGGAGGATATTCATGGTCATCCATCACTTCTTTATCAAAATGACCACTCTGTTCCATTAATTTTCTGACCTCTGTATGGCTCAAAGGTTTGAAGAAGGTTGGGTAACATTTATCGTTCTCCTTGGTTTTCTTCTCCTCTATATGATTAAGAAACAGATATGGTAGCCACTTTGAAGAATAACAAGTATTGGCAGTGGCACTCTTGTAAAATAAAGAGCAGATCTTGTAATGGCACAATAGTTCTTCGAACACTGTCACCATCTCTGGATTCTCTTTTCTGAGCTTGTTCAACTCATCATTTGTTGGTACATACTCCTCATACGGAGCATCTGCCATGGGTAAGAACGAGATATACTTCATCTCGTGGAGCGCAAAGCCCATCTCTCCCCCTGGGGTCATGAAAGTTCCAGTCCTGTAGTTGTATCTCTCAGCTAAGGCTAAGAACATATGAGGATTGGGAGCAAATCCATATACAGTCGCATGCACTGCTTCATACAGGTTGATTTGTTGGAGTCTGTTTTGGAATTTTTCCAGAACCCAATTCGCGATATAACTCCATCGCTTGTAGTCCGGATTCACCAGTCCAGTCATTCTTATATCTTGCTCCGGATATTTTCCTTCAACCTTTGCAAACTCATTTGCGAATATTGGTGTCCTAACAGGCATTAGCATGGAGGAGTTCTCTGGTGGAATGCAGCCAGGTCTTAAGCCTCTCAGTAGGACACTATATCTGTCAGAAGAACTATAAAACATGTCCTTATGATGTGGCCCCTTCTTTACGAAGATTTTTCCTGCCCGAGCATCCTGAAATAGAGTGATATTCCATTCCATCTTCCTTGGGTAGCTCGCATGAGCGTACCGTGACAAAGGAAGGCATCGAGCAATGTCGGGTATAAAAAAGGATCTATCTTGCTGGTGAACTACTCTATCTTCCATCCTTGGCCTGGGCTGAGAGGCTCTCTCAAAGGCATCACCGAATAGGAATAAAGGTTTCTTGTGAATTATAGCATCAGCTGATTCTAAAGGCTGTCCGTTCATCAAACACGTCAAAGTTTCATTGTCCTGTGAAATCAATATAGCCTGACGGGAGGCCGGCAGATCATATTGAGGGTAATGGACATGAGACAGATCCTCTTTGTATTCAGACTCTGTGAGGGTTCCCACAAAATGTTCGTAATCTGGATCTTCATTGACTTCAACTGCATTAACAAACAGATGAAAATTAGTCCAAGACAAAGTTTTTGTTTTTAAACATAAAACATGATTTGCGCAACATTAGACTGCGCTGACATGATTTGCGCAATCTCAGATTGCGCTGACATGACTTGCGCAACATCAGTTTGTGCAACATAAAAGTTGCGCAAAGCAATGGTTTGCGCTGATATCTGCGCAACTTAATCGTTTGCGCTGACTTCCTGTCAGCACAAATCAACAAATTGTGCAAGAATGCAGCCTTCATAAAAATGAAGAACTGATAGTTCATACAACCGAAACCCTAAAAAGGGTGGCGCAATATGAACTTATCTCTAAAAAGAGATGAGTTTCAAGGGAGTCGAATCACCCTAAGAAGGGGTTTTCGATCGGTTCAACTACCTCTCAGAGCAGGATGTGCGGATTCGTGTCGGGAAGCTCGCCGTGCAACTCTGTCAGAAGACTCGGCCGGAGCTTTTCCCTTCGCGGCGGCAGTAGCGGCAGCATTTGATCATCGTGGAGCCATGACAAATCGTCGGAGAAGAAACGAAGAAAGAGTTCAGAAATTCTCTCTCAATTGCACAAAGACAGCAAGTAAAGAATACTTTGAAGTATGAGGAGGATTATTTATAGTTTTCAAAAAAATGAAACGGTCGCCTCGGATTGTGCCTAAACTTGTGGTATATTCGCTTTGCGCAGACAGCTCATCATATTGCGCAAAATGATTCAACATTCAAAAATTCAAAGTATTTCGAAATTTTGAATACAATCAACTTTCGAAAACTTTGAAGGGGGTCTTGTAGGTCCTAAAAAATCAAGTTGCATCAATCAACAAAGTCAAAAATTCAAGATATTCATCATTTTGATGAGTTGCGCAGACAACAGTTTGCGCAGACATCACTTTGCGCAGGCTGGTTTGCGCATGTTCCCAACTGCGCAGGCTGACGTGGCAGAAGTCATCATTGACTGAATCAAATCAGATCTTCCTGACAGCTGACAACACGACTAACGAGGAGGCTGTTCGTTTTTGACGCCGCACAATGCTCGAGGGCGGCTGACAGGTGGCAGCGCAATCCGTGTTTGCGCAAACCACTTATGCGCAATCCGTGTTTGCGCAATCCGTGTTTGCGCAGTCCATTTTGCATATTCTACCAATATAACTGACCAATTACGTGGCATTCATGCCATCAATTGCTCATTACGTGGCAACTGTCTATGCACGATCATGCACATTTCAATCAAATGATGCCATGTGTCCCAGATAGTTGGCCCACGATCCAATAACTGCTTGCGCAAACCAGTTGCTGCGTAAATCAGCTTGCGCAGTCCAAAATAACTGAAAGTTAGTTATTTTCAGAACTCTATAAATAGAGTTTCAAGTCTTCATTTCAAGGGGGATCAAAGATCAGAGATCAGAAATCAAAGAGTTCAGGAGTTCTTGCCAAAGTGCTGCTGCATTCTTCCGAGACTTTTGTCTTCAACTTCAGAGGCTTTTGCCTTCAGTTTCCAGAGTTGTTTTCAACTTCAGAGGCTTCATCTTCACAGTTCACATCGTCTAAGGGATAAAGCAATCGTTATCAAGATTGGATTCCTATAGTTGTAATTTTCCCAGAATTCTTGTAATCTTTATTACAGTTTGTATCAATAAAATTTTATACTTTTGTTTTTGCAAACATACCACCGCAAGTCGAACTCGACGATTCGAAGTGGGCCTGCGTTCAGCTATCCGTGCGCATGTTTCGGTGGCCGAATACAAAACCATGGGCGAGACACTCAACCACACCATCCGTCTGGAGTCCGAGTATCCTCCTACTACTACCGATGCTGTTCACTTTAATAACAAACGCCATAGTAATGCGGGAGGCAACAACGCACACAAGCGTCAAAATCGCGGCAACGGAGGCGGCAACCAGACGAAGGATCGAGTAGTTTGCACATTCTGCCACAAAGTGGGGCACTTGATCAGCGAGTGCCGATTGAAGAACGGTACGTGCCTCGGGTGCGGCCGAGCCGACCATACCGTACGCGACTGCCCGGAGAAGTCAAACCAGCGCCCACGACAACATAATCAGAACCGAGGCCAAGCACCTCGGGCTCCACCGACCGCACAACAAGATGGCCAAGACCGTCGTCCTAATGCTCAGGGCTGCGTCTACGCCATGACCCGAGACGAAGTGTTCGCATCTGATACAGTCGTGACAGGTATACTGCAATTCAATAATAAACCTGCTCGTGTATTGTTTGATTCAGGTGCCACGCATAGTTTCATATCGGCGGACTTTGCCGCCGAGCACAAATTTCCCCTGACACCGCTCGGTCTTGAGCTCACTGTTAACATCCCGTCGGGCATGCCACTAGCTGCAAATTTAGTCTGCGGGGACGGAATTATCTGTATAGGTGGTCAAAGGGTCAGTCTCGATGCGATAGTTCTAAATATTAAGGACTACGATATCATCCTGGGGATGGATTGGCTCGGTCCGTGCAACGCAACCATAGACTGCGCTGAAAAGAAGGTCACATTCCGCATACCGGAAGTGCCTGAATTCTGCTACTCGTGTGGTGAGGCGTCGCCGACCTGCATGGTGATCTCTACAATATCTGCTCGACGGATGCTGCATTCTGGGTACGAAGGCTATCTAGCTTCCGTTCGAGACATGCGACAGGATGGTGCAAACGCGGGTCAGACCGACGTTGTGGCAGAATTCCCCGATGTGTTCCCGGATGAGTTGCCCGGCATGCCGCCCGATCGAGAGATTGAGTTCACTATCGATACCTTCCCCGACACTCGACCGATCTCGAAGACCCCGTACAGAATGGCCCCTGCAGAGCTTAAGAAACTCAAGGTGTAGTTACAGGAATTGCTCAACAAGGATTCATCCGACCCAGCGTCTCGCCGTGGGGAGCGCCCGTGCTGTTTGTCAAGAAGAAGGATGGCTCTATGCGTCTTTATATCGACTACCGCGAGCTGAATAAAGCCACCGTCCGGAACAAATACCCCCTGCCCCGCATAGATGATTTGTTTGATCAGCTCCAAGGAGCCACGGTGTTCTCTAAAATTGATCTGCGTTCGGGTTACCATCAACTCAAGATCAAGCCAGACGATGTGCCGAAGTCTGCCTTTCGCACTCGATACGGCCATTACGAGTTCCTGGTAATGTCGTTCGGCCTAACAAACGCCCCTGCTGCTTTCATGGATTTAATAAATCGGGTGTTTCGACCACTCCTCGACAAGTTTGTAGTAGTCTTTATCGACGATATACTCGTCTACTCGAAGAATCGGCAGCAACACACTGAGCATCTGCGGACCGTGCTTCAGACTCTTCGAGAAAATCAATTGTATGCGAAGCAAAGCAAATATGAATTTTGGCTTAGCAGCGTCTCATTCCTCGGACACATCATTTCTGCTGAAGGCATTGCGGTCGACCCGAAGAAAGTTGAAGCCGTCGTCGATTGGAAGCGGCCGACGTCCGTCAGCGAGATTCGATGTTTTCTTGGCTTAGCGGGATACTATCGACGCTTCGTGAAAGACTTCGCGAAGATCGCATCACCCCTGACTCGCCTCACCCAGAAAGGAGTCGCATTTGACTGGTCAGACGATTGCGAAGCTTCATTCCAAGAATTAAAGCAACGACTCGTCTCGGCCCAGATACTCGCGCTTCCAGAAGGGACTGAGGGTTTCCAGATATTCAACGATGCGTCTGGTCAGGGCTTGGGGTGTGTGCTGATACAGCGGAACAAGGTGATATCTTTTGCTTCCCGACAGCTAAAGCCGCACGAGAAGAATTATCCCACGCACGACCTGGAGTTAGCGGCGATTGTGTTTGCGTTAAAATTGTGGCGTCACTACCTCTATAGCGTGGCATGTACGATCTACACCGATCACAAGAGCCTCAAGTATCTATTCACGCAGAGGGAACTGAACTTGCGGCAGAGGCGCTGGCTTGAACTGATCAAGGACTATGACTTGACTATCGACTATACGTCGGGAAAGGGAAATGTTGTGGCGGACGCGTTGAGTCAGAAGTACATTGCCTCGTTATCCATCGACCCCAGATTGCTACGCGACCTAGACGAGATGGGCATCGAGCTCCGAGTCAGATTCCGGAATGTGCAGTTGGCAAAGTTGCAGTTAGAGCCGAGCTTGCTTGAAAAGATCAAGACCGCTCAGACGAACGATCCGTACCTGAAGAAAGTGCGAGAGCTAATTTCGACAGGCAGGACGACCGACTTTGCGGAAGACGAAACCGTCATGCTTCGATTGAAGGGTAGGCTATGCGTTCCGGACGATTCAGAACTCAGAAAGAAGATCCTGTCGGAGGCACACTATGCGAAATACACTTTGTATCCAGGCAGTACCAAGATGTATAAGGACCTCCGCACGACCTTTTGGTGGCACGGGATGAAGAGAGATGTGGCGCTCTTCGTGTCGCAATGCATGGCCTGTCAGCAGGTGAAAGCTGAGCATCAGCGACCGGGCGGGGAGATACAGAACCTCGCTATTCCCGAGTGGAAATGGGATCATGTCACTATGGATTTCATTGTTGGCCTGCCGAAGACACCACGGGGGAACGACGCCATCTGGGTCATCGTCGATCGATTAACCAAGTCAGCGCACTTTATCGCCATCAAAGTTACTTGGAGCGTTGATCGCCTGGCGCAGATTTATCTTGACGAGATAGTACGGCTATACAGAGTTCCAGTATCCATCGTCTCTGATCGGGATTCACGGTTCATGTCACGATTCTGGAGTAGCCTTCAGTCGGCGCTGGGAACCAAGTTGCAGTTCAGCTCAGCTTACCATCCTCAGACCGACGGCCAAATGGAGCGCGTCAACCAGATTCTCGAAGATATGCTACGGCTCTGCGCAATTGACTTCAAATCAAGCTGGGACGTCCACCTACCACTGGCGGAATTTGCATACAACAATAGCTACCAATCCAGCATCCAAATGGCGCCGTATGAAGCTTTGTACGGCCGGAAGTGCAGATCGCCCATTTGCTGGGATGAAGTCGGAGAACGGCAGATACTCGGCCCGGAGCTGGTGGAACAGACTGTGGAAAAGGTCAAGCTCATTCGGGAAAGATTAAAGACCGCGCAGAGTCGTCAGAAAAGCTATGCGGACATTCATCGTCGACCGCTCGAGTTTCTAGTAGGCGATTACGTATTTCTCAAAGTGTCGCCCATGCGGGGAGTTACTCGGTTCGGCGCGAAAGGAAAGTTGAGTCCGAGATTCGTTGGGCCGTTCGAGATACTTGAACGGGTCGCGCCAGTGGCCTACAAAATTGCCCTACCGCCGGCGCTTGAAGGTGTATACAACGTCTTCCATGTCTCTCAGTTGCGGAAGTACGTGTACGACCCTAGCCACGTGGTAGATTTTGGCCAGCTGGAGCTAAAGTCAGACTTATCCTACGTTGAAGAGCCAGTTCAAATCTTAGAACGCAAGGATAAGTTGCTGCGAAATCGAGCGATCCCTCTCGTCCGCGTCCTCTGGAAGAACCACTCAGTCGAAGAGTCGACGTGGGAGCTTGAATCGGAGATAAAGGATAAATTCCCTTCATTGTTCTCATAGAGGTATGTTTCATCTTTAAGTTTCGAGGACGAAACTTTTTATTAGTTGGTTATGGTGTAGTGCCCCGTCCCTACATCGTGTCCCGTCTCCGTCCACGGGGTGCGCGAGAAAGGAACACTATCGCTATCGATTCGGTCGGGACCGATAGTTCGGAATCGGCCGAGTCGATCGAACGGGAACGGTTGAATTAAGATCCATTCCACGTTATGGAATGGCTTCTTCGGAACCAAGTCCCATATTCAGCGGGTTGCGCCTCGAGGATTGGCTCTGCGGCTGAGTCGGGAGAGACCTCCCGTTGCTTTGGTTTTCATGCCGCACTTGATTTGGCTTTGGCTTTCATTTTTGTGAATGCGCTTTTCGTGAATATTTTCGATGGGTTTTCGTGATGCGTTTTCGAGCTCACATTCATATCTAAATTCCTTGAAATACACAGTATTCTAATCAGTTGCTTATGCGATTGCAGGTGATCGCGTAGGCGACGACAGCGCAGCCAACCGGTCGCTCGCTTGAAGTAAGCCTAAGGCGAGTGGCTGACCTCCTTCGTCCCATCCCTCTACTTCAAAACTCAATATGTGAAGTAAAATAAATGCTTGTCATAATAGTGTAGAATCAATGAAATCGTGGCACGATACTTCACGAAACACTTGTTAACGAACTGCCGATTTTGGAAATAGAAAACATGCTTTCTTATACAATCATACTGGGTCTATGCAAAACAATGAATGAATCGACTAATATTTATCGCAACGATACGGCCAAATGACCCAAATCAACTAAGTTCAAAGGAAAACGGTCATTGGACAACTTGTCGACAAGGTGTAGTTTCCTCGAACGGTTACCTAGGCCAAGGAAACGATTCGGCCCGGGAGGAACGAGTGTATAGCAAGTGCCAGCCTTCATCGGCGCGAGTTATGCGGGAACTTTCGCACAGGGCTCGCTACCCGACGCGAAAGGGTTGCCGTCTAACTCAGCTATATGTCCGCGATGGCTTAAAATTGCCAGTGGCCTTCACACCCTTCTTACTGCTTAACAAATGCACGTGGCACGGGATGAATATGATAGTTGCTCAATGTTATACAATTTCATATGCTTGCCTCAAAACATGTTAACATGTAAATCGAGTAGGACGGTTAGAAAGATCATTGAAATAGCTAGCTAACATGTTTATGAAACTTCTTGAATCAAATGCTAGAGCTTGGATTTAATTAGCCATTCGCCAGTACATGTGTTTCGTGCTGATCCTCGCTCTTTGCAGGTCCCACGAACTAGGAAGGACGCGCCAACTAGCTCGGCGACGTTCGTGACTTTTGAAACTTCGGCCGTGCGTCGAAGACTCTCTCTCAGCGACTCCACTTTGAAGGCTCTCGACAGTCCAAGGAAGATGACTCAGTGTCCCTCCCATCCAGGTTACTGGAGTACTTGTGTATATTGAGGGATGTGTGCAATGTATGGAACAACTATCTCGTCGGCACTCTTTTGTAATCGAGTCATGTTGTAGCCCGCGCGGCAATGAGTCTTGTACCGGAGTCTGTAAATGATGTTCATTATCAATAAAGAATCAAGTTCCTTTACTTATTGTGTGATTCAATTTGTCTGCGTACTCTCTTAGATCTCGTGTCTCGGATTGCCTTATGACTATGCCTTGTGCGTTCGCAAATTAGGTTCGCACGGCATCACGCCCGGGGGACGACTATCGATTCGACGGAATCGGGGCGTGACACCGCTCACTGTTCCCGTTGGCAGCCCTGTGCCCGGCCAGCGTCCAGCTTGTGCTCTTCGACGTTGTCCGATTACGTGTTCGGTTCCGTTTCTGCGGATTCGTGTGTTCCGAGTCCGAGGCAACCCTTCGGATTCTGTCAACTTAGGGTAATCTCTGGTAATCATAGTAGTTCGTCCCCTGTTTTGGTCTATGATGATATTTTGGTCCTAGAATTCCCTGGGAATTCGGTTTGCTAGGTTTTCGGATTTTTCGAAATCGGTTCGGAAATGCTCTGTGAGTTTTGGAATGATTCTTTGGTTAAATTTTCTGTTGGTTCTCTGAGTTCAGTTCGGTTTTCCGAATCTCGGAAGAATTACTGTAGATATTTCGGGTTCGATATTATTTTAAGTTCTGGTTATTATTATTATATTTTGGTTGGATCGGTGTTCCCTGGTTTGGGACAGTCATCGATGTATGGATTGGCAATTTTTCCCAGTTTTGGGTTATCCCGAAAATAGAGGGAATACTGCCGAAATTTCTATAAAAATTTAATTATATAGTTTTAAAATAATTTTCGGAAAAGAATACTATTTTCGATTTATTGGGCGATGACCTTATTGGTCAATGGACCCCGGCTAAATGCAAACGAAACCGGTTTCGCCCGGACGTTGAGGCATTAGCTATTTTTGAAGAATGGACCAATATTCTGAGACTCATAAAATAAATTTAATTTAGTTTACTATTTTATTTTGTAAATTTAATTGTAGGACAATTTTTCTGGACTAACTAAACTTTCTTCTTATTTAAATTCATGTAATCGGTTTGTAAGGGCATAAGCCTATTCTGGTTGTGGGATTGTAATAGCTTAGGTTTTATTTATGTTTCTTTTATTTTTTGGATGATTTTGATAATGGGAACGTAGTATAAAATGATAATTATTTATTGTATTTTTCAAAAGAATATAATGATTAATGTTTTGTCACTTAGAAAATTAAGTTGTAATTTTAAAATAGAAATTCAGGTATTTCTCATTAAAAAGGAAAATCTTAGTTTTTATATAATTATAAAATACCACGTTTTTTCAAATAAACCGATAAATGCAATTTTCTCGAAATTAAATGTAAATTAATGTTTCTTAATTGCAACGCATTAATAAATAAACGTTTTGTTTGTGTTAGCGTAATCAAAAGATTAAAATTGACTAGGGCAAAACTTAGAGATTGTAACTAGCACATCTAGCATGGAAATTTTTGGAAATCTAAGTCAGAAATTCTCAATTGTAGGGTTTCGAGGACTGTACTGGCATCATCCCGGAACAAATCTCAAATCCAGTTATAATCAAGGCAAGTACGGTTATGTTAATGCGCAGTTTAATTAATGTTAGAAATCTTGCATGTTTAAACCACTGTATTACACGTAACTCTCTCCTAGAGTAATAATTGAATCTGATTGACTCGGGATATTGGGGGAGTAGCGTAGTGTTCTATGACCAAAGCCAAATAGATAACTGATTGTGCGAGCTTATTCCTTTTCCGGAGGATAGGCCGGACCGTATCAATAGGATACAATTGAATCATCCCAAACCGGTCATAGTCATTACATACTCAAATCACATTGTTTACTATTTTGTAGTTTAGTTAAAAATCATTATTTCCAAAACTGTTTAATGTTGCAAATTACTAATCATTAGTAAAATTGTTAATTTTCATAATTGTACTTTGCTCCTTTCCTGACTGGATTCCCCACCCCCAATAGGTTCCACTGATGATGCAGAGCTACTGATTAGTAGTTATTACGATCCTGAGTCGTATCCAGCTGTGCTACCAGATGATGTTGGACTCGGAGATGATGAGTCTGTCTTTTAGTTGTTGTCATTTTATAATTTCCAGTTGTTGTTTGAAAAGACTATTTATTTTATCAGTTGTAATTTGTTGGACAAGTTTTTAAATTATCGAAATATTAAAATTGTGGCAAATAGAAATTGTGTTGTTGATTACCTGCATGAGTGATACAGCTTACTGCCGCCGTCTCAACAACGGTGCAGGCTGGACATGATCAGATTCGACCCAAGAAATTGGGACCGGGTCGTGACACTATCCAAACTGGAAAACTGACCTCAATTTTAATGCACTTGCAATAAAAAAATCACTTTTAATGCACTTATAAGCTCCCTTGGTAGTCACTTTCTCACCTTTAAGTACTCAATTTTTCTTCCAATTTTCTTGATATTTTCAAATGCCGAAAAAAAATCGATAGAAATTGTAATTTTTCAAAAGAAAGAAAACGCCAAGAAATTAATTTTAGTTCCTTTCGGTGAACCAAACGGCCCCTTAGTGTTTGCCCTCTCCCAGAAGTTAGGACAGTACCAAGTCATGCGATAATGTAGGCTAAGACCAATCAATTTCTTACATTTGGAACTTTTTTAGGGTACTGCTATTAGCACTCCTAAGATGTTATTTGGCACTCCTCTTTAATTTTTTAACGATCAAATTTCAAATTTATCCATGTATTAACATTATTGGCACTCCTAAAATGTCATCATACACTCAGTCCTCCATGTATGTACAAATTAATGTCATATTTAATGCAGGAGTATATTTAAAATTTGAATGTTAAAAATTTAAAAAGGAGTGCCGAATGATATTTTAGGAGTGCAAATAGCAGCTCCCCTTTTTCATAGCAAATATAAGAATGGGTTAATTAGAGTTTAGACCCTGCATTTTATATCAGTTTAGAGTTTAAGTTCTCACAAAAATGAGGAGATGGTATAACAGGAAAAAAGAAACAAAAAATAAGAATACAGAGACTAAACTTTTTAATTGAACATATTATGACTTAAACTCTAAGTTGATATAAAATTTAGGATCTAAACATTAATTAGCCCTATAAGAAATTTCAAACTATGGAAACCTTGTGAAGATCAATATATGATTGTGAAATTCAAATATGCATATCTAGTACAAACCTTGTCTGTGTACAACGTGATGATACATAATAATTTTGAGAGTGAATGTCCACAGTTCTCTAGTCTGAGAGCATCATTAGTAAGGCCATCCCATTTTCTAGATTCTAGATTTAGAATGTAGGAGCTCATTTTGTAGAATAATAAGTCTCATCCCTAGTTCCAATTTCTACAATTTCGGTCCCAATCCATCCATGGGTGCTAAGGGTTGGGCCTCCCAATTTCTAGATTCTAGATTGTAGAAACTCGTTTTGTAGAATAGTAAGACCATCTCCAATGGTGATTTCTAAAATTGAGTTTTTATCCTACTTGGCATTGTACTTTAAGGAGATTTCTATCGTAGTTGGAAGAGTTTCTACATAGAAATTGTAGACATACAAAAATGTTCTCCAATGGTTCTCCATTTCTATCCTATGTGTCACATAGTAAAAGAACCAATTTAATGGTGTGGGGCCCAATAATAATTATCATGAGAGATAGGAGAATTTCTATGAGAGTTTCTACATGTAGAAACCGTAGAAACCCTCCTAGAAAGTTTCCATCCTACATCATTGCCAATGCCACCTAGGATAGAAATGGTGATAGAAATCACCATTGGGAGAAGTTTTTTCTAAAATGGATTTCTTCCATAGAAATAGGGAAGATAGAAACCCCCATTGGAGATGGTGGTGATTTCTAAAATTGAGTTCTTATCCTACTTGGCATTGTACTTTAAGGAGATTTCTATCCTAGTTGGAAGAGTTTCTACATAGAAATTGTAGACATACAAAAATGTTCTCCAATGGTTCTCCATTTCTATCCTATGTGTCACATAGTATTTAATAGTGTGGGGTCCAATAATAATTGTCATGAGAGATAGGAGAATTTCTATGAGAGTTTCTACATGTAGAAACCCTCCTAGAAAGTTTCCATCCTACATCATTGCCACCTAGGATAGAAATGGTGATAGAAATCACCATTGGGAGAAGTTTTTTCTAAAATGAATTTCTTCCATAGAAATAGGGAAGATAGAAACCCCCATTGGAGATGGTCTAAGTTCCAATTTGAAGCCCAACTTTCTAGATTCTAAACTTTATATTATTTTTTTCCTACATTAAATTTTGACCACACAATTTTTGGGACCGGAGCTCACTTTATCATTTTTTACTATTCTCATACAAACCCAACCCATTCTACATTTACCTTTTTTTTGAAATTTTGGATTCCAAATTGTATTGGAGAGTCCCAACTACTAATGAAGCTCTAAGCAGCCATCACGTGGAGCACCTGCAACTGCAGCAAAACATTCATTGTTGCATTATCATTATCAGTTCTATTTATTATGAAATTGATGACACGAGAAACACCATGTTCTTTTTTAATGACACAAGCGGCACCATGTGATTCTAATAAGTCTCAAATTCAATAGATAAAGAATAAAAAGACCATGTAGTACTTCATCACAAAATTGTGTTCAATTTTTCCTTTCTTTCTTCTACTTTAGGGTCTTGCTAAATTAACACATGCAAAAGAATATGCAAATATGTTTCCATAAATTATGATTATGATTGATAGATATTTTGAAATTGGACCAGACATGTGATGATGGTTTGACTTGCTTATAGTTTTTATTAATACTATGGTATAGTTTTTGTCCTGACTAAGTAGCTCTTATCAATTGAGGAGTCTTTTAAGTTTAGGCGTTCACGGAATTGAAGGGAAAAAATAATAATTTCTTGGCATTTTTTTTCCTTCATAAATTATAATTTTCGTTGATTTTTATTTCCGATGTTTGAAAATGTCAAAAAATTTGAAAAGAAAAATGAATACTTCAATGTGAGAAAGTGATTTCTTACTTGGATGGATAGAATCACTTTTTTCTCTAATTTTTTTTTCCATTGAAAATCACTTTCCTTTCCTCCTCAATTCCTTTGACAACCAAACATATGAAAGTAATCATTTCACTTTTCCAACCCGATGATTCTGCGAACCAAACGAGCCCTTAGAATTGCGAGTTACAATACAAATTCAATATAATGTGTTACAAATCAGAGCAAGGATATGATCGGATCGGTGTCCATATCGCTTGCATATAGATTTCTCATGTTCTTGAGTTCGGATTGGTGTCCATATCACTTGCAGAGATTTCTTGTTTCTGAATTCTCATGTTCTTGAGTTCGGAATTGGTGTCCATGCACTTGCAGTGATTTCTCTCTTTTTTAACTCTCACGTTCTTGAGTTCATAAAGTTCGTGTAGTCTAAGGCATAGTTGGGTTGCACTTAGATTCATCATCTTTACTCAAACGTCCCTTTCTGAAACGTTTATTGGATTATCATTTCAAAACCCCCCCCAAATAGAAATGATTACATTTAAAAAAGAGTTATTTACACTAACTACCCCTATGTTTTTGATTTATAACACGGGGTACCCCTACTTTTAAACTATTTACACTAACTACCCCTATGTTTTTGGTTTATTACACGGGGTACCCCTACTTTAAGGAAAAATAAAAAAATTATAACACTAACTACCCCTACGTTTTCTAAAGGGAGGGGTAGTTAGTGTAAATAGTTTAAATTAGGGGTACCCCGTGTTATAAATCAAAAGCATAGGGGTAGTTAGTGTAAATAACCCTTTAAAAAATGTCCATCCGAATTTGACTCATCCTTGCTGTTGACATCAATCCGAGTGTCGGAAAAAGACGAGTTAATTAGTTGTACCACATATAGTTTGTACTCATTTTGGTAACTGTTTTCGTTATTTTAAAAATAAAAAATATCCTCCTAATTTATAAAATTAATTAATTGTATCCCACTGGTGCATAGAAGAAAGTTAATAAAAAATTAAACACCTAAGAGGATGTTTTTTATTTTTAAAACAACGAAAATAATTACCAAAACGCGTATAAATTATAAGAGGATACAACTAATTAACTCGAAAAAGTAACTTACAATCCAAACTAGTCAAGTCTAACTACAATCCAAACTGGTCAAGTCTAACGACGGAACCATGCACATAGGAGCTAGGGTGGGGTCCAGCATATTCCATCTTTTTCTATGTGTCAATCCACACCTAAGAGCATCATTAGTAGTTGGGACTCTCCAATGCAATTTGGAGCCCAAAATTTCAAAAAAAAATAAAATAAATGTAGAATGGGTTGGGTTTGTATGAGAATAGTAGAAAATGATAAAGTGAGCTTCGGTCCCAAAAATTGTGTGGTCAAAAATTAATGTAGGAAAAAAATAATATAAAGTTTAGAATGTAGAAAGTTGGGCTCCAAATTGGAACTTACTATTCTACAAAACGAGTTTCTACAATCTAGAATCTAGAAATTGGGAGGCCCAACCCTTAGCACCCATGGATGGGTTGGAACCGAAATTGTAGAAATTGAGACTAGGAATGAGACTTATTATTCTACAAAATGAGCTCCTACATTCTAAATCTAGAATCTAGAAAATGGAATGGGCCTTACTAATGATGCTCTAACTCAGCCTGTCCTACTCCAGTCCATCTGAGCTCCTTTCTGGTCCAGTCATTGGCCAAGTCTTAGTTTAGATCATAATTTGGGAGAGAGACTTTTGCTTAATTTCTATTTTAGCAATGTTGGTAGGACCAGCATTCCAAAAGCGTCTATTTGATCCCAAAATAAATGAGACGGTTAAAAAATAAGTGCATTTCATGTCAAAATTGTTGAGAAAATGTCTGTCAATCATGTAAGAATCTTTTGGCACCAAAATGAGATGTTCCTAATAATGTGGGATCAAGTGTGAGTTCGATGGTTTCTTTCTATTAGGGAGCATATCGTTATGCCTAAAATCTATATATTAAATATGTTTATTTTTCTTTACAAATATGAATATCACTAGTTATTATAAAAATTAACATCCATAATCAGTATAATTAATATTTATATAACAAAAAATAAATTTGGTACATAGATTTATTTTTGAGATATCTGACATTATGTAAAAGATATTATAAAGACTGCTAAAAACACTGAAAAGACCATTCTCCGTGTAAATTAAGATGAAGAATGTCCATTCTTCGTGTTAAAAATACGGAGAATGTCCATTCAAACACGGAGAATGCCATTCTCCGTGTTAATTTACACGGAGAATGGTCATTATCCTGCATTTTATGGTCAGTTGAAACTTTGGAGGGCCATAACTTTTGACTGGGAGGTCGAAACGAGGTCCCGTTTGTCGCAAAAGGAGCGTATCTTCGAGGAGGCTGAAAGTAACCGCTTCACAGTTAGACGGCCTTTCGAAATTTTAGAATCGCAAAAAAATGATGTTTGGACCCCCGTTTTAGCAGTTTTGTCGAAATTTTAGAATCGCAAACAAATATTAATTCAATGACTCACAAATAGGACTGCCACCCCCCTGGCAGTCCTACGCTTATGAAGGACTGCCAGAGTGCTGACAGTCCTAATTAAAACTTGCTGTAACAGCAAGTTTCAATTAGGACTGCCAGCACCCTGGCAGTCCTCCTTTTGTATAGGACTGTCAGGGGGTGGCAGTCCTAATTGAAACTCTCTGTGCCAGGGGGTGGCATGTCCAACAGAAGTATTTCAACACAAGTATCCAACACATAACCAACACAAGTATTTCAACACAAGTATCCAACAACATGTTCGACACCCAAAAATATCAACATCCAAAAATATTTCAACACAAGGATCCAACAACATGTTCGACACCCAAAAATATCAACATCCAAAATACCCAACTTCAGACAATCAGACAATCATACTACATATCATGGCGGACCTTCGAACGAGACTCCGCATTACGCATGAATGGGAACTCAACCTCGTCGTCGATGCGCTCAAGCTCGTTGGCGACCAAGGCACTAGTGTCGACCAAGACACTAGTGTCACTTTGGCAAGCGCTCCGAAGTGTCTTGGCCAGTTCCTTCGTCCTTCTAGACTGTAAATGAAAGTATAATTGAATTTAGTCTACAAACATGAAAATCTTAAACTAATTGCTAATGCGAAACTCACCATCTTCACCAATGAAGCATACAAGATGTTTTTCGAAGAAAGATTTCCAACAGCTGCTACGGCCTCGGGACCCGGGTTTGTAGGATTCAACAACTTAGGATGTCCGACCCGCCGGAAGTATGGCATGTAGTCCTCGCTGCAGTCGGCCATCTGGGTGACCGGTTGACTCTCATCTTCCCCAAGCAGGTGCCTTTGCCACTCGGAGTAGAAGTCGGTCACCCAGTCGAAATACGCCGGTTTGTAGTTCAATGGTTGGGTCCCGCGGGAAGGTTCCAACAGCTGTAGTGTGCGCTTCGGCACACTTTGCACGAAGCCAAACTGTCGAAGTACACGATCAGGCATGTACGGCTCCTTGATATCATAGCATGTGATCATGCCATGAAATAAAGAAACTGGTTGGATGGCACGACTTCCCTCGCGAAAATCCCGGTATGGATCCCAAAATATCTGTAGAAAAACAGTTAACAGCAAAAAAAACTTAACATGAAAAAATAAGGTTAGTCCCAATTTATTACCTCTTCTGGTACCAAATTGTCAAGTACTTCACGAATGGAAGCCAGGATTTGCCAATCTTTGGTTTCCACCTGGGCCGGCCTCCATCGAGCCACTCTAGGAAGGTGTTCAAAATAGATTTGGTTCTGGTCACCCCGCCTGAGCATCGGAAAGTGCTCGTATATCCATGCCTATTCAATTATTAAGTTAATAGTCACAAAATATAAACAACAAAATGAAGTATACGAGATTAAATCGTTGAAAGTTTTCTTACATGTAGCAGAGATGAAACGTATTGGTCTCCGGGTGCCATCTCTCCACAAAGGCAGATATCAGGGCACTATCCATTGTCCTATAGGCATAATCAGCCAAATTATGCAAACCGCTCGGTACGATTTTCTCCTGGACGGCCTCCGGTAAGCTTCTAAACGGCCAAGACACGATTTTCTTCCCGTGACTCACAGCCCTAAGCATACGATATGTCCTCTGTATATCAAACAACATATAAAAACATAAAACATATGAGATACATATAGATATCATATACTAAACTGCTAGCTTACAAAAGTAATGTACATACCGGGTCCTTCCATATTGCATATGCAATATGGTTCTCAAATGAAGCCAACATTAAGCAACCTGGCGGGCGGACAGGCGGCTCAGAAGGACCGGCCTCCTCAGATGGAGCAGAACCAGCTTGACGGGGTGGCAGGAGTTGGCTAATTGGCACGTCGTCGTCATCACTGGAAGAAGGAGAAGGAGTACGAGCTCGTTGCTTCGACCGAGCTTGTGCAACCGGTGGGGATCTCCGTGTCCCGGCCCGACCTTGCCGCTCCGGTTCGGAAATTGTAATCGGACGCTCAAGAGGACGTTCCGCGCGTTCCTTCCGCTTTGACGCGGTGGGGCGTATTCTTTTTGGTGCGTCGGGAGGACTGTTACCCCTATAGAACATTGGATTGTGCGACCGTACAATTAATAACTAATGCAAACTAAAATAGAACTCTTACCCCCTATCCCCCACCCCCAGAACTGAGTACAGTAGGACTGTCAAGCATGTGGCAGTCCTCATGTAAACAAGGACTGCCACAGTCCTGGCAGTCCTTTATTGAAAGGGGACTGCCAGGCCTGTGGCAGTCCTTGTTTACATGAGGACTGCCACATGCTTGGCAGTCCTACTGTACTCGGCCAACAGACAAACGACTCGCTAGTTTGTCGTTTTCTAGGGTTAGGGTTTTAAGAGAAATTATGGCTTTGTCGTGTTCGAAAATGGCATTCATAAACCCTAAAGACATTCTAAACCTAAATTATCAAAAGTTTTTAGACAATTAAAACTATTATAGGGTTTCGAATAAAATGTAGACAATTATAGAAAAATTAGGGAAGAACGTACCAAGAATCCAATTTCTTCGACTTGCGTGTCTTCTCGTCGAATGTGGGAGTGTTCTTCAAAGAAATTTGGTGGAGGAATTAGGATTAGAGTAGTGGAAGAGAATTTTCTAGGGTTTAGGGAGAGGGAGAGAGCTCTTCTTCTTTTTCTTTTGGAGGAGAGAGAGAGGAAATGATGGAATGAATAGGAAATTTGAGTTTGGGGGGTTGGGCTGCCCCCTAGTAGAATTTGGGCTGCCCCCTAGTAGAATCTCCACCAAATGGGCTGCCCCTTAAGTAAGGGCTGCCCCTTAGTAATTGTGGGGGTGCCCCTAAAAAAACAAAGATTAATCATGAATGTCGGTTGTTGCAACGAGTCGTACGCATATAAATATGGCATATGTTGAGTTGAGACGATTTTCCTTTGAAGATCATACGTACGAGAAAAATAACCAAGAATAAGATTACATACTTGATCTGTTTGGTACGTTGCCAAATCGGTCCTGATCCATGACAGATTTGACAACTGTTTGGGATCCAAAATTTTGAAAAATTGTTAAAAAAAAAGTTAAAATTTATTTTTTTAATATATATATATATATATATAATTTTTGCAATATTTTATATTTTAGTATTCATACATTATAATATGATGACTTAGTTAACCAAAGTGGTTTTCACTTGCACATTAGAACGTGGATTCACGGCTTGGTGGACTTGGACACCATTTTGATTTATGTTATGGGTACCAAAAATTCTGAATCGAAGTGGTAAAAGATACATAATAGCAGTTCTGTCGATCTTTTTTTGTTTGGTCGTCAAGCAATAATAGCAGTTCAACATGGTAGACGCACAAGCGATTGGGACATCCATCTTTCCAGTGTCTAGGTTTGATGGTTAAGGCATGCGAGTTGAGAATGCATTCTTTAAAAAACAACGCGGCTTGTGGGAAAGAGGGGAGGGGAGGGGAGGGGAGGAGGGGGGAGGGGGAGCGTGTCTCAGACAACACTGACGTGACGTTTTTTTATTGGCTCCAACTATTTTGGATGGGATCAAGTGCTAGCAATAGCATGGAGTGGCTAGAGTCAATGTGGGACCGCCACTTCAACATGGTTTCACGCGCTTCCTTAAAAAAAGAGTTAGTGGAACTTTTTCATTCTTTATTCTTCATTGGTCATTCTCTGGTTGTCCAAATGCACAAGAGTGCAATTGCTCTTCTTAATTTTAATCATGAAAGTCAGCATTCCTATATTGCTGTTTGGTTCAAGTTTTGGACTTCTGGAAATGGAGTTTCAATTCTTGAGACTAGAGGAAAACAGTTTTTTCACAGTTGAGAAAAAAGTAAAATCCAAGACACCTTTATGAATATTTTTGTTTTTCTGAAAATTTTGATTGGTTACATTAATTATAATTTCTATACTCTCAATAACACCGGTTGAATTTAAGTTCATGATTAATGAAAGGATATTTGTGAAAAATTAAATATATTAAAGTTTTCATTCATGTTTGAACCAAACATGAGAATGCAAAAAATTAAAATTTTCTTACTGCATATTCCCAATATAACCAAACATCCTCTTCCATGAGAAAGAAATGAAAAGTGAAAGAGAAAGCAATAAAAAGTGGAGTATCTAGAATAGTGTCCGATTTTAAATTTTGAGACCTAAGATGAACTCTGAAGTGGTGTCCTCAAAACTTAATGTTTATGTAATTTGTTTTCATCTATTATACAATAGTATTATCAACACAAAATTCAAGAAATAAAATAATAAACAAAATATCTCTAAAATAATATATGTTAGTATAAAACTGAAGATGTTCCCAAAAAACTCTGATGTTATAGACAAATAATCATAATCTTATGATGGATTCATTAGTTTATTAATAATTATAAGTCATGTGATTTTAGTTGACTGTTTTGGGCCTCAAGCGTAGATATCAAATCTAAGAAACTAATAAATTCATAGTAGCAAAAATAAATTAGTAACAAGCACACGATTTATGATTATTTGTTTAGAAACTAATAAATCCATAGTAGCAAAAATTAATTAATAACAAGTACACGATTTATGATTATTTGTTTGGACTTGATATGAGGCACATAACAGTCAGCTAAAATCACACGACTTATTATTATCTGAATTTGACATGAAATTTGTGACTATTATTTATCTGAACTTGATATGAGGTCAATGAGATGTGTTGTAATCTGAAAAAATTAAATGATTATTATATAAACTTGATACGAATTTTATGGCTATTATTTAATTTGGTTGGACTTTATATGAAACCTGAGGCGTGTGACATCTAAATTTTTGAAACATGAGGCAGTCGTCTCATGGATCTCATATCAAGTCGCATGTCCTATAAATACCAAACATTCATCCAAATATCACCTTATATTTTGGCACATTTTGAAATAGCATAAGAAATTCTATTTGATGCTAAATGTGGTGATAACTTACATTTCCGAGGAACATTTGGCCAAACATATCATTTTTTTTAGATGCTTGACGTTATGCACGAAACTTTACAAATGCTACATTGCATACCTTTTGGGCCCGCTGTCCCAAATTTCTACCATTTTCAAAAATGAAAAGAATAATATGTCCATGAGACTCGACCCACCTATATATTCCATTATCCAGTCAGTACTCGATAACTACAAAAGTCATTCGAGTTCGACACCCAACAAATCATTCTCGGACAAAGCTTAGGAACAAACATTCATCCCAAAACTACAAATCATTCTGGCACAGATGTTTGGGAACAAACATTCATCCCAAAACTACAAGATCTTGTAATTCACAAGGTATTTCACGTGGAGAATTAAAACCTTAACATTAGAAGATCTTCTGTTTCTTAAAGCCAAATCCATAGCATCATATGTAAATTCAAAAGGATAGGCGCCAAATACCCACAATTTAAAAAGAAAGTTCAACATGACAACAGGATTTGTAGGCGAACTTATTCATATTGTTGGATGGAACTTTCAAGCCACCACCTCCTTCTCCTTCTCCTCCTTCTCCTTCTCCTTCTCCTTCTCCAAGTCCTCCTCGAGCTCGAACGCGGAAGTAGGGAAGGTCCTGTACAGCCCCGAGGCCGCCTTCCCGGTGAGCTTCCCCGTGGGAGGGTCGTCGACGGAGAGCTCGACCAGGGTGATCCATATCACGAGCTCCTTGGCCTTCACCCCCGTCAGCTTCTTGATCCTGCACTTCTCCACGTGCGCGGTGATCTCGGTCCCTTACGATATCACCTTGCCGATCTTCTCGAACGTGTGCTCGATCCTCTTCTTCTGCTTCAGCCACACGAAGCCCGTCTCCTCGACGTAGCCGACCTCGACGATGTCCTTGAGGGGGAGGAGGCCTCTGGGGAGGCCGACCTCCTGGAGGAGGAGCCGCGACTTCTCGCGGCAGATGTCGTCCCCGTAGTACATCTCCGCCTTGGCCTTGAGTTCGTCGGTGATGATCACAGCCATCCTTAATCCTAGCTACTTGTTCTTCTTCTTCTTCTCAATCTTCCTTTTGCTTTGTGTCGAATGGGTGCAGGAAAGGTGTCTTGATATATAGGAGGTTGTGGGATGGGCAAGAGAGCATATCTGTTGTTCCAAAATATGTATCCCCAACATGTTAACTGGCCTATACAAATGTGAGTCTAGGTGTAATACTTTTATAAAATAGGTGGAATCAATATTTTTATACGAGATTTTGTTTTTAGGTGTCATTTTCTTTGACTTGACAAATGTCAAAAGAAAATTCGAACATGCACCTTCTACGTCGAATTCTGTTGCTACCATTAGACCACAATCTACGGACAGGAGAAACATGTTTGGAACATCAAATTTGAAAACGAACAGATCTCCTCACAGTTCGTGGGCTTTGTTTGGGCTGGGGTGGACTCAAATGTGAACTGACTTATATGACAAAAGAAAAAAAAAATAAAAAATGCTAAACAGTTCGTGGTCTGTGCCCGTCGGCTGTGATCGCGGGCTGAGGTATCGCAGTCCCATTCGTCCCTCCTATTCGCGTGGGATCCACCTGCCGGTCCCCTGCCAATTAAAAGCGGCCACGTGGACCGCGGACCAAAACGCGGTCCAAGTAGCACTGTCGAAAAAAAATAAGACGGACTGGAGCCCATCCCAACTCAAGAGTTGTGTCCAAAGTTGTGTCCAAAGCTGGACTAGTTGTGAAATTATCCATGTTGGACTTCAAAACATATACATAGAAATGTTGTTTTCAAAATATATACAAAATATACATAAAATCTAGGTTATTTACTTCATTAATTAAACCTTAATCGGTTTTCGATTTTGGACCCAAACGAATATTTTTTTTTTTAATATTTTGAAAATCAAATCGAACCGAATCTTTTATTCGATTCGGATATGTTCGATTTTCGGTCCAAAATCAAATAATGTTCACCCCCTTCAAATCATAGTCAAGAGTCACCGATCACTTACAATAATGTCATTGATAATCCTCGGTATAATTTATTTTTGGGTACCAGACAATACAATATTTTGACTTCAGGAGATATAAATTCCAAACATGCCAATTTTCAATTTTATTGAAAGAAAAAATTGGAGATGGTAGATGAGTATGTCACATTATTGATTGTGGTAGACTACAATGTCTAGGTCCTACAATAATCCGGACCGGCCAGAAAATTGGGCTGTTGGTTGCCCGTTGAACTTTATTGCAAGTCGATTCTAGAGGGTCATCGACGATCGATCTCAATTTCTAGTAGAATTATGCTGAACATGCAGGTTGTTTTAAGCAAAAAAAAAAGTTGTCCAAATTTATAATTTTGTCTGACTTATCTCTGGATCGGTCCTGACATCAATGTCCCTACAGTTATGATAGATGAGTTATAAGGTACCCATGAATGATTTTGCATCCAACTACAGTAGGGCATGGCATGCTATTATACTTCGTTTCTTTGTGATCTTATCCACCTAACCGTATTAATTGCTTATGGTGGGAGGGGATGAATTGGAAATTCCTAGTAGGATTGGAATTCATGGGAACTGAAATTATGAATTGCAACTGTAGATCGTTGTTTGATTGTGGCCACAATTTTTTATTGTTTGTTCTTCTATGCTGCGTTTTATTTGACTCGGGGCTAGTTTGATTGATATTTGGAGCTCTCTCTTGATTACAAAGTTCATTCATATATATATGGAGCGTCACTTCTATCACTTACTATACCATTTGGTAGAAGTGCAAGGCCTGTTTAGATGGTAATAACTCTTTAAAAGTGTAAGAGACACTTAGGCTATGTTTGATTGGGCTTTTTTTTTATGAAAAATATTTTTATCACAATTTTTTTTACCAATTGTAGAGTTTGATACTTATATTTTTCATGAAATTATTTTCCAAAAAACTATCATTTTTCATATTTTCATTTAAAATAGTGAAAAATAAAACTTGTCCAACCCATAGAAAAATATCATTTTTCATGGAAAATAACTAAATCGTGGAAAATAATGACAATCAAACACCCAAATTAAGTTTTCCACAAATTTTTTTTTTAAATTTCATGAAATTTTTTCCTTGAAAAATAATTCAATGGAATTAATTTCTTTTCCATATGTTTTCCATCTTGCAATCAAACGCACCATTACAGTATATTGAGTTGCAATGTACTTGCATCAAGTGACACTTTCTAAAATGTATTTGGATATAGTACATTTTGTCTCTTGTAAGTGAAAAAAATGAGTTCGATTGTTTGGATAGTTGTTAAAAGTGGAAAAAAATATAAGTTTCCTTGTTTGGATGATTGTTAAAAGTGAATGTTGATGTTATAATTAATGAATGTAAAATTTCTAAAATAATAAATATAATTAAATTAATTATCATAATCAAATATATCAAATGGCAATTAAATTTTTAAAATTAAAAGTTAATAAAATTGTAATACTACTACTATTACTATTATTATTATACCCGACCCACAGATCTAACTCCACCCACAAGTACAACCCACACATCTAAAATCTCTCTCTCTCTCTCTCTCTCTCTCTCTCTCTCTCTCTCTCATAAAAGCATTAGATATCATCTACGGGACTGCTATTTGGCCCGCGGGCGGGCCAGCCCGTCCGCCACGTGGCCCTCTCCCATTGGCCAGTCAATGGCGCGGGCCCCATGCTAACAGGGGGGGGGGGGGGGGGCAATGGGAGAGTGCCACGCAGGCGGGCGGGCTGGTCCGCCTGCGGGCAAGAAAGCATTTCCGTATCATCTATGCGGACTTGCGTCTGCCATCGACCTCTACCATCTCTCTCCTCACGGGTCTGATCCTCCATCGGCAGTTCTCTCCTCTGTGCTCGTCGTCGTCCACTACTCAGTTCTTAGATCCAGCAGGCGGCGGAGTCGACTGCGACGGGGTACTCCTCAACCGGACTTTGGTTTCCTCCGCGGTGTGGCTACTACTTTGTCCGTGAGCCCCACCACTTTCCTCTCACTTTTCTCACTTTTTGGTTACAAGAGTAAAGTGACCGAAAAGTAAAGAAACAACAAGTGAGAGCTGTCATCGTAACCCACTTACGTTTGCAGTTGCAACTAAATATAAAAACTACAGTTTTACTGAAACTGATAACACTTTCACTAAAAAATGCCATTTTTACTGCACCCTCCGCCATCCAAACATACCCAGGTGGAATGGGTTTGCTCAATTATCACCTGTCATGTCAACTTTAGGGCCCTAAAAAAATTATCAAATGATTTTTTCTAGAAATAATACAAAAATTCCATCAATTTTAGGACCCTTATGAATTTTTTCCAAAGTGAGCAAGAAGATCATTTGCTACTAGAGTGCATTAAGTTGGGTTAGGATGATTTCTATATCGAGTGGTTTTAATTTTCTTCTTTTACTAATAAGTCAGGGTCTTCTTGAGGCTGGAACGTACCATTTACTTGTCAACCTTCTCCTTAACTACGGTCTTAATTTTTATTTGCAATTTCCTTTTCTTTTCTTTTTTAATTTGTACAGGGAATGAGATGCCCTGCTAACACTCACAAGCCAAGCTTTCACCTGAACACCAGCTGGATTATTTTGTATATAAGGATATCAGGTTTATGATCAGATTTTGGGTATTAAATTTGTCCGGTTTAGACTTTAAGTACTCAAATTTTATAGTAACACATTTTAGTAATAGACATTCGTCATTAAAAGACTCTTTTGTCAGTAAAAAATAATTTAAAAATATTTGAGTACTTAAAGTGTACTTAAATCTAATTAGGTCCTAAACTCAAGTCAAGACCCTTATACAAAATAATCCACACCAACTTAAGCTCAAAGCATAGTAGTACTTCTTCGAAGGGCACCAGTTTAACTCACAGTGAATCAGAGCCGGCCCAGAGACTTGGGTTGTCCTATCCGGAGTTAGTTTTGGTTGTCCTTTGATTCTTATTGTAGGTTAATCCTGGAGGGTCATCCGCAACTGTGATCTTTATTGGGATTACGCTGAACCTGAGAGTTGCCCTAAACAAGAGGGGGGGGGGGGGGGGGGGGGGGGGGGGGGGGGTGGACCACCTTTTCATGTTGGCCCTCCCTTTATTTTGCAGAGGAAATGATGTTAGATGGTTGAGGGCCTGAGGCATAGAAATCTCGTCTGGGTGGGCCGGGCCGGGCCGGGCCGGGCCTGGCTGTAGACCTAAACAAGGGAGTTTCAACTTGTTTTGCTGTCATGCTCTGTGATCTGCTCAGTGACTTCAACAAGGGAAGGGATGAATTAGTTGGGTCCCTAGAGAAGAACTATATTGGCTTGCGAGGATCTCAATTTCCCTCGTCCCTGGATTTGATCTTCTCTCTATTCCTCCTCGTAATCTGAATCCGTTGTTGCATGCCGATTGTTTTCTGCTATCACTTGTAAGACCCAAAAAATAAATAAAAAATAGTAGTTGATTGTAACAAACTGACTGTGTCCGACTTGATTTTGTTGACAAGATTAATTTTGTTGACAAGGGAATGAGTTAGTAGAAGACTTTTAACTGATTCTCGGTCAATTGCGAATAGCGAGATGTAAGCCATTTCTCCAATTTAAATTGGAAGTTGTTATATATTTTTTTATTTTGTTATATATATATATATATATATATATATATATATATATATATATGTGTGTGTGTGTGTGTGTGTGTGTGTGTGTGTGTGTGTGTGGGGTCCGGATGGGAGCTCCGTCGAAGTTCGGGATCCTTGGCCGATGGATCGCGTGGCATCGCATGGGTCCCGCTCGATCCAATGGTACAGAAAAGCGGGACTCCTCGGATGGATATCTTGATCCGAATATATATCAATAATTTCTGGGTTCAAGGTATTGATAACAATTTCTCAGTGACATTCAAGAATATTCTACGTCTCCGGGGCAAATTGAAGAAATATATGTTGAGAGCCATACATGATGGGAGAACGACCAGTTTGTGGCTTGACCCATGGCTGATGCATGAGAGCTTCGTAGACAAATTAGGCTGGCCTGCATTTGAACTAATCGGCAGCAATGAAATGGTTCAGGTCATTATTCATAATGGTGTGTGGAGGGCGGAAGACAGGCAGGTTGCTAACTGGTTTAAAGAGGAGATCGGCAAGATCAGCCTTGGCAACGAGGCCGGAGCCGATCACTGGGTTTGGAAGGACTTCCCGGACGGGAAGTTCAACTTCAGCAGGATGTATGACCTGGAACGGCCTCATCTCCCAAAGGCGGCATGGGTGGATGTAGTGTGGGCAAAGGGCGCGGCCATCAAGATGCAGCTGTGCCTATACAAGGCAGTGCGAGATAGGCTCCTTACTAAGGAACGGTTGGTCAGGTTTGGAGTACAACTACCTAGCAACACTTGCGTTCTATGTGAGGAGGAGATCGAGACGAGAGATCATCTATGTTTTAGATGCCAAGTAACATGATTTATCTGGCAGCACATTCAGTCTCCAATGGGTGGGATCCCTAGCCGCAGAGTTGGGCTAATCGAAGTATTCGATGAGGTGCGGGCACTAAAAGCTAATGGTACAGAAGCGTTTGAGAAAGGAAGAATCAAGCTGCTGTCCGCAGTATGGCACGTTTGGCGCGAGAGAAACAGGAGGATATATGAAGGGAGAACAACTACTGTTTCGGGTATTATAAATAACATAAGTAGTGATATTAGATGCTTGGGATTCAGCCACTGAGACCAGGAGGCATGGTCAACAGTATTTTGTGTAATTTGTAACTGTTTCAATATATAAGAATTACCCTTTCTTCAATATATATATATATATATATATATATATATATATATATATATATATATATATATATATATATATATATATAGCAAATGACCTCTAGCCTAGTGGTTAAGAGAGATGCATGCGGCCACCTTCTTTCAAAAATATATATATATATATATATATATATATATATATATATATATATATATATATATATATATATATATATATTGTCACGCCCCAGAACCAGAATACTGGAGAGCGGGGGCAGACATAGCCAGCTACGTATATTGAAATGGATTCCATCTCGCTATACGGTCACGGCTGTCTAGATACATGAGGGTTTACTACAAGCCAGCAGTCTCCTATGGTCATGAACAAGCCTAGTGTCTCAATCACAAGCAAGTAAATAAAGTCTCAAGATGTATGATTATTAAATATACAATAATAAGACGTCCCAAATATTACATATTCAGCTGATCATGAAGCTAGTCGTTACAAAATGTTAGGACTAGCAAGAGTTTTAGTCATACATGATCAACCCTAGGATCTGTCGATCATGTTACAGCCCGTAGGCAGACAGTAAGTAAGTGCAATCGAGCTAAACAGGTGCTCGTCGGCTAAACGCCTCAAAAGAATATTTTTACAATAGAGTGGGAGAGCCAAAAATAACCCACTCGTTGCCCTGGTTACGCCTGGTGTTCACCATCGGGCTGGAAAAGCGGTAGATCCTCTGGAACTGCTCCGAAATCTGGCCATACAAAACCAGCTGGGTCAGATCCCAGAAAGAGCAAGTGCCACAAAGGAAGCTTCACTTAGGAACTAAAACCAGCAATTAGCACAATAGTATAAATAAGTAAGAACAGGAAATAAGAAAATACATCAGGATGATATACGACGAGATAACCATGGAACTATTCAGATAACCAGGTTACAACCCGTAAACCAAACAAGGACCGGGGTTGTAACCCTTCGTCTGAACAGAACTTGGAATTCTCACCATTTATCGGTAAAAATAAATACAAGCATTCTGGTCATGCAGTAATCTGGAACAAAATCAGGGCAAGACTAGACAGGTTAGACTCCATCCAATCATTTCACGGCCAAACAAGAACTACGGCTTGATACTTTAACTAACTAGGGTTATCACAAGCCTAGTTACTAGCAAGATGCAGTGAGAATCTTCCACAGCCACAAGCCCTGCAGACCATCCAGGTTACCCGTGTTAAAAGATTTAGAGTTGAATTCAGGTGGGTACATCGTCCAGGAAACGAATGTACCCTTAGGTAGCTTGAAGGGTGCAACACATGACAGTGTGCTGGAAATGTGCCCTACTCGACGGCAGGCTACAGATCCCAAGGCGTGCCCAGGTAACGGGATTGCCTGTAGCTGGGAGATCTCTTTATGACTAATGTATTAATCTAGTTATTAGCCTTAGTCCATTTCAATGGATACTCCTGACCGTGGTACCCAGGAGTCCCCTCCTAGACATGATGCAAGACAGGACTGAATTATTTGTACAAGCACAATCGCCCACGGTGTCCAGGATTAATTATACAGGTCATGTCATGTCAGGTAGCCGTCGCAACAACTTATCAGATATATCATGTCAGGTTATCATGTCAAGTGTACTGGTCAAGAGTGCGCCACGACGGGCCACTATCAGGTCATGTCATGTTTACTTGTCAGGAGTGCACCACTACGGGTCACTGTCGTGTCATGCTAGTTCCTTGCCATACCATGCTATGTACAATTGTCGTTCAATCATGTTAATCAAATCGTGATTTATCAAGTTCAGGAAAAAAGCGTAAGGATATAAAATGGGCATGAAATATACCACATGAGTTCCAAGGCATGGGCAAAAATAATAATAAAATAACAGTACAGAGCTATAGTAGAGTCATGTGGTTCAGGAATATGCGGCCAGGAATAATCTCATGCAGCTGGGAAGAGAACAGCCCATGCGACCGGATAGGGTTAGGCGCATCAGGCGCATGCGGCTGATGGAAAGCGGAGCATATGCGGCTGGGTTGAGATGTAGGTCCATGCGGCTGGCAGGGAAGGGGTTCTCATGCGGCTGAAACGGGCCCGGGTTCATGCGGCTCGCGGAGCAAGATCCATGCGGCTCAATAAGGTGGGCGCACATGCGGCTGCATAAGCAAGGGGGCGCATGCGGCTACAAAAGCAAGGGGCACATGCGGCTAGGTTCACTCAAGGGCGCATACGGTTGAAGGGGCAGGAGCCTTATGCGGCTCTCAGAAAGTGGGTCCATATGCGGCTAGAAGGACAAGAGCCTCATGCGGCTGGGAAGAAGTGGATCTATGCGGCCAGCGGAGGAAGGTTTTCATGCGGCTGACTGAGTCAAGTTTTATGCGGCTAAAGGACATCCCCAGTCATGCGGCCAAGTTCAGATAGTTCATGCGGTTGGATCATCATGCGGTTAGGAGAACACTTGCCGCATGAAACATTCATGCGGTCAAGTCAGGCACTGTTCTTCTTCTCCAAATTTTCCGAGAAGAAGAACACCATGGGGGCCAAGTTTCCAAACTCCATAATTCCACCATCCGGAACCCAAATCCGAACTTCCAAAGGTCAGAATGGGGTAGAACGAAAGCCTCTACAACATGGAACCATCAAAACTCAGAAATAACAAGATTAAGTAGATCAAAACCCAAGATTTCCGAAAATAAAGTAAACTTAGATCTACAAGAATCTAGCCATGGAAAGAGGAAATGCCAAGTACTAAAGTAAGTTAAAATGTTGTAAAGAAGAGAATGAAGCAATAAAATTGGAGTTCCTCCATGAAGCAAGTTGCACTTGCCTAGACCTCTCTCTCCCTCTCTCTGGTAGGTAAGGAAGTAAATGAGGAAGAAGAAGATGATTAATGAAGAGAGAGAAATGAGAAGGGGTTAATAAATGGTAGTGGTGGTGGTAGGTAGGGGGTTCACCCTTGGTTCATGATGAGCCAATAGCAATCCCAAATCGAACCAAGCCAACCCGAACCAAGAATAAACCAAGCCAGGGAGGAAACTAAGCAAGTAAATCATGCAATACAAGAATAAATACATACACGTATTCCAGATACGTAATACGAACCACAGGCATTACATATATATATATATATATATATATATATATATATATATATATATATATATATATATATATATATATATATATATATATATATATATGTATATATACGGATCAAGATATCCGTCTATATATGTTAAAAGTTGGATATAATGTACTTTGTCGGTCATGCATGGTTCTCTAATTTTGTTTGGGTCTCGTCCTAGCGGTTGACTTCGACTAACCGTCCAAAATAACGTCCGGTTAACATAAACATAAAATTTTAATATTATACCATGTCTTAAAACTAAATAACCCTTAATTTTACAGAAATTTTCATAATTAACATCAAAGTTTTATTAGATTACGAAGAAATAAAAAAGTTCTCAAAATTTGTAAGAAGAGAACTGAAACGCCTTTACTTAAAGCATGATTAATAAGGCTCATCCCCCGTCCCAAATTCTAGATTCAGAAATTTGAAGCTCATTTGGTTGAATTTAAGTCACATTTCCGAACCCAATTTCTAGAATTTCAATTCCATTCCACCCATAGGATCCAAGGCTCGAGTCTCCCAATTTCTATATTCTAGATTGTAGGAACTCATTTTGTATAATATAGTAAATTCTATTTTCGGTCCCACTTTCTATATTCTAGATTTTACATTATTTTTTTCAAATTAATTTTTGTCCAAACAATCTTTGAGACCGTAGCCCACTTTATCATTTCCTACCATTTTCATACAAGCCCTTACCTTTTATTTGAAAATTTTGGACCTCAATATAAAATTTTAAGCACCATCTACGAACTTAAAAATAATATACAACTGAAATACTATACTGGTTTCAATTTTATTTTTTTCGTGTATAGAAGAAAGTAGAAAACAAATAAAAATTATTTAAGGAAAAATAAAAATAAAACATCCCTACCTTGGACGTTTTCAAGATTTTTACTTTTTTTTAGTATCCTTGGAAGTAATAAATAAACAATATATTGAATATGTTTTTACTAAAGGCATTTTAATTTTAATAAAAAAAATTAAAGTTGAAAGCATACATGGTATGTTCGTGTTAGATTTTTTTACTCCTATTCGCTCCGTCTCTCATCCCGTGACACTATTGGGGTCCACTCCCAAAAAATTCCCATCTCCCCCCCCTCCAATCATCTCCTGCCACGTGGGCTGCGGGCCAGCAATGGACCAAAAAATGGAGGACAACTTAGCAGCATTGAAAATTATTTTATTTATTATTATTTCTTTTATAATCTTCAGTTAAAAAAATAAAATCTGAAAACACAAACAATAAAAAACACATTTATGGAAGAAGAAAAAAAAACTCCTAGTATGTTTTCACAAAAAAAGACCAAAAAATAAAATTGAAAACGCCCTGCTAAATATATTTTGTTAATTTTTTTCTGGCCCCAAAAATATTAAATATATATAAAAAGTTGAAAACTCCAATATTTATTTATCTTTTACTTGGTTTTGTTTTTCATTCTTTTTCAACACATAAATAAAAAAATTAAAATGTTGAAAATATTCTTCTATGTGTCTGCCGGGAGTCAAATTTGGGTCTATTGCTTGGAAGGCAAGTATCCTAACCGTTGGACTACAAACGCATCGTGTCTTATGTTGGTGTTTTTGCCTTTAGACTAGGAAAGATAGTCCCACATCGGCGACACCAAATGGTGAGTATCTCAATATACTGCATTGCTTGTGTTGAGGTGTGCACATGAGGTGTAGTGGGGCACAAGTGTGTGCAATGTGGGAGTATTTTCTGTCACTCCCGTTTTTCGTTATACGTATTTCCAGTATACGTGTACGGAATCCCGATCCGTAATTAGACTTGTCTTGCTTAGCTTAATCTTGATTCGGTTTATTTTGTCTTGGTTTAATTTGGTTTGGATCATTATGGCATGTTAGCTAGGCTTGGTTTGGTTTATTTTAGGTTTGAGATGAAAAGGGGTTGATATATAAGTCAACTTTTCTCCCTCTCTCTTTTCATTACTCTCATTTACTTGTTCTTCTTCCGCCATTACTCTCCCACCAACCTAGAGAGCTTAGCCAAGTGCAACTTGTTTCATAATGGATCTTTCATTTTATTGTTCTATCTTCTTCTCTACATGATTCTAAGCATCTTTAGAACTTGGAGTTTTCGGTTTGGACGGATGAATTTTTGTAGATCTAAGTTTGTAGCATTTTCGGTTTTCTAAGGTTTTAATCTACCAAACTTTATTATTTTTAAGTTTTGATTGTTCTATGTTGTAGATAATCGATTTTATCCAAAATGGACCTTTGAAAAGTTAGATTTTGACTTGTTTTGAGGAAGTTATGACCAAAATAAGATTTGAACATTTTCTAAGTTCATATCTTGAATCTGGCAAGGACGATGAATAATGCCGCATAGTGCAGCCTACCACATAGTGCCGCATGGTGACGCAGCCTGCCGCATAGTGCAGTCTGCCGCATAGTGTAGCCTGCCACATAGTGCCGCATGGTGATGCAGCCTGTGGCATAGTGCAGCCTGCCGCATAGTGTAGCCTGCCGTATAGTGCCGCAGCCTGCGGCATAGTGCCGCAGAAGGCCGCATAGTGCTGCAGAATGTCGCATAGTGTCTATTTTGGCTGTTTTATGTCCTATTTGGCTGATTTGTGGCCAGAATTTCTCCCAACCCCCAACATGAAAGTTGTGGATCTTTTCCTTGGCTTCAAGAATATGTTACTAGCTATTTTATGCAAGTTTATCTCATTTGTGATAATGTAAGAATAGAACATAATAGTGGCCTGTTAAGGCGCACTCTTAACAAGTAACAAGTAACATGACATGATAGTGGTCCGTCGTGGCGCACTATTGACAAGTAAACCTGACATGTAATCTTGAATGCTGTTGCGACGGCTATCTTGACATGTTGAGTAATAACTCGTCTTGACACCGTGGGTGATGTTCTTGAATGTACTTCTATAAGCTACAAGTCTCGTCTCGCATCATGTCCATGACTTGCATCCCTGGTTACCACGGTCAGAGATTCATGCTGAATCTGACATGTTAATTACTAGATTGATCAAAGTAGCTCATATAGAGAGATGTTTCCAGTTACAGGTAATCTCGTTATCCCGGCCACACCTGATGGACTTGTAGCTTGCCTACGAGTATGGTACATTTCCAGCCCAGTGTCATGTGGGGCACTTTTTGAAACAAGTAATATGTACACTGTCATGTGTTGCACTCAAAGTCACCTAATAATTCTTGATAACTCTTGCATGAACCTCGCCTGGATAACCTGGATAACTGCAGGGCTTGTGACTGCCGGAACATCTCATTGCATCTTGCTAGTAACTAGGCTTGTGATAACCCTAGTTAGTTAAAGTATCAAGCTGTACTCTTTGCTTGGCCGTGAATGTTGGATGGAGTCCAATCCTGTCTAGTCTTGTCTAGATCCAGTACATGGATATCACAGGACATGCTTGCTTACGCTTTACTCTTAGCAATAAATGACTAGAGACCCGGTTCTGTTCAGGCGAAGGGTTACAACTCCGGTCCTTATTTGGATTAAGGATTGTAACCTGGTTTTCCGAAATAGTTCCTTGTCCTCTCGTCATTTGTTGCCTTATTTACATTTTATGTTTTCCTATTATTATTCTTGTTCATGTTCTGACATGCTGATTTTAGTTCTTAAGTGAAGCCTCCCTTGTGGCACTTGCTCTTTCTGGGGTCTGACCCAGCTGGTTTTGTATGACCAGATTTCGGAGCAGCACTCGAAGACCTCACAGTCTTCCAGCTAGATGGTGAACACTAGACGTAACCCTGGCAACGAGTTGATTTTATTTTACTCTTCCACTCTATTGTAAATTATTCTTTTGAGGCGTTTAGCCGCCGAGCAAGTGCTAGTTCGTGTTGAATACTTATATTTCTTGTCTGCCTAAGGGCTGTAACATGATTGACAAATCCTAGGGTTGATCATGTATGACTAAAACTCTTGCTAGTCCTCGTATTTTGTACGACTAGCTTCATGATCATCTGTATATAAAATGTATGGGATGCCTTACTTTTGAATATCTGATGGTCTAACATCTTGTAACTATTATTACTTGCTTGAGACTGAGACACTAGACTTGTTCTTAACCATAAGAGACTGATAGCTTGTAGATAAACTCTCATACATCTAGACAGCCGTAACCGTATATCGAGGTGGATTACACTTCTATATACGTAGCTGGCTGTGTCTGTCCCCCGCTCTCCACTATTCTGGTTCTGGGATATGAAACGGTTTAAGTGGTGTCCCATGCAGGTCTTGTAAATCAAGATGTGTGAGGGTTTTATCGGATAGATGTCTCAATCAGCACTCGCCTTTGATCTCTACTCGTGTCTTCTAATCTTCATAAAATCTTGGCCTGGTCACATACTTATATCCTTGATCTATCTTGGTCCTTCCTTAATGTTTCTCATGTCATTTTCTTCAGTGGCATTGCTCCTGGTCCTGCCGATCAGCCGAAAGGAGAACCGTCAGTGAACCAGCCTCAACAAGGAGACCAAGCCCAGCTCTCAGGAGCAGCCTCCCGAGTTATGCCTTCCGGGGATCCAGAGCCACCAGTTCAGCCAGCTCAGCCTGCAGAACCTGACAATGGAGTCTTGGGTAGGACTCATCCAGGAATTACTCGTCTCTCAAGATCGTCGGGACGATTCCCTGTACCAGACAATACAAGTTGCTATGTGCAGAGTGGGTTACCAAGGTAACAGTGCAGCCAACAATTTCAAGCGCTTGAACCCTCCCTTCTTTGATGGCAGTGAAGATGCTATTGTTGCCGATGCTTGGCTTCAGGACATAGAGGTTATCCTTGAGGCAGCAAGGACTCCAGAGGAAGAGAAGATGGCTGTAGTGCACCTACAGTTATTGGACTTAGCCCGCACCTGGTGGGTGATGTTAGCAGTTGGATTGGCGGTGCCTGTCCCATGAGCGACATTCATTGACAAGTTTCAGATTAAATACTTTCATACAGTGGCTCGATATGATCTGCAGACGAGATTCACCAATTTGAAGCAGATGAGCAGGACGGTCGATGGATATGCCGCCGAGTTTTCTAGGCTTAGTCGGTTTGCTCCCACCTTGGTGGAAACCGAGTTGGATCGAGCGCAGCGGTTTCAGCAGGGACTCCACCTAGAAATTATTCTAACAGTGGAGCAGTTCGAGCATCGGACTTTTGATGCTGTCTTAAGGGCAGCTAGGAGGCAGGAGTATACCTCGCAGAGGATCGTAGACCGAACTGGAAGCAGGAAGAGGTCCCATGGGCAGATGAGTTTATCCTTAGCACCAGCCCCGGCAGCTAGGGCTTTGTCGATTGGAGTTTCCTGAATGGCAAATTCAGTTTCGTCGGTTTAGCACTCGACCCCGACGTCCCATCAGCAACAGAAGCAGAAGCAGTCTTCCGCAATGGGCTGCACTCATTATGGAAAGCCAGGGCACGTAGTATCAGAGTGTCGCAGAGCACAGGGATTGTGCTTGGCTTGTGGGGCACCAGACCACATGATAGGGTCCTGTCCGAATAGAGCCAATTCATCATCGTCGAACCTAACTCGTCCATCGGTTAGGGGACCAACACCAACACCAGTGCAGCAGCAGCAGCAGTACCAGCCTCCGAGGCCATTGCCGCCTCAGGCACAAGCCTTCCTGCAGCAGAGACCCCAGCAGTATGCCCAGACCCAAGCTCAGATGCAGAACCGACATAGAGGTTTCCAGCAGAGGGGACCAGCACCCAGAGGGCGTGGTCAGGCTATGGTTCTGACCGTGGAGGAAGAGTTTGCTTCAGGTGAGGTGGTGGCATGTACCATTCTCTTCAACTCTTTTTCAGCATCAGTATTATTTGATTCGGGTGCATCGCATTCATTTATGTCTGCACAATTCGCTACACGGATAGGACTGGAGCCCGAGACATTATCAGTAAGGCTCAATATACTTACTGGTAACGGTCTTGTGGGAGTAGATAGAGTATTTTCCTCGTGTCGAATCGTAGTTAGCGGTAGAGAGTTTTCTGCTAGGTTGATAGAATTTTCGATGGCCGACTATGATGTGGTCCTAGGAATAGATTGGTTGAAGGAGTAATACGCAAGAATAGACTGCCATATTGGCAGAATTATTTTTGGTATTTCCGGTAAGGCAGAGTTTTCATTCTCTAGGGACGAAGTAGAACCTTCTCCCCCAGTCTTGCAGATGGCAGTAGCAAAGGCAGTTCAGTTTTCCAGAGTCGTTGCAGAGTTCCCAGACGTGTTCCCCGGAGAGCTTTCAGGCATGCCCCCTGTAGAAGCATGGAATTTCAAGCGCATCCATAGGCCAGAATTTGTATGCGCCTAATATTACATGCGCCAGGGAGCTCAGATGAAGTACTTGGCACAGCATACAACAAAAGTATAGACGTCAAAAAAGGATTTTTATTTCATATAAAAGTCTATTACATGTCTAAAAAAGGCTTTACAAAGGAGAATTTATACAAAAAGAGAGATCCTAAGACTACAGCCAGGCGCATCATCCGTCAGGCGCATCACTTCAGCGTCTCAGTTAGGCGCGTCTCTTCAGCATCTCAGTTAGGTGCGTCTCTTCAGCGTCTCAGTTATGCGCATCATGAAGTCTCAGCATATGCGCTCCACTTCAAGTGCTTCGGCTAAAGGAGCAGCTTTCAGCAGAACCAGAGTGGGCAGCTAACCCCACTATAGCTGGAGGAAGAGCTCTCCAAAACCCAAAGAAGATGGGGGCACCACAATTCTGATCTGCGGCTCTTCCAGAATAACGGAGACTGGGCTCGTGCATCCCGATCTTTGGATGCAACAGGCACCTTCCGCCTGCCTCAGAAGCCCGCGGCCCCAACTTTTGGATGTAACAGTCACCTTCACGAGTGCATACGAAGACAGCTCGTCGCATCGTCACCCTCGGGAGCATCTCATCAACAGAATGTATTCGAGCAAGTAAGTTCATTCGGGAAGACGTGAGAGAACGAGAAGCAAACTCTCTCCTTGTTGCTATTTATAGGTCGGGCAAATCAAACCCATACGCCAAGTGGCGGGCTTTCCGAATTTTGTGCAATAAATTTGCATTTATGGTGATGAACCTGACGCTTCGAATTTGGCCCAGTCAAAACGGCTAATTAAAGCACTTGAAGAACTCAAAAGTCGGACCAATAAAGATGCGTCATGCAAACGGATGCGCCGATCAGATACCGTACATCGTACAGACGCGCCCGTCAGTACCAAGCGCCCCGTATGGATGCACCCAACAAAGCACAGATCTATGCATCCTAATCAACATGGACCAGTACGGCCAATCGACGCGTCCCCCCATCAAACAATTAATGCCAAAGTGACAGAGTTGGCAGCATGTCCCCCGAGGACTGAACAGTTGGCAGCTTTTTCAGAAGACGAAACGTCGCCGACATCAGTATCATCATTACTTTCCTCCGACGGTTACAAACCCACGTGGCCGACCAACCACTCGTATACGCCTCAGCAGCCATGCGTCCGAAGACTCGCATGTGCCTTAAAAGCCGTGCGCCCAGACCGGTTCGTGACTCCTGAAGATTGTGAGCCAAAGTCTTCTCATGCGCCCAATTCCAGGCACATCCTGTCAGATCACTCTCCACCAAATCCGAGATCTTTGAGCTACGGACATGCGCCACGTGTCCTTTGACTCAATTCAGCCTATGAACGGGTGCTAATCACCCAAGATCTCAGCAACTGAAAGATCCTCTCCCTGCTACGTGCCAGCCCATAAATGCAGCATGAAGGATTCAACCCAAAAATGATGGTACATCATCCATGTGCCTCCCGCAGCTTCAACCACGTGGCGTCTCCACGTACAGGCGCATCAGACATATGCGCGCATGAGCAGCCAGCCTGCAAGCTATAAATAGAGGGATCATTTCCTTCTTCCACCTACACATACACACAGAGGGACAGAAATACATAGACACTCAACGTCTTCTTTCTCTCCGCAAGCTCCAGCACCCAGAGCAACTCAGACCTTCAGAGAACCGAAAACCGTCGTCAGATCGTCAATGGAGTCAACGTATTACCACTCGCTCCATCGACACAGGGAGCCAGATAAACAAAAGTGTACTCCTAGGACTACATCCAAGTCCTACATTGTAACACTGTTCTGTTTGTAATTGAAATTGCAATCAAAAGATTTTAATGGCAAACAAGCTGGCGACTCTGCTGGGGACCTCTTTCTCCTCCGCTGAGAAAGCTCTGTCGCAATCTGACAACGTAAAGGTGGGATCCTTCCACAAGACGCTGGTCGTACGTCTCAATCAACAGGCGTATGAGGAGTTCATCTCTGAAGGCAGTACAAGTCCTTCGAAGCGGCTGCCGAAGCCGAAGAAGACTCGCCAAGCCTGGGTGCGCAAGGTCGAGGCCCTTGGCACCACCACTGAAGGGGATGCGCCAATGCAGCCTACCCTTCCTGCTGACGTCCTTAGCAGCTAGGATGCGCCCGCGGGTGCAGCACATCTCTCGGGGAAGCGTGGGGCCGACCACATTCCCCAACCTTCTTCTTCTCAGACAAAGAAGATGCGTCGACGGAGCAGGGGCGCTAACGCCTTGCATATTAACTCTGATGCGCTACAGAAGGCATCTGTCTTTGACAGACTCACTCGCTGTCGTGGCAAAGATAATTTGGACTCTGAGTACTATGCGTCCCAGCGGGCTGGTACGAAGAAGTCCAAGGCAGCACGGGCCATGCGTCTCGAACATGCTATGCCAGCAGTGGGCCAGAGGCATGCACTCATAATCATGTGCGCCGTCCATGGTAAACTGTACAAGATTGACTCGGGTGCTTCTGCGCCGCGAACGGGCCAATCTTCAAAGACCTCGTGCCGTTTGGGCGCATCTGCTGCATTTTTAACCAAGCCGTGTGAGGCAAACTCTGTGGTCTTGAACCCCCGCGCCTACATTGGTTGTGCGTCTGAGGCTGGTTCAAGCCACTTTAAATGTTGCTCCCCCACTATTGATCTGGGTGCATCTTTTGCGTCGGATCAGGGGGTACAGCATTCACTTGACCACCCCGGCGCTTGGCCTTACCATGCGCCTGATGTCACGACCTGCACCCGTATTTCGGATACGAGACGTGTCCAAGTCCAGCCTACGCCGCAGTGTCGGCGGTAGAACGCTGTCTAGTACATAACCAAGTCACAGAGGCAATCTAGATCTCATCCACAGAATATGACACAATCCACTAACACAAATGAAACTTAATAATGAATGATAATATAAATAGAGTATCCAGTTTATCAAGAATTTCCAATTACGTCCGGTGGACACAAATCCACTACCAATAGACGATAATAACATAGAAATATGGAAATGAAATAACTGAGTCCAAACTGTCAAAAGTACCCTCAGCTGCAGTGGTACCGTGGTCCAATGCTAGCTCAAACTGCTCGTGTGCACCTGGCTCAATACTCGGATAAACCTGAAGAGATCATCAGGTCCTCAGAGGACTAGTAAGATACATAATATACAAGCCAACAGGTAACAGTACAAATATACAGAGAAGTAAAGAACAATCAAGGGTATCCAACGAGACTAAATGAACCAAGACATAAGATCTAAACGCAAGGATCCTAAGACACTGGCATGCCGTACTAGAAATGGCTAATAGGTCAAATCTATAGACTGCAGTCAAAGCAAGTACTCACAATCTATAGTGTCTCAATCGTAGTCAAGGCAAGTACTCACAACCAAGACAGTAGCCAATCCTAGTATAAAATCCTATAGACCGTAGTCAAGGTAAGTACTCACAATCTATAGAATGTCAAAGTCAAGTCCTACTCAAGTCATGTCAAGTCAAGTCAAGTCAAGTCATAATCAAGTCGAGGGAATCGTGGTGTAGGACTAGACGACTCTATCAAGCAATACGTATGAGACTATCACAGTGTAACAGGTAGAAAAATATCATAACAGAAAAGGAACAAGAAACTAGAAACATGTAAAGTAAAACCATAACAGGATGAGCGTACAAGACATGGAATAAAGCAATCACGAAAGTAAGGAAAAGGATAGCAGCGAGAAAGTGAACATGCATATAAATTGTATTGTACGAGTTGGCAAGGTATACTTGTCTGTGGTCTTGAGCTGCTGGCACGGGCCAAATGTTGAGTCCAAAATTCAATGAACCTGTTTATAGATTAATGGAATCAATTTACAATTTAAAGAGTACGAATGAGCCTATCTATTTGGTGATTAAGACTCTAGGTCAATTATAGGTCAAATATCAACTCAAGGTTGACTTTCAGTCAAACTAGTCAACCTTGGTCGACCTTGGTCATTCTATGTCAACTTTACTTATATCAAATCAGTACCTACCTAAATACCCAAACTTAGCTAACCGTAGCCTAACATTACTATGTACATATGAATATAGGATATGCCTACTAGAAACCTTAACCCAAAGGGGAGGCCACATAAGAACCAGTTACTTGCAATTCATCTGAAAGTATTTGCCAATAAATTATATGGTCAAGGAAGTCTCATGTCAGAAGGACCAATAAAATGAGTGATAAAATCCAGACCTCATTTCACCCAAGATCTTAATGCCCGAGTGTATCATATACATATCAACGTAATCTAATCTGACTGAAGCTCACAAAGCTTTACATGACTCCATGATCCCTCTCATCAAGTTCTGACTTTAACCTAATCAAGACCAAGATCAGCTACTCAAGGCATCACCTCCAGTTCAAATTAAACCAAAATAAGTGATAATGTTATTAGACAATTTACCATATAAAGTTTAAGGCCCTTGCTTGTATTTTGCTCTCCCACTTTCTCATAACCGCTCAACTAGCCCACAGCTAGTTGGGACATTCTATTCAGCATCATGAAAGGCCACGATGACGCTTGTTAGAATATTCAGATTAAGAAGCATCATGCAAGTAAACACGTTCTTCAATATAAAACCTTATACTAACTTTTTTCCCTTATTTTACAATGAAAGACCCCATGGCCTTTCATTCTATTCAAAACCTATATTACATTCTATTAACCCTGCTCATGGCAGCTCTTGCTATTTGTACAGACTAGGGGGTAACATCTATATCTTGAGACTGTAACCGGCCCATAGCTCTGCACATAAGGTGTCTGTTTACCTTTCAGATTTCTGGACCCATGGTTGCACAGACCTGACATTGGATATATAATGGACATCTTCCTACCTATATCTAATCAATACCTCCTTAAGAAGCTATTCCCCTGCTTATGCAATAGTAACCTCTTTTGAGCAACTGTACGATGCATCAGGTCCCCAAAACCCATTCCTCTACGAATTCCTACTGGTCTCGTTGATATGAATCAGACCACAAGACTTCTCTTAGGTCGTTTAATTGGCCATCCCCTGCTATGCCAACCATTAGCACATGCAATGTGGCAATCTGCCACGATTTGATCAATCAGTTAAGGGCTAATTTGGGACGGCTATATAGGCTTGTTTCTCATAACTTGGTATTGTGTTCCTTGGTTGCAGTACAGTCTGGCATTAATCGGACAACCCTGAGTACTCCCTAAATAAACCCAATTGCTACCACACAGTCCAAAAGCAGGCATCTGTATCCGTTCGCGGATTACTGTTATGTCCTCTAAATGACTGATACTCATATATTCGACGAAAATGATTTCGATATCAGGTATCAAATCGGATACCAATTCCGAAACTGATACAACAACTGATACCCGTTCCCTGTAATATGCTACCATCCTAATTTTATACCCGGGAACACCCTTGTTACTGCTATCTGTTTGTACAGGCATTCTTAATTACCACTGAATTAACCTTCCTGCTGATGGAACACAGGATCCCTACTCTTACAATGCAACATGGTGTCACATGACCTGCAATTTAATTACAATTGATACATCAATGTATCCTGGATTTACAATCTATCGCAATTCTAACTCTTCTACCCGATACTCGACTCCATTATTGATACCTCTATTGATACACATATAAACTCAAATATCCAACCAAATGTCTGATATGCCATAGATCAGAACAAGTCGGCATGTTGTACATGTGCAGAAATAGAATCAGTCATCCGACCTTACAGAACACAACCAAAGTGTTGAGTTCGATCCGACAGTTTCTAATTGAGTCATCATTTGATTGAATCACATAATCTTGCCTTTCAAACTCTTCGGCATCCTCCAACCTTGAGTCTCGCCAAGTTTGATTCAGACTGCGCTACAGAGACAACTCTCCTCAACACACAAGTTGCTCCAATAATAATGTCAAGAGACAAGAGCCACATTTTAAACTTATTTGGAAAACACTAAGCTTGTTTGACAAATATTTAATCAGAGTGTTGACAGAATAAAATGGATTGTTGTTAAAAGAAGCTGCATCTAATGTCAGGTATCAGGTCAATTGGATATCCCCCAAATCTCGGATACAATGCAATTCTAACCATTAGTGTATGCAAGGAGGGAAGTCCCCATGATTTGATTTATCAGTCATGGACTGATTTGGGATCACTCGTGTTTCAGCAAGTGTCATGACCCTTAATGATCTCTTCTGTTACCTACTATACCTCTGTTGCAGTAGGTAGTTCATGTCTCAGGACTCCTATTGTACTGTTACATGCTATGTCTAAGGAATAATGCAAGGAAGGTTTATAAGGAATAATGACTCGATGTACCCCTGATATCCTGGGCTTATTGCAATGCCTAAATTGCTTACTTTATACTGTATTCTCAGGCCCATAGTAGTAATCCTAGCCTGCCTATGTGCAGAGTTCGTGCTTGGTACTAACTGTGTATAACCATGCTACTAAGGAAAAATAGCAAACAGGTGGTGCTTCCTATTTAGGGAGGAGGTTTTGTGATCTTACCTCGATGAGAAGTCCTGCAGATTTGGTGATGGTGTACTACTGGTCTCGAGATGGAAGTCAGGGCTTTGCAAAGATGAAGAAGTTCTTTTAGGGTTCGTAGGAGGAAGGTCGGCTGTCTCCTCTGCTATTTATATAGGGATTTTGATTAGAATAAAGAGGGGAAAGAGATAGAGTAGATTCGAATTTGAATTGGATTTGGTGTAGTCTCTGATCCTGGTTGTGGATCGTAGTAGGAACCTTTGGGATTTGAATTGAGGATTCAAATACAGGGCCATCCCTTGAGTTCGTTTAAGAACTGAATTTGAATTGATTGCTTTTGCACCAAGGTCCCTGATATAATTGTTTTTGTAGAACAAACCAATTTCTGTTTGTGTTTTACATATCGCTCCTCCTTACTATGTGGTCTTCACAAATCATAATGACAATTAATAATAATAATAATAATACTAATTCTTGATAATAAAATAAATAAAATTTTGGGTCAAGGGCTCACACCTGATGGGGGTGTGAAGGTGGCACTCTCCTCCAACGATCTGCGTAACGTGATCACTCACAAATGCCGGTCAGGAGAGTCGACTGACAAGCACAATACGTCCCTCACAGGACACACTTGTGCTGTAGTCACCATCAACTATTGTTGCAAGACAGCAATCCTACCACAAAGGCAGTCTGTGTTCCAGTGGCTGCAATCATCAACACCCCTCCAATATCGCATCGGGAAGAAGGTGTCAACTGAGGAGGAGCCAGAACTAAAGGTTGCTTCTTGTTACGTAGTCTCTAACTCCCCATCAATTCGAAAGGCGATTGGCAACTCCTCGACCTCGTCCTCATCCAAGAGCCAGCCGAGGAAGACCAAGACAACCGTCCCGTCCTCAGGAGTGTTTGAGGGCACCCGGGGAGAAAGAAGATCTCAGAGGAAGCTAGGGTAGTCAAGCCCATGTGGATCTTCATCCTGAAGACGAAGTTAGCCTCCCGAACATAGCTGGGGGTAGTCAAGCCCCTGTGAAACTTCAACCCGAAGACGAAGACGTCCTCCAGAACATTGTAGAAGCATGAAAAAAAGAAGGATATTGCTTTTAATCCCACATCGAAAAGGAGAAGAAGAGAGGTATCATTCCACTCTACATATAGAGCCCTCTTGCCTCCTTTAAAAGGGGCACCAAAATAAATTAAAAAAGGGGGCCCGTTATACAGGGAGCCAGTTCGAGCCATAAAAAGTTGCAGCAGTTCTTCTCTTCGTCTAGGTTGGCTGCAAGTTCTTCACTCGCTGTCGTGGCGAGAAAAAGTTGGATTCTGAGTACTATATGCCTTTGCGGGCTAGTACGAAGAACTCCAAGGCGGCACGGGCCATGCGCCTCAAACGTGCTATGCCAACGGAAAACCAGAAGCATGTGCTCACAATCATGCGCGCTGCTGATGGTAAGCTGTACAAGGTTGACTGGGGTGCTTCTGCGCTAGAAACAAGCCGACCCTCAAAGTTCTTGTCTCACTTGGGCACATCTGCTGTATTCGCAACCAAGTCGAGCAAGACAAACTCTGTGGTCTTGAACCCCCGTTCCTACATTGGTTGTGCGTCTGAGGCTGGTTCAAGTCACTATAAATGTTGTACCCCCCTACTGATCTGAGCGCATGTTTTGCGTTGGATCAGGGGCGCATCATTTACTTGACCACCCCGACACTTGGCCTTACCATGTGCCTGATGGGGGTGTAAAGGTGGCACTTTCACTTGACCACCCCGGCGCTTGGCCTTGCCATGCGCCTGATGGGGGTGTCAAAGCGGCACTCTCACTTGACCACCCCGGTGCTTGGCCTTGCCATGCGCCTGATGGGGGTGTGAAAGCGGCACTCTCCTCTAACGATTTGCATAATGTGATCATTCACAAACGCCGATCAGGAGAGCCGACCAACAAGCATAATACGCCCCTCACAGGGAACACTTGTGCTACGGTCGCCATCAACTGTTACTGCCGTATGACAGTAGCTCCACCACCAAGGTAGTCTGTGTTCCAGCAGTTGCAACATGCTGTGCCTGTCTCCCAGCGCATCACTCCGCCCCGTTAGAGTGAATCACTTCCTCGTCAACGCACAGGTGCATCTGCCAGCCTGGGGCTTTTCCATTATCAAACCCAAACCATGCATTCAACTTGGCACTCGATGTCGTACCAGCAAGCGACTCGAACATAAACTGCTATGTCTATTCCAACTCGGTAAATCTCAGTCTTCTGAAGGAGTTCACCGTCAAAGCTTCTTCGAGCAAGGAGAACCATCATCCACAGTATAACGTCTTGCCAAGGAGGAGGATCAGTCGAATCCATCTTCGTCGAGAAGTCAAGGAAGAGACAATAAAACTCTCTCAAACTGTTGCTATTCATAAGCCAGGGCAAATCAAACCCATGCGCCAAGTGGTAACCTTCCCGAAGTCAGTGCAATGAACTTAAACTCAACAGACGGACCAATAAAGGTACGTCATGCAAACGAATGCGCCAGCCAGACACCTTACATCGTACAGACGCGCCCGTTCCAAAGTATCCCGTAAGGATGCGCCCAACAAAGCACAGATCCATGCGTCCTAATCAATATGGACCCATGCGTCTATTTCAGCTCGTCACCCATCAAGCAATTAATGCTCAAGTGACAGAGTTGGCAGCACGTCCCCCGAGGACTGAACACTTTGCAGCTTTTTTAGAAGACGAAGCGTCACTGACATCAGCACATCATTACTTTCCTTCGGCGGTTACAAGCCACGTGGCCGCCCAACCATTTCGCATGCGCCTCCGCAGCCATGCACCCAAATCTCTGCATGCGCCTCAAAAGCCATGCGCCTCAGACTTTTCTCTGATCCCTAAAGACAGATGTTAAGTCACTACTGAAACCCCGTATGTGCCTCAAAAGCCATGCACCCAGACTGGTTTGTGACTCCTAAAGGTTACAGGCCAAAGTCTACTCATGTGCCCAATCCTAGGCGCATCCTGTCAGATTACTCTCCACCAAATTTGAGATCTTTGAGCTACGGATACACGCCACGTGTCTTTTGACTCAGTTCAGCCGATGAAGGGGTGCTAATCACCCAAGATCGCAACAACTGAAAGATCTTCTCCATTGCTACGTGTCAGCTCTGTCGTAGCCCACAAATGCAACAAGAAGAGTTCAACTCCTCAATCCGAGCGTGCCGTCCATGCGCCTTTATCAGCAATTACCACATGGCATCCCCACAAACAGGCGCATCCTACATATACGCGCATGAGCAGCCAACCTACAAGCTATAAATAGAAGGATTATCTCCTTCTTACACAGACAGAGATACACAGAGACTGTGAGAGATGAAGACACACAGTCAACCAAAGTATCAGAGTTTACTCCCAGAGATCGGAAGAGACACTCAACGTCTTCTTCCTCTCCGTAAGCTCCAGCACCCAGAACAACTCAGACCTTCAGAGAACCGAGAACCGTCGTCAGATCATCAACAGAGTCAACGTATTACCACTCGCTCCATCGACACAGGGACCCAGATAAACAAAAGTATTCTCCTAGGACTACATCTAAGTCCTACATTGTAACACTGTTCTGTTTGTAATTGAAATTTGCAATCAAAAGATTTTAATGACAAACAAGCTGGCAACTTTGCTGGGGACCTCTTTTTCCTCCGTCGAGAAAGCTGTGTCGCAATCCGACAACGTGAAGATGGGCTCCTCGCACAAGACGCTGGTCGTACGCCTCAATCAACAGGCGTATGAGGAGTTCATCTCTGAAGGCAGCGCAAGTCCTTCGAAGCGGCTGCCCAAAGCCAAAGAAGACTCGCCAAGTCTGGGTGCGCAAGGTCGACGCCTCTGGCACCACCACCGAAGGGGATGCGCCGATGCAGCCTACCCTTCATGCTGACGTCCTCAGCAGCCAAGATGCACCCACCGCCGTAGCGCATCTCTCAGAGAAACGTGGGGCCGACCATATTCCCCAACCATCTTCCTCTCAGACGAAGAAGATGCACCGACGGAGCAGGGACACAGCTAATGCCCTGTGCAGTAACTCTGATGCGCAATAGAAGGTCTCTGTCTTTGATAGACTCACTCGCTGTCGTGGCGAGGGGAATTTGGACTCTGAGTACTACGCACTCCAGCGGGCTGGTACGAAGAAGTCCAAGGTGGCATGGGCCATGTACCTCAAACGTGCTATGCCAGCGACAAACCAGAAGCATGCGCTCACGATCATGCGCGCTGCTGATGGTAAGCTGTATAAGGTCAACTCGGGTGCTTCTGTGCCAGAAACGAGCCGATCTTCAAAGTCCTTGTCTCACTTGGACGTATCTGCTGCGTTCGCAACCAAGTCGAGCAAGGCAAGCCCTGTGGTCTTGAACTCTCGTGCCTCCATTGGTTGTGCGTTTGAGGCTCGTTCAAGTCACTTTAAATGTTGTGCCCCCACTACTGATCTGAGCGCATATTTTACGTTAGATCAGGGGGCGCAGCATTCACTTGACCACCCCGGCGCTTGGCCTTGCCACACGCCTGATGGGGGTGCGAAGGTGGCACTCTCCTCCAATGATCTGCGTAACGTGATCACTCATAAACGCCGATCAGGAGAGTCAACTGACAAGCACAATACGTCCTTCATAGGGCACACCTGTGCTGTTGTCACCATCAACTGCTGTTGTAAGACAGCGGTCCCACCAAGGCAGTCAGTATTCTAGTGGCTGCAATCATCAACACCTCTCTAACATTGCCTCGGGAAGAAGGTGTCAGCTGAAATAGAGCCAGAACTACAGGTTGCTTCTTACAACGTAGTCTCCAACTCCCCATCAATTCGGAAGGCGATTGGCAGCTCCTCGGCTTTGTCCTCATCCAAGAACCAGCCAAGGAAGACCAAGACAATTGTCCCGTCCTCAGGAGTATTTGAGGGCACTCAGGGGAGAAAGAAAATCTCAGAAGAAGCTGGGGGTAGTCAAGCCCCTGTGGATCTTCATCCTGGAGATGAAGTCAGCCTCCCAGACGTAGCTGGGGGTAGTCAAGCCCCTGAGGATCTGCGTCCCGAAGACGAAGAAGTCCTCCAAGACAAAGCTGGGGGTAGTCAGACCCTTGCTGATACTTCTTTCGAAGACAAAGGTGATCTCCAGAACATAGCTGGGGGTAGCCAAGACGAAGCCCAGGGGGAATTTCCTCTTCTACAAGAGAGCGAGGCCGAAAGCGAAGCCTCAACCGATCCATCCACTTCCAATCGTGTCATGACGGTGTAGATGACGGGAGCTGGTGATGCGGAGTCAGATGTGTCACCCCAGTTTTCGGGAACAGGGATATTTTTGTCATTTTTTATTTTAAAATATTTTTTTTGAAATTTATTTTATTATTTATGATATTATTTTGGGGTTATTTAAGTCGGATACAAATTTCAACTCAATCCGACTTGTATCGGGGACCCTAGGTAGTTTTTGACACTAGTGGGACCCACACATTAGTTAGCCATGGCCCATATGATATTAATTTTAGTTAGTGGTTAGACTAATTATTTATGGATAGGGTTTGGTTAGATTAGAGATTTAGAATGACTAAAATAGCCTTAACCATTAACCCTTTTCTAATTTTAATTGAATAGAATAGTGGGGGGTATTTTAGACTTTGTATTAGGGTAAAAAACCAAGCTTTCATGGCCGGCCCTAGCTAGGTAGAGAGAGAGAGTCATTTATTTTATTTCCCACTTCACTTTCTCTCTCTTATTGTTTCCCAAATTTTAGAGAGGGTTCCTATATATTTTCTCCACCAAATCAATCCATTCCTCTACCCAACCTTCTTCCTTTCTTCTCTACTCAAGCTAAGGAAGGAGCTAGCCAAGTTTGGGAGGATTCGGAGCTCGTTCGTGTCCATTTGGGATTCCTACGTGTCGGGGTCACATCGGAACGATTTTTCTTCAATTCGATCTACCGGGAGGTATAAATCCCTTCTCCTTTTCATTTCTTCATGCATATAGGATGATTTTAGACCCATAGAAATGACCCCCATGGTTGTCTCCATTTGTGTCCATTTCGTGTCCATTTGGAGACTTATAGATGCGTCCTATGTGTGGGATTGTGTCCTAGTAGGAAAATCTCTATTTGGACACATGTATTTTTAACATATATTGTTTAAATGATTATTTAGATATTAAATTTCAGATTTTTAATTGTTTAGAGAATGTGTTTTTCAATGTATCATATTGTATCATATTTATTTATTTATATGTGTGTATATATATATATATATATATATATATATATATATATATATATATATATATATATATATATATATATATATATATATATATATTGTGTCTAATTTATATGTATACTTTGGTGTGTCATAATGTGTATTTATTATGTGTTTGAGGTATGGGAGAATTCGGACAAGGAGGGAAGTATTGAGATGTGGTGATGGAGTTGAGGGAATGTTGGATTGATGTGTATGTATGTGTGTTTGTATAGAGAGTTTGAGAGAGGAGATTAGAGTGTGAGAGAGTGAGAGATTAGAGAGTGATATGAGGGGGGGGGGGGGGGGTTAGCCCAATGTATCAGCCATCAAGCTGTCCCAAACCAGTCTTTAATTAACCCCACATAGCAGTCCAAAAACCTATCCTAGAAGCTCCTATTTCCTGTTCCAAAATAGTCCTAATCCAGCCCAATATGGACAGTCATTAGGCAATCCCAAACCAGCCTATAAGCTGTCATTAACCAATCCTATTTAGTCCCTTAAACCCAGCCTACATATCAGCCTATTCAGCCTCAAACCTGTCTACATATAAGTCCCAAAACCTGTCACTAAATCAGTCCATATACCAGCATGTAGCTGTCCCCATTGACAGCCTATTTTGCCCTAAAACTAGCCCCACTTGACAGCCATGTAGCTGTCCCAATTCAGTCCTTATTTGCCCCATCAAACCAGTTCCAAACCAACCCATTTCAGGCCCCCTAAATCAGCCTATAGCAGTCCCATTTCCAGTCCTAGAACAGCCCCTATAAGCACTCCAAATTAGTCCTATCTTAGCCTATGTGAGTGAGCTTAGTGTGTATGTGTGTGTGTGAGCCTATATATGTAGCTAATAGCCTATAGGTGTGAGCATGTGTGTGAGCCTATAGGAGAGCCTATATGTGAACCTATAAGTGTGGTGCCATATGTGAGTTAGTGAGTGAGTGTTGGTGTGTGGGTGTTTAGTGAGATGTGAGAATGAGATAAGGGTAAGGTAATGAGGATAGACAACATGTAACCTAAGATGGACTAGATATCTAGGAAACCTATATTTTTTAGTAGGTAAACCTTAGATAGGATAGTATCTAACTACCCCAAGGAGCCTAGGCTAGTATCTTGAGAATTAGCGAGGTTTTCTTTATAATGGACAAGGTATCGGGAATACCTTATAAAGGGTAAGTGTAGGTAATACCTAGAAACTAAGGTATTAGAGTTAGAGTTTAAGATATGGTTAGAAATTGGTTCCCTTGGTTGGTAATGGTCAGAAATAGCGCTCCTAGACTAGTTTTGACTTCGGTTGACCATTTTGACCAAAGTCAACAAAAGTCAACCGAGAGTCAAACTTAGCCTATAAGTGACTAGATTAGACCGAAACCAAAGCAGAGTTGACCAGTTGACTAAAAGTCAACAGTTGGTCAACATTAGACTAGTTTGACCTAGGGTTAACCTAGTGTTGACCAGAGTTGACCAGGGTTGACCAGTTGACCAAAAGTCAACTGTAAGTCAACCTTTGAGCCCGTTTGACCTAGTTTGACTTGGATTGACTCCCAGAGACCTGGTATGACCTAGTATGACTCAGTTTGACCTAGATTGACCTAGTTTGACTTAGACTTTCATTCATGACTTAAATTAGTATCTTTTTCATTATAAAAACCCTGTTTGACTTATAGTATCTTATTTTAGGTCTGTGATTACTCTGAACGTCTGTTCACCTTATCAGCTCAGGACCACAGGCGAGTACATTCACTGATAGTTTTTATTGTCTTGATATCTGCTATATCCGATTCAGTTGTAGTGTCTTACTCGATTTTCAGTCACGATAGTTCACAGACTAGTATATGTTGGATCATGACATGAGATGTTATTCCTAGATTTCCTTGGTATATTGGTACATGATATTTCTTATTTTATGTGCTGTATAGACATCGATTTGGGAGTGGGCTGGCCCCCTACTTTTGAATCCCGTGTCATGACGTGTCATGTCCCGGTCCATTATACTATTCGGGGATGGGGGAATTATTAGGGGTTATGTGATCAAAGCCCCATGTCACTATTTTGCTTGCGCCACTCTCACCTCATGTAGGGTGTAGCAGATACCTCCATGTCCTTGTTATCCAGGTTGGCCGGCATGACTTTTTGTAACGCCCCTGTCCTAAAATACGTAGGACCAAGTACGTGAACATGCCAGCTGCATATATACGAAGAATACTCCAATATATGGAATCTTTAATATGCACATAAGCTGTAAATAAAATAACCACATGCCAGTAATATCTAATCTCATCACAGCTCAACACAGAAGATAATAGAGTCCAAATAAATAAGTAAAAGTATCAAAAGATAGCCGGGTGAACATACTCACTCCAAATAGCTATAAAAAATAGTCTCACAAGATCGGAGTCCAACCTCTGCAAAATAGAAAGAAATGAGGTGCAAAAATAATGTCCACTAAGGTCTCAATAAAGAATAGACTAAAAATCAGTAGGAACTGCCTCATCATCGATGTAGGATAGCTCCAACGCCGCTCCGTACTCATGTGGAAAATCGTCTAAACCTGGAAAGATAACCAGGTCCTCAGAGGACATAGCAAGATACAAGAAAACACTATGTCATATAAACTGTGATAATATCATAAGAGAAAAAGGTATGCATGCAATCGGGTACCTGACCATTCTACTATGAATATGCAGTTGAGATACAATCCTTCGACGCATGAGCCCTGGCTGTAAATGGGATCGACATAGTTTCCATAGAGGGCACCAGGGGCCTAAGTCCATAACGCTCTGGAAACGTCAGAGGGCACCATGTGCAAGGGACTACATCCATAACGCTCTGGGAAACGTCAGAGGGCGCCTGGAGCCTGCGTCTCCGGAGGAGCACACAGGTAATCAGGGAAGTGCAAAGAAGCTCATACGTCAGGTATTGTTCTCCCCACCCAATGCCTAGTATCATTATCTCCATGACTGATATGAACCTCTAGTAACCGCCAAGTCTTCTAACATGCAATACTATTGGCAGTTACTCCTATCCGTCGTACGCTCCATACGTATCGGTGGCCAGCCGACTACACGGGTATGTGTCCTACATGTGACTCACCTCATGTGATACAACAAATGTCAAGGCTGTATGAGATATACCTATACCTCAACATCAATGGATGGTCGCTAGACTAAGTCAATGCAAGAGAAATAAATAAGGCGAGGTAAACGACCGATATAGCCGCTTGCACCCAAGTGTGACTTGGACGCACAGTTTAAATATCAAGAAAAAAATGCTAAAAATAACAACTGAAAATAAGAAATAGAATAATCACAGAGTAAGGTGGCAAGGTATCTTGCCTGATGGTGCAAGTGGCAAGCCCAAGAAATCACAATATCAGCCAAGAAACATCACAGTCTCCAAACAACTTCGGACGCTGAAACAAACATCAAAAATGCACTCGGTGTAAAAGATATACCTAGGAAATGCCTGTCTAAAAGTTAAATTCTGGAACAGGGGCAAAATCGTAATTTCGGGTCAAAACAATGTCCGCCGTTGGACCTGCTTTGCACCGAAATGTGTGCCAAAATCTATGGTCTCTAAAGTCGTCAAACTATATGTCTAAGGTTTCAGTTTGAGGAGAGGAACTCAACGGTATGTCCAGTTTTGGATTTCGATGAGACGTGTACAAATTTGCCCGTTTGAGTGGATCACGGGCCCGCCAAAAAGGGGTTCCGGTTTGACCTTCTCAGAATCGAACCAAACATGACACATAGGACTAAAATTTCGATTCAGACCTGTTGGCGCAAGTTTCGTCTCGATTCGACGACTGTACACGAAGTTATGGGCAAGTTTGAAAAATGCTGATACGGGGGTATCTCGACGGATACGTGTTAATTTCGTCGCGCACACGCGACGAAACTGAGTTCCGTCAGTTTCCACACGTCCGCAACGTCCATACGCACCTTTTGATGTATATAGTGCGCGACCACATCGCCCGGTTTGTCGGGGCGCACGTCGTATCGGGGAAAATTCTCTAAAATCTACTATTTTAAAAATAGTTTTTTGCACAAGTTTAACATGGATTTAATTCTTGCACATAAATCAAAATACCGATCTACCAGTTGCATTTTAGTCGTGGTTATGTTTTCTTCACATGTGTTCAATTAGTTTCTAAAAAATCTCGACATACAGGTCGAAATCTGGCTTCTAAGTTGTGGTTTTGGACTGGGTTTAAACTTCTGTGTTCGACAGTTTTTGGGGCAACTTTGCCTCGATTTTTCGAGCAGTCCCTTGGGGTTCTCAGGATTCTATTTGAAGGAGATTGGAGGGGTTCATATAGGCTACACACAGGAGTTTACATTTTGAGAAATCATCGAGCGAGCATGAAGAAAAGAGGATTGGAAGAAGGGTACCTCGCTGTTGACAAATCTGGAAACGTTCCGAAGTGAGGTCGGCCTGGGCTCTCCGGCGGTGTTTGCACGGTGGTGCGGCGCCGCCAATGGCTAGGTAGTTCACCTGGTGTTCGAGATGGGGAGGAGATATGAAGGTGAAGAATTTTGGTGGATTAGGATTTCGGTTTTGACGAGCAGCGTACCTATATACGACCGCCGCTACTCCTATTTGTATTAGGACTCAATATGGGGGCTCGGGTTGTATTGCAGCAGCTGCTGCTAACAATGCTTTAGGGGGTCGGGTGAGGTGGACCGGCCCCACGTGGGTTGGTCCCCTCCTCTCTTCACATATATTTTTTTTACAAAAAGTCCCCTCCCCCCGAATATTCATTTACTGTGGCTGGCCGCCCCTGCTGGGTGTGGCCGCCCACTAATACTTTTCTTTTTTTTTCTTTTTTTTATAATAACAATTACATATATATATATATATATATATATATATATATATATATATATATATATATATATATATCAAACTATAAGTATATATACATTTTCGGCTAGTAAAAGTTCCTAAAAATATACAAATAATTTCTTAAAATCCTAGATTCTATTATTACTTATTTAATAGTAATACTAACATGCACACATATAATATATACACACATGCATTTATTTATACTAATAAGCTAGTAGCAATAAATTCATAATTAATAAAATGTATAACAACATTAATTAATTTATAAAAATTAATTAAAAATATGGGGGTTTACACTTTTCGTGAGATCACCGTGGATTGTCGGGCCAAGTGGATAACCCGATAATGATTCCCTAGCCGATCACATAGCGCTCTAATAATTCAAGTCACATTTTTATATTTATTTATCATAGGAGGCTAAGTTCTGTTCGGGAGAAGAGTTACAACCCCGGTCCTTGTTTGGTTTAAGGGTTGTAACTCGGCTTCCGAATAGTTCCTAAGTCATCCTATATGTATATTGTCGTCCTATTCAGTACTCACATCTGTTATACATTTCCTGCTGATTTTATCCTGTATTTCATATATTCTACATGCTCTTATGCTATATTTTGATTGGAGGCTAGGTTCTGTTCGGGAGAAGGGTTACAACCCCGATCCTTGTTTGGTTTAAGGGTTGTAACTCGACTTTCGAATGGCTCCTAAGTTTTTCCATTATCTTTGTCTTGTATTTCACTATACTGTCTCTTATAGAATTTGTCATTTCATATGGAACTGCTGTTAGTGTTTGTACTTTCCTACCATTGATATATTACAGATGATTCTGATACAGATTGTCCGACCTATTATGGGATCGAGTATGACGGAGTAGACCTGGACCGTGGCTTGATAGTAGAGCCTTTAGACTTTGCACTTCCAGAGTAATTAGTTTAGTTAGGCTTGCCTGGACTGCGATCCAGCTTTTGTTCTAGACTGTAGTAGCTTACATTTATTTTCTGTGACTCTGTGATATTGTGTATAGTTTTGGGCTTGTGTGGATCTTGAACTATTTCCTGCTTTCATCTATCCTATTTCCTTTTCATGCTATCTACCTTAGTTTTATTTTGTGATTGAGACTGTATTGCTATGTCACCTCCATTCAGAGTGTATATACTGTACAGGTACCTTTATCTGTTAGTCGTAGTATTTACAGACCCTATATACAGCGTTCTACCGCCGATACTGCAGCGTAGGCTGGAGGTAACCACGTGCTCGTGCCCCTCTTCTGGGTGCGGGTCGTGACAAGATGCGCCGCCAGCAGATCTCGTCCAGCATATGGATACTGTAATGCCTGTGGTTCGTATCACGTATTCTTGGAGTACGTATACGTATTTTTTTGCATGATTTCTTGGCTTGGCATTTCCTTCTTGGCTTGGTCTATTCCTGGTTCGGGTTGGTTGGTTCGGCCTGGCTTGGTTTTGCTTGGGTTCATGATGAACCCTTGGATGAACCCCCTACCTACCACCACCATTTGTATTTATTAGCCCATTCTTTTCTCTCTCTTCATTAATCTCATCTTCTTCTTCCTCATTACTTCTTACCTACCAGAGAGAAGAGAGAGGTCTAGGCAAGTGCAACTTGCTTCATGGAGGAACTCCAATTTTATTACTTCATTCTCTTCCTTACTACATTCCAAAGCACTTTAGTACTTGGCATTTTCACTTTCCATGGCTAGATTCTTGTAGATCTATGTTTATTTTATTTTTAGATTTCTTGGGTTTTGATCTACTTAATCTTGTTATTTCTATGTTTTGATGGTTCCATGTTGTAGAGAATTTTGTTCTACCCCATTTTGACCTATGGAAGTTCGGATTTAGGCTCCGGATGATAGAGTTATGGAGCTTGAGGACTTGGCTCTTATGTTGTTCTTCTTCTCTGAAATTTTGGAGAAGATGAACAGTGCTTGACTTGACCGCATGAATATTCATGCGGCAAGTGTTCTATCCAGCCGCATGACTGGAAGTTCTTGAGCCGCATGAGAGTCGGACTCACTTAGCCGCATAACTCGCTCAATTCCCAGCCGCATAAGTTCTGAACTCTGCAGCCGTATGCGCCATTCCTGCTGCCGCATGAGACTTGCTTGACCCAGCCGCATGAGGACTTCACCCTGACCCGCACGAACTCTTCTCGAACCGCATATGCAACTGTTCCCCCCCAGCCGCATAAGCCATCGTATTGACCCAGCCTCATGCGCCCTCACTTCTTTCGGGCCGCATGGGTTTTGCTATGTGGCCGCATGGACTTGAGTTCGCCATCAGCCGCATGAAGACCCCTTTCTAATTCGAGCCGCATATGCGCTCACCTCCCTGAACCGCATAAGCTCAAGCACTTGCCAGCCGCATAGGCCCTGATCCCCGAGCCGCATGAGAACCCTAGACCCTGGCCGCATGGACTTCTGAGTCCGGACCGCATGATCCCGATTAATTCCATCCGCATGCGCCTTTGCATTTCCAGCCGCATGCGTCTTTGCACTTCCAGCCGCATGCGCCCCCTCCTTTCCTGGCCACATATGACTGAACCGTATGACTTTCTCATGGTCCTGTGTACTGTTATTTATCATTATTTGCCCATGTTTCGTAACTCCTTTATTAGATATTTTACGCCCATTTTATATCCTTACGTCTTTTGTCATGAACTTGATTTTACTTACATGTTTGGAATTGATAATGGAGCACGACCTGACAGTGACCCGTCGTGGTGCACTCATGACAAGGAAACCTGACATGACATTATAGTGGCCCGTCGTGGCGCACTCCTGACAAGTACACTTGACATGATAACCTGACATGATATATCTTGAGAAGCTGTTGCGACGGCTACCTGACATGACATGACCTGTATAATTACATGGACACCGTAGGCGATTGTGCTTGTACAAATAAACCAGTCCTGTCTTGTATCATGTCTAGGGAGGGACTCCTGAGTACCACGGTCAGGAGTACCTATTGAAATGAACTAAGGACTAATAACTAGATTAATACATTATTCATGAAGAGATTTCCCCAGCTACAGGCAATCCCGTTACCTGGGCGCGCCTGGGATCTGTAGCCTGTCGTCGAGTAGGGTACATTTCCAGCACACTGTCATGTGTTGCACCCTTCAAGCTACTTAAGGGTACATGCGTTTCCTGGATGATGTACCCACCTGAATTCAACCCTAATCTTTCGTCCTGGGTAACCTGGATGGTCTGCAGGGCTTATGGCTGTGGAATAATCTCACTGCATCTTGTTAGTAATTAGGCCTGTGATAACCCTAGTTAGTTAAAGTATTAAGCCGTAATTCTTGCTTGGCCGTGATATGATTGAATGGAGTCTAACCTGTCTAGCCTTGTCCTGATCCTGTTCCAGACTACTGCATGACCAGAATGCTTGTATTTATTTTACCGATAAATGGTGAGAATTCCAAGTTCTGTTCAGACGAAGGGTTACAACCCCAGTCCTTGTTTGGTTTACGGGTTGTAACCTGGTTATCTGAATAGTTCTATGGTTATCTCGTCGTATATCATCTTGATGTATTTTCTTTATTTCCAGTTCTTACTTTTATTTATATCTTGTGCTGATTGCTGGTTTTAGTTCCTAAGTGAAGCTTCTTTTGTGGCACTTGCTCTTTCTGGGGTCTGACCCAGCTGGTTTTGTATGGCCAGATTTCGGAGCAGCTCCAGAGGATCTACCGACCTTCCAGCCAGATGGTGGCCACTAGACGGAACCCTGGCAACGAGTGGGTTTATTTTTGATCTCCCACTTTATTGTAAAAATATTCTTTTGAGGCGTTTAGCCGACGAGCACCTGTTTAGCTCGATTGCACTTTACTTACTGTCTGCCTACGGGCTGTAACATGATTGACAGATCCTAGGGTTGATCATGTATGACTAAACTCTTGCTAGTCCTCATATTTTGTAACGACTAGCTTCATGATCAGTTGAATATGTAATATTTGGGACGCCTTATTATTGTATATTTAATGATCATACATCTTGTAACATTTACTTACTTGCTTGTGATTGAGACACTAGGCTTGTTCATGACCATAGGAGACTGTTGGCTTGTAGTAAACCCTCATGTATCTAGACAGCCGTGACCGTATAGCGAGATAGAATTCATTTCAATGTACGTAGCTGGCTATGTCTGCCCCCGCTCTCCAGTATTCTGGTTCTGGGGCGTGACATGGTTTAAGTGGTGGCCCATGCAGGTCTTGTCAATCAAGAAATATGAGGGTTTACCGATAGATGTCTCGATCATTATTCGTCCTTGATCTCCGTTCATATCCTCCGAATCCCTGAGAATCTTGACCTGATCACATGCTTGTATCGTTGATCTGTCCTGGTCCTTTCTTATTGTTTTTCCTGTGTCATCTTCTTCAGCGGCACTATACCTGACCCCGCCGATCAGCAAGGTGGAGCACCTCCCGTGGATCAGCAGCCCGGAGATCAAGCCCAATACTCCGGAGTAGCCTTCCGAGTCGTACCTACTGGAGGAGAGCCGCCAGTTCAGCCAGTCCAGCCTGCAGAGCCTGATGATGGCACTTTGGTGGGTCTCATCAGATCATTGTTAGCTTCCCAAGATCGTCGAGGAGATGCCTTGCACCAGGCAGTTGAAGATGCTCTGAACAGAGGCGGTCATCCAAGGAATAGTGCAGCGAACAGTTTCAAGCGCCTGAACCCTCCATTCTTCGATGGCAGTGAAGATGCTATCGCTGCTGACGCATGGCTCCATGATACTGAAGTCATTCTAGAGGCAGCCAGAATCCCGGAGGACGAGAAGGTGGCCGTAGTGCGTCTACAGTTACTGGATCTTGCCCGCAGCTGGTGGGCAGCACAGGCCGTGGGATTAGTGGCCCCTATTCTATGGGCACTATTCAGAGAGAGATTCCAGACTAAGTACTTCGATGCTGTGGCTCGGTACGACCTGCAGACCAAGTTCACCAATCTGAAGCAAGGAGGCAGGACGGTCGATGGATATACGGCCGAGTTCTCCAGGCTTAGTCGGTTTGCTTCCACTTTGGTGGCGACCGAGTTTGATAGAGCCCAGCGGTTCCAGCAAGGGCTCCACCTCAAGATTTTGTTAGCAGTGGAACAGTTTGAACATCAGACTTTTGATGCAGTGTTGAGGGCAGCCAGGAGGCACGAGTATACCTCCCACAGGATCGTGGACAGGACCGGAGGTCGGAAGCGATCTCACGACCAGATGACCCAGTCGACAGCACCAGCCCCAGCAGTCAGGGCCTTGACAATTGGAACTCCGAGGCAGGCGGCCTCAGTGACGTCGGTCACGTTCCCTCAGCAACAGAAGCAGAAGCAGTCTTCCGCAATGGGCTGCACTCATTGTGGGAAGCCAGGACACGTTGTTTCAGAGTGTCGCAGAGCTCAGGGATTATGTTTGGCTTGTGGAGCACCGGACCACAAGATAGGGTCTTGTCCGAATAGAGTCGGTCCCTCCTCATCAGTCCAGACTAGTCCCTCGGTAAGGGGACCAGCACCAGCACCAGTCCAGCAGCAGCAGTATCCATTACCGAGGCCATTGCTGCCTCAGGCCCAAGTGTTTCAGCAGTAGTACCAGCCTCCGAGGCCATTGCCGCCTCAGGCTCAAGTCTTCCAACAACAGAGGCCTCAGCAGTTCGCCCTGGCCCAAGCCCAGATCCCGACTCGGCAGAGAGGTATCTGTGTCCTATTGTCTTGCTTTCCGCCGTTGTTATGCGGGACACGTGTCATTGTTTCATGTGTCCTAATTACAACGGTATATCCCGGACCCGAGCCATGTCCTAGATCATTCGAAAATGGTTATTGGTACCAACCTTTTCGTATGAGGAAAGGTCCGTATCCATGTTTGACCAAAGAGAGAGACCTCAAGCGCAAGACTATCAAGTTAGTCCGAGTTGCTTGGGGTCATCACTCTTTGGGGGAATCAACGTGGGAGCGTGAGGATGATATCCGATCGCGATATCCCGACTTGTTTGACTCGTGAGGTATAATGTCTTTCTTATGCCTCATGCCTTCGATTCCTTGCTTGAATGAGTGATTGTATGCCTAGTTATAGCTTGCATGTGATTAATGTAGCTTGTCATTGCTCCTCTAGCCTCTTCATTAAATTCCGAGGACGAAATTCTTTTAAGGTGGGTAGAGTTGTAATGTCTGTGGTTCGTATCACGTATTCTTGGAGTACGTGTACGTATTTTTTTTGTATGATTTCCTGGCTTGGCATTTCTTTCTTGACTTGGTCTATTCCTGGTTCGGGTTGGTTGGTTCGACCTGGCTTAGTTTTGCTTGTGTTCATGATGAACCCTTGGATGAACCCCCTACCTACCACCACCATTTGTATTTATTAGCCCATTCTTTTCTCTCTCTTCATTAATCTCATCTTCTTCCTCATTACTTCTTACCTACCAGAGTGAGAAGAGAGAGGTCTAGGCAAGTACAACTTGTTTCATGGAGGAACTCTAATTTTATTACTTCATTCTCTTCCTTACTACATTCCAAAGCACTTTAGTACTTGGCATTTTCACTTTCCATGGCTAGATTCTTGTAGATCTATGTTTATTTTATTTTTGGATTTCTTGGGTTTTGATCTACTTAATCTTGTTATTTCTATGTTTTGATGGTTCCATGTTGTAAAGAATTTTGTTCTACCCCATTTTGACCTATAGAAGTTCGGATTTAGGCTCCGGATGATGGAGTTATGGAGCTTGAGGACTTGGCTCTCATGGTGTTCTTCTTCTCTAAAATTTTGGAGAAGATGAACAGTACTTGACTTGACCGCATGAATATTCATGCGGCAAGTGTTCTATCCAGCCGCATGACTGGAAGTTCTTGAGCCGCATGAGAGTCGGACTCACTTAGCCGCATAACTCGCTCAATTCCCAGCCGCATAAGTTCTGAACTCTGCAGCCGCATGCGCCATTCCTGCTGGCCGCATGAGACTTGCTTGACCAAGCCGCATGAGGACTTCACCCTGAGCCGCACGAACTCTTCTCGAACCGCATATGCAACTGTTCCCCCCCAGCCGCATAAGCCATCGCATTGACCCAGCCTCATGCGCCCTCACTTTTTCCGGGCCGCATGGGTTTTGCTATGTGGCCGCATGGACTTGAGTTCGCCATCAGCCGCATGAAGACCCCTTTCTAATTCGAGCCGCATATGCGCTCACCTCCCTGAACCGCATAAGCTCAAGCACTTGCCAGCCGCATAGGCCCTGATCCCCGAGCCGCATGAGAACCCTAGACCCTGGCCGCATGGACTTCTGAGTCCGGGCCGCATGATCCCGATTAATTCCAACCGCATGCGCCTTTGCATTTCCAGCCGCATGCGCCTTTGCACTTCCAGCCGCATGCGCCCCCTCATTTCCTGGCCGCATATGACTGAACCGCATGACTTTCTCATGGTCCTGTGTACTGTTATTTATCATTATTTGCCCATGTTTCGTAACTCCTTTATTAGATATTTTACGCCCATTTTATATCCTTACGCCTTTTGTCATGAACTTGATTTTACTTACATGTTTGGAATTGATAATGGAGCACGACCTGACAGTGACCCGTCGTGGTGCACTCATGACAAGGAAACCTGACATGACATGATAGTGGCCCGTCGTGGCACACTCCTGACAAGTACACTTGACATGATAACCTGACATGATATATCTTGAGAAGCTGTTGCGACGGCTACCTGACATGACATGACCTGTATAATTATATGGACACCGTGGGCGATTGTGCTTGTACAAATAAACCAGTCCTGTCTTGCATCATGTCTAGGGAGGGACTCCTGAGCACCACGGTCAGGAGTACCTATTGAAATAAACTAAGGACTAATAACTAGATTAATACATTATTCATGAAGAGATTTCCCCAGCTACAGGCAATCCCGTTACCTGGGCATGCCTGGGATCTGTAGCCTGTCGTCGAGTAGGGCACATTTCCAGCACACTGTCATGTGTTGCACCCTTCAAGCTACTTAAGGGTACATGCGTTTCCTGGACGATGTACCCACCTGAATTCAACCCTATTCTTTCGTCCTGGGTAACCTGGATGGTCTGCAGGGCTTGTGGCTGTGGAATAATCTCACTGCATCTTGTTAGTAATTAGGCCTGTGATAACCCTAGTTAGTTAAAGTATTAAGCCATAATTCTTGCTTGGCTGTGATATGATTGAATGGAGTCTAACCTGTCTAGCCTTGTCCTGATCCTGTTCCAGACTACTGCATGACCAGAATGCTTGTATTTATTTTACCGATAAATGGTGAGAATTCCAAGTTCTGTTCAGACGAAGGGTTACAACCCCGGTCCTTGTTTGGTTTACGGGTTGTAACCTGGTTATCTGAATAGTTCCATGGTTATCTCGTCGTATATCATCCTGATGTATTTTCTTTATTTCCAGTTCTTACTTTTATTTATATCTTGTGCTGATTGCTGGTTTTAGTTCCTAAGTGAAGCTTCCTTTGTGGCACTTGCTCTTTCTGGGGTCTGACCCAGCTGGTTTTGTATGGCCAGATTTCGGAGCAGCTCCAGAGGATCTACCGACCTTCCAGCCAGATGGTGGCCACTAGACGGAACCCTGGCAACGAGTGGGTTTATTTTTGATCTCCCACTTTATTGTAAAAATATTCTTTTGAGGCGTTTAGCCGACGAGCACCTGTTTAGCTCGATTGCACTTTACTTACTGTCTGCCTACGGGCTGTAACATGATTGACAGATCCTAGGGTTGATCATGTATGACTAAACTCTTGCTAGTCCTCACATTTTGTAACGACTAGCTTCATGATCAGTTGAATATGTAATATTTGGGACACCTTATTATTGTATATTTAATGATCATACATCTTGTAACATTTACTTACTTGCTTGTGATTGAGACACTAGGCTTGTTCATGACCATAGGAGACTGCTGGCTTGTAGTAAACCCTCATGTATCTAGACAGCCGTGACCGTATAGCAAGATGGAATTCATTTCAATATACGTAGCTGGCTATGTCTGCCCCCGCTCTCCAGTATTCTGGTTCTGGGCGTGACAGATACCTTGGAGGGAGGACTCAAAACCCTCTCTGCCTTCATGCAAACACTGACTCAAGCAATGTTTGAGATACGGTCAGCTTTGGCCAGAGCACCGTCTACCGGTCCTGACCCAGGGGCCAATGGAGAATCAAGTGTACCCCTTCTACGGGTATCCTTGGATACATATCACCGCGAAACACCTCGGACGTCGGAGCCGTCAAATGCTCAACTCTAGGCTGTACCACCATCTTCGACTCCCAGCTCCACAGAAGACGTGATGGAGATGATCAGGGACTTACGAGAGCGCTTCAAGTCAAAGAATAGACAGGAGGAGCGCCAGAAGATAGGGATCCCCAAACCATATCCCTTCGAATGGAACAAAGTGTTTATCCTCCCAAATATAAATCGCAAACTTTGACGCCATATGACGGGAAGGACTCTCCATGCCGTTATCTGACGTACTTCCAGTCTCAAACAGGACATCTCCCAAAGAAAGATGCACTACTCACCAGCATATTTGTCGGGGCACTGAAAGGAGTGGCTTACGACTGGTATTGCAGTCTCTCCGACAACTCCATATCTTTCTTCGACGACTTGACACGTCTCTTCCTCGATCGTTTCTACGACGGAGGGAAGGACATGACAATGACATCCCTCATAGAGATACGTCAGAAGGAGAAGGAAACAGTTCGAGCATTCATCGAACGCTTCCGACAAGCCTACTTCAGACAGCCCCCGGGTATGCCAAAACATGCACTTCTCTCCTCCTGCAGCATGAACATGCTACCTGCGATCAAACTCTGGCTCAAATCTACTCCTCCTCCCGACTGGAGTTCCTTGATCATCGAGGCCGAAGCAGCAGAAAAGAAGGCGTCCAATGCTCGTGTTCTGGGAGTCCGTTTTACTGCCTTTGAGGACAAGGGAAAACGACCTGTAGCCAACAACCCTGGACGAGAGACGAAGGGGAAGCAAGCGTTGACTGTCAATGCCTCCAAAGGTGCATCAGCACCTACTCAGAAGCCTCCACTTGCACCAAGGCCAAAGGAGGTTTATTCTTTCAATGATGAAGACACCCTGCAACTCTTCGAGATATTGAAGCAGGGTGACAAGATCAAGTTGCCGGACCCAAAGCGTCCCGACGAGGTTGGAAAAGTGGACAATCCGAGGTACTGTCACTACCATCGGTTTGTCTGACATCCAACTAAGGACTGCTACGTCCTTAAGAACTACATCCAGCGCATGATCAATGCGGATGTCATGTCCGTCGACTACGAAGAGAAAACGGTCTCGGCCAACCTGGTGTCACTCCAATTTGGCACCTTGCCGCCAACCACCACACAAGATAGCGTCGTACCCATCCCAAAGGCAACAATGGAGGTGGTCAATCTACCACCTACTCGTGACAACGTGAGTGGACTCATCCCACTCACCACATCTCGGGAAACCTCGATCTCGTCTCCGAGGTTACTCAGCCGGAGGTACGCTCTGCCTCCAAAACTAAGGGCAGGAAGATCAAGTCTTGCCGCATGGTCTCTTCCTCTACGGAAGAGGCTCTTCCTGTACAAACCCGTTCGCAGCTGAACGTCCAACCTGACGAAGCTGCTGTCGAGGCGGTGCCTCCTTGCACTGCCTCTGTTGCCGAAGAAGGAGGTCCATCCAAGCCTCCAGCGGCCAATAAACAGAAGCATGTATAGGCCCTTTCGACAAGCCTTTGCGAAAGAAAAATGCTTCGGGGCCAGCCAAGCCCTACAACTTCGACATACTGGCACAACTTGCCAGTACTCCTGTCCGCCTATCCCTGTTTGAGCTTTTTCGTCTTTCCAAGGACACTCGTGAAGCTCTCTGTGAAGCCCTGAAGGATGTTGAATCCATCATCAGTCAGGTCAAGCAGCCTGAGGATACCCCGACCACATGTGCGCACTGCCATTGTGCGGATGAAGTTATCCCCAACATAAATTTCACCCAACAAGACATGCTGCTCAAGCACAACCGACACAACAGGCCACTGTATTATACAGGATATGTCGGTTCCGTCAAGGTGAAGCAGATTCAGATCGATCCAGGGTCTTCCCTCAGCATCATCCCGAAAATGCTACTCTCAATACTGGGGATCCCAATGTACCGTCTGGCGCCTTCCAACACTACAATCAGCAGTTTTAATCAGAAACGGTAGCAGAGCCGGACATAGAGCCAGAGATGATTCCCGACGCTCCTTTGAAAATTTGACTCAAAGGAAAACCGCCTCAGATGCTGCCTCCCATGACCATCAAGCTACCTGTAAAAGCACCAACTTCTCTAGGTAGAACACCTACTAAAGATCCCTTGAAGATACGGCTCAAGGGAAAGCCGTCTCAGACATCGGCTCCCCTTGTGGCAAAACTACAAGGGAAGTTACCAATCACTGAAGGCGCAGTTGAGGCACCTCTGAAGGTGCGTCTTAAAGGCAAGCCTCCGCAATCAGCATCGACTTCAGAGATCTCAATGCTGCTTGCCTGAAAGACGAATTTCCGCTTCCGATCACCGACGTAATGATCGATAATACATGCGGCTTCGAACGCATGTCTTTCATGGACGGGTATTCGGGCTACAACCAGATCAAAATATTCCCCGATGACGCAAAGCACACATCATTCAGGACGCCGAAAGGGATTTTCTGCTATACAGTGATGCCCTTCTGCTTGAAGAATACTGGTGCTACATACCAACGAGCTATGAGTACCATCTTCCGTCAACATCTTCGCAAAACAGTCGAATGCTATATTGATGATATCGCTGTCAAGAGCCGTCTCAAAGGTGATCACCTACAAGACCTAAAGACAGTCTTCGATCTCATACGAGCGCATCAACTCAAGATGAACTCCGCTAAATCCTTTCTCGGGGTTTCAAGCAGAAAGTTCCTGGGCTTCATTATCACGGCGAAAGGCATTCATGTCGATCCCGAGAAGACCAAAGCCATCCTTGACATGGACCCTCCGAAGAATCTTCGAGAACTTGGAGGCCTGCAAGGACGTCTTGCATATATCCGAAGGTTTATAGCAAACCTTTTCGGAAAATGTCAACCCTTCATCCAGCTCATGAAGAAGGGAGTCTCTTATATCTGGACAGAGGAATGCCAGAAAGCTTTCGATGATATCAAGGCTTACTTGACGAGCCCGCCAGTCCTGGTGGCACTCGTCGCAGGCAAACCATTTCTCCTTTACGTCCGGGCCATGGATCATTCCCTCGATGCTCTGCTGGCTCAGAACAACGATGCAGGCTATGAGCAAGCTATCTACTACCTCAGTAGGACACTGATCGGGGCCGAACACCGGTACAACCCCGTAAAAAAGGAGTGTCTGGCTTTGGTATTCACCATCCAGAAGACTCTCCATTATGTCTCAGGCCAGACAATTCATGTCATCTCCCGAGTTAATCCGCTCAGGGTTCTTATGACAAAGCCAGGATCATTGAACTCCCGGCTAGCTACATGGGCGATCCTATTGACGCCGTATAACATGGTGTTCATCCCACAAAAAGCCGTCAAGGGTCAAGCTCTGGCCGACTTTTTAGCTGCACACCCCATCCCAGAGTCCTCCAGACTCTATGAAGATATCCCGGATGAGGTCTAAGAATCAAACGTCACCGAAGAAAGCTCCGTCTGGCGGATGTTTTTGATGGCGCTTCAAGAACAGGCCCCAAAGGCCAAATCATCGCAGGAGTGGAGGTAGTCTTAGTCTTCCCCGATCAGCTGGTCATTTAGCGTGCTTACTCCCTTTCCAAGCCGTACTCCAACAATGTTGCCGAGTATAATGCTTTCATCATGGGACTCCAGCTGGCGCAACAGCTAGGGGTGGATCATCTGGAAGCCTACGACGACTCAAAACTCGTCGTTAACCAGATCAGAGGGCAATACGAAGTTCGCCATGAAGATCTGGTTCCTTACCATGAAGTGGCATTGAACATTATTTCAACCTTCACCAAGTTCTTCATAGAACACGTACCTCGATTACAAAACCTGGAGGCTGACGCTTTGGCTGGCCTCGCAGCCTCATTGGCAGTGCCCCTCGGGACTCAGTACTACGTCACGGTAGTTGGTCGAGACTTGGTCTATCCTAAAAATAACATATGCTCACAAATGGCCCATGCCATATCAACAAGTACTGGTATTAATGTCCGAGACTAGAGGTTCCCGTTCATCGACTTCACTGTCTACAAAATTCTTCCAGAAGACCCGAAAGAAGCCGTCTCAGTCAGGAGACGTTCCCTTCGATTCTATTACGATACCGCTACTAAAATGTTGTACCGACGCTCCTACGATGGACTTTTCCTTCGATGTTTGTCCAACGAAGAAGCAGCCGAAGCCCTTCGAGAAGCTCATGATGGAACTTGCGGGGCTCATCAACCTGGGCCTAAGTTGCAGGATCGACTGCGACGCATGGGTTACTACTGGCCAACCATGGCAGCCGACGATGTCGACTATGCTAAGAAGTGCCATGCTTGTCAGCTTCATGCCGACTTCATCCATACACCGTCGGAACCACTACATCCTACGGTCGCCTCTTGGCCCTTCGAAGCTTTGGGCATAGACATTGTAGGATCGATCACCCCTCCTTCATCGAGGGGCCACCACTTCATCCTAGCTATCACTGACTACTTCTCCAAATGGGCAGAAGCAGTTCTCCTGGCGGAAGTAAAAAGCTCTAGGGTGATTAGCTTCATCAAGCATCATGTCATCTACCGTTTCGGAGTACCCCGTAGGATTATCCATGACAACGGTCCACAGTTCATCAGCCATATTTTTAGCAGATTCTGTGACAAGAATCGTATTCAGAACGTGGCATCAACCGCCAACAATTTGGCAGCAAACGGATTGGCCGAGACGTTTAACAAGACTATCATCAGGCTACTCAAAAAGGTCATGTCATCCAACAAAAGCGACTGGGACAAAAAGCTCGACGAATGCCTTTGGGCCTACCGTACAACGGTACGGACCCCGACGGGCAACACACTATTCTCCTTGGTCTACGGGAGCGAAGCAGTACTGCCTCTTGAGATCCAGATACCCTCACTCCGTGTAGCGATCACAAATCAGCTCACAGAAGAAGACAATCAACGTCGTCGTCTGCGAGAATTAGAAGCACTTGACGAAAAATGTCTCCTAGCTCAACAGCGCATCGAACTTTATCAAGCCCGTATATCATAGGCTTTCAACAAGAAGGTCAAGCAGAGGACTTTCCAAGTAGGCGACCTGGTTCTGGCAGTCAGGAGGTCGATGGTGTTGACTCACAAGACACCAGGAAAGTTCGAGTCCAAGTAGGAGGGACCTTTCATCATAGAGACGGTATACTCAAACGGTACTTACCGCCTCGCCAAACCCAATGGGGACTTGTTCATGATGCCCATCAACGACAAGTTCCTAAAGAAGTACTACTCTTGACATTCTTCAGACATGTACTTCTATCTCCATCCAACAAGGGAGTCTGCGGACCCAATCATCAGGGCTCACATACATCTCTCTTCCACAAAATCTTACGCTTCCGGAACCCAGCTATTCCGTGGCGTTCTATCCTCAGTAGAAGAACAACTATGTCCACATTACCTCTGAGTTGCCCTTCTACGCCCTGCAAAGCATAAATCTGACACCATGAAGAATTATGCTGCTTATCATGTTTACCACGTCCACATTACCTCTGAGTAAACATTCCGTACAGACAACCCCTGCGTTGCCGTACATTGATCGCAGAATATCCATGTCCATATTACCTCTGAGTAGTTCCGCGTATCTCCCCAGAGTCACTCCTACCACGTCCATAACTCCTCTGAGTAGGAAGATTCCGACATTTGAACCCCATATTTACCACGTCCATATTACCTCTGAGCAAATATGTTGGTTCTTCCAAACTTATTATCTGTACCTAAAAACCAAGGTGCGCAAAAGATAATAGGTCCACACAAATTATCAGTTCATGACAGCAAAAATGAACACACCACAAAAATTCTTTATTTTGCATTCAAAAGTAAAGGATTACATCTCCAGCAGAACTTTCATGTCCATATTACCTCTGAGTAGTTTCGCGTATCTCCCTCCAGAGTCATTCCTACCACGTCAATATCACCTATGAGTAGGAAAGCTCTACCATCAATCCCATATTTACCATATCCATACTACCTCTGAGTAAATATGTTGGTTCTCTCTCTCTCTCTCTCAACTTATTATCTGTACCTAAAACCAAGGTGCGCCAAGGATGATAAGTCCACATAAATTCTCCAGTAGATATACCGAAACCTATCACGTCCATACTACCTCTGATAGGATTGTCACACCTAAACAGCTCTACTGTCCATGCTTCTTGTTCAAAGTATTTCAAAACTTGTCTAAAATTTTTAAAAACTTTGAAGAGGTCTTGTAGAAACATGAAAAAAGAGGGATATTGCTTTTAATCCCACATCAGAAGGAGAAGAAGAGATGTCACATTCTACTCTATATATAGAGCACTCTTGTCTCCTTTGAAAGGGGCACCAAAATAAATAAAGAAAAGGGAGCCCGTTATCCAGGGAGCCCGTTCGAGCCACAAAAAGTTACAGCAGTTCTTCTCTTCGTCTGGGTTGGCTGCAAGTTCTTCACTCGCTGTCGTGGCAAGAAAAAGTTGGATTCTTAGTACTATATGCCTTCGCGGGCTAGTACGAATAACTCCAAGACGGCACGGGCCATGCGCCTCAAACGTGCTATGCCAACGGCAAACCAGAAGCATGCGCTCATAATCATGCATGCTGCTGATGGTAACCTGTACAAGGTTGACTCGGGTGCTTCTGCGCCAGAAACAAGCCGACCCTCAAAGTCCTTATCTCACTTGGGCACATCTGCTTCGTTCGCAACCAACTCGAGCATGGCAAACTCTGTGGTCTTGAACCCCCGCGCCTACATTGATTGTGCGTCTGAGGCTGGTTCAAGTCACTATAAATATTGTGCTCCCACTACTGATCTGAGCGCGTGTTTTGCGTTGGATCAGGGGGCGCAGCATTCACTTGACCACCCCGACGCTTGGCCTTGCCATACGCCTGATGGGGGTGTAAAGGTGGCACTCTCACTTGACCACCCCGGCACTTGGCCTTGCCATGCGCCTGATGGGGGTGTGAAAGCGGCACTCTCACTTGACCACCCCGGCGCTTGGCCTTGCCATGCGCCTGATGGGGGTGTGAAAGCGACACTCTCCTCTAATGATTTGCGTAATGTTACTACCAAAATACGCTCATTTAGCGACGGAATTATTCCGTCGGTATTAGCAACGAATTCGTGGCCGCTCAGCGACTGATTACCGACCACAAACATTTGCCATTTTTTATTTTAATTTTAGGGGCAGGAAAGGTCGCACATCCATCGCTAGTGTGTCGGTGTTATAGCGACGGATCTTCGGTCGTCGCCACGTAGTCGTTTATTTGGCGGGAATTGTGTATATAATTGGCGGGACATATCTTCGACTACGTAGCGACGGATATTCAGTCGGATAATCAATAATTGCGACTACCTGGCGACGGATTTTTCGTAGTCGCGATTCCGTCGCTAAATGAGCGTTCCAGACTTAAATGAAAAGGCGGGGGAAACTTTTGGCATTCCCCCCAAATTCAATCTCTCTCTCTCTCTGTCTCTCTCTCGCTCTCTCGCGCGGCTTCGTGAACGGCGACGGCGTCCTCTCCTCTCTCTCTCCCGAAGATAATCTCCTCTCTCTCTCTCTCTCTCTGTGTCGCGGTGTTCGACGTAGGGGCAGCGGGGGCGGCGGGCTTGGGGACATTCGGGCTTGGGGTGGGGGCGTCGGGGGCTGGGTGGCTGGCTTGGGGCGGGGGCGTCGGGGACTGGGCGGCTGGCTTGCGGCGGGGGCGTCGGGGGCTGGACGGCTGGCTTGGGGCGGGGGGCGGCGGGCTTGGGGACATTCGGGCTTGGGGCGAGGGCGTCGGGGGCTGGGCGGCTGGCTGGGCGGGGGCGTCGGGGGCTGGGTGTCACGACCCGCACCCTGATTAGGGGCACGAGAAGCGGTTACGTCCAGCCTACGCCGCAGAATCGGCGGTAGAACGCTGTTATAGGGTCTGTAAACTACGACTAAACAGATAAATGTACCTGTACAGTATATACACTCCGAACGGAGGAATAAAGCAATACTGCCTCAATCACATAACAAAACTAAGGTAGAAAGCATGGAAGAGAGATATGATAAAAGGAAACGATCCAATATCCATAAGTCACAGCTAAACACAAATCCAGAGTCTCAGAATAAAATATAAGTATAAATACTACAACAGAAAATAACTAGCTGGCTCGCAGGCCAGGCAAACCTAACTAATACTAGGCTACTCCGGGTGGGCGAAGTCAAGAGGCTCTACCACTAAGCCCCTATCTAGGTCAAGCTCCTCAGACTCTATCCGTAATAAGTCGGGCAATCATCCTCTAAGTCATCTGTAAAATTTTGTCAACGTATCTGTCAGGAAAATAAGCAAGTACAAACACACCAACAGCAGTTCCATGTGAATTGAGAAATACTATAAGAAACAGTAATAATGAAATAAAGACAAAGAGTAAAGGCGACTTAGGAACCCATTCGAAAGCCGAGTTACAACCCTTAAACCAAACAAGGACCGGGGTTGTAACCCTTCTTTCGAACAGACCTAGTCCCATAACCAAGGTACAGTATAAGAGACAGATAGAGCATATGAGAAGAATCGTAGCATGGTAAAAGTACAGTAAGTAAAGCTAAAACTGGAATGTAAGACATGACAATAAGTAAAAGGTGTTTTGAATTATTAGAGTGATATGTGATCGGCTAAAGGGAGAGCATGGCCAAGTTATCCACTTGGCACGGCAATCCGCGGTGAACTCAACGGAGAATCATGCCATCCAACCTGGATAACCGGGGGTGAGGTATCTGCGACCCTACGTGAGGTGAGGGTGATGCTAGCAATGTATAGTTACATAAGGCTGATCACATTAATAATTCCCCCTAATAATAAATGGATCCCCATGCGCGGGATTCCCTAAGAGAGGAGCAAGTCCTCTTCAGGAATCGGCATCAATACAAGTACAAGAATCAAGACCAAGCAAGTACCAATATCCCAAGAGATCCAGGAATGACATCTCATGACCAGAATCCGATAATACTAGTCCGTGAACTATCGTGTCGAGAATCAAGTAAGATACTACGACTGAATCGGATATAGTAGATATCAAGACAATGAAAACTATCAGTGAATGTACTCGCCTGTGGTCCTGAGTGATAGAGTGAACAGACGCTCAGAGCGATCACAGACCTAAGACAAGATACTATAAGCCAAACAGGACTAAATACTGAAAAGGAAACTAATACAAGTCATGAATGCAAGTCTAAGTCAAAACTAGGTCAATCTAGGTCTAACTGAGTCATACTAGACCTTACTGGTTCATACTAGGTCATACTAGATCATACTAGGTCACTGGAAGTCATTCCAAGTCAAACTAGGTCAATCGGGATCAACGGTTGACTTACAGTTGATTTTGGTCAAAAAGTCAACTCTGGTCAACCCTGGTCAACTTTGGTCAACTATGGTCAACTCTAGGTTAAACTGGTCTAATGTTGACCAACTGTTGACTTTCAGTCAACTGGTCAACTCTGGGTTGGTTTCAGTCAAATCGGGTCGCTTTAAGGCTAAGTTTGACCTCCGGTTGACTTTTGTTGACTTTTGGTCAAAACGGTCAACCGACGTCAAAACTAGTCTTAGAGTACCATATTTGATCATTACCAACCACAGGGATCAAGTTCTAACATCATCTTAGGCTTCTAAGACAAGTATCCTATTTCTAGGCAAAACTAGGATTTACCCTTCTAAGGTAAATCCCGATACCTTGCCAAAAACTAATAAAATCCTGCAAATACCCATGGAACTAGCCTAGGCTCCTTAGGATAGCTAGATATCAACCTATCTAAGGTTTACCTACCAAGAAATTGGGGTATCCTAGTTATCTAGGTCATGTTAGGATACGGGGTATAGGTTTACCTTATTACCTATTTCTATGTCATGAATTTACCCTATTCTATACCACACTCACCCCACCATTCATACACAACACTCACAAGACACCTCTCCCTCACATAGGCCTCTCTATAAGTTTCCTAATAGGTTTAGACACTAGCTAACCTATAGGCTACCTTACACACTCACACAATCCTCAAATACTCCTCACAACTACACACACACACAACTAAATATAGGGGCTGATTTGAGGTTGTTTGTGGACTGATTTATGGTGTTAGTGGACTGAAATTGGACAGTGGGGGGGGGGGGGGGGCTGAAATAGGGACAGATTTGGGGTGTTACCTCCTCCCTCTACATCACAACACACACACAACAAACCCCTCTCAAACACCCTTCCACACACAACACACCACCAATACATACTCTACACTCTAACTAGACCACACACACACATATTCTTGGCTG